>CM076572.1:1193786914-1193943048 GCA_034641835.2 Pinus albicaulis | reverse complement strand
ACTCCACCCGTTATACTTGTAGCACATCCTATGAGGCTCCGATCTTCTACGCCTTCAATTCAACAGTTATTTTCCTCAACTTCGAACTCCGCTACGTTACCAGAGTTCTGTTCCTCATCTTGATTTAATTCTGCAGAATGAATTGATGTATTCTCCCCAACAGTGCTTCACAGTCTTCCCACTAGAATAATTGTTCCTCGTCACTCTGTCTCATTCCTCAGCTACTTGTCTTATGCTCTCTTTGTTTCATCTGCTCCTTGACTGATGCTACTCCTTAATTCTCCTTTTGCTGCCTCAGGTGTTCTTCCTCATCACTCTGTCTCATTCCTCAGCTACTTGTCTTATGCTCTCTTTGTTTCATCTGCTCCTTGACTGATGCTACTCCTTTGCCATATCCTTTGCCTTGTTGCTGCCTCAGGTGTTCTTCCTTTGCCATCTCCTTTGCCATCAATGACAACATTTCCAACAATGACTGTGGTGAATGTGTTCCACAATGCAGTTCCATGACTCGTCCCTGCATATAATGGTATGTCTTTGACGGGTGGTAACTGGCCGAGATCACCAACTAATATAATGGAACAACCACCAAATGGAAAGTTTCTCTTTAATGGAAATGTCTCTCGAAGACGTTCATCAACCTGGTTAAGAAGCTTAGGCCCAATGAAGCTCATTTCATCTATTAGTATGTACCTAATATGCTTAAGTTCTTCTTGAAATTTTGCAAGAGCATTGCCTTCTAATGGTGTAAGATCTTTTATTGGAAGGTGGAGGGTGGCATGGATTGTCGATGCTTGTATGTTGAATGTTGCAACACCTTTAGGGGCTAGGATCATGATCGGTGAAGGTTTTGAGCCGGCAAGCACTATGAGCATTTCTATGATGCAATTTATAAGAAGGGATTTCCCAGTTCTAGCAGTGCCTTGTATTATCATTCGTAGAGGAGGTAATATATCCTTCTAACTGGAGTGAGTACAAATAATATTCAGAGCTTTTTTTTTACATTGGAGATAATGAGTTAAGGTACGTTAGAGTATCTATATTTGTTTGAATAATGTGATGGACAGAGCGATTATTCTCAATGAATTGTGCGCCTATTTCTTGGAGATGCAATGGGATAGTGGTATTATTCCAGTTATGGTTGTCATCAAAACCACGAAGCCCAATCATTTGAATGTCATTTATGAGTAGTTCATCTATTGGGTACAATTGAGAGATTAATTCCCATTCGTTTAGGTCCATGGTTTCTGGAGGATGGAATTGATGAATAGTTGTGTTATCATTTGCAGGAGGATCGATATCAGATAGTGTGCGGTGTTGATGCCAAGGTTTGTAGAATGGATGAAATGCTTGCCAATTTCTGATAAATTCTTTAGCAGAATTTCCTATGTCACTGGCGATATTGAGAAATGGTTTGTAAAGCATAAGTTCAACTCTACATAAGTCAGCATAAGAAGATTTGGTTGTGGATGGTATTGAGGAATAGCGTGGTATGTGTTGTGGTGGATTTGATACACGGGTGTACGAAATTGCACGTGTTTAGAGAATGTGGTCTTTTCTCTAAACCATAAGTAACAGGCAGTATCTCAGGGGAGCTCAGAAGTATAAAACTTAAATGAAGTAATACACTAAAGTATGCTCTGCTAAAAAACTAAAAACACAAAAAGAAGCTATATAGAGAGTTCCAAAAAGTAACAAGGTAAACAACGACTCGATGGCCTTATTCTTATTGAATGCTTGGAATGAAAAAAAAAATCTTACCCACTTGCCAGAGGGCCTAGGCAGAGGCTCTAGGACCCAATGCAAGGATGTTTGTCCTTCAAGTTCTGCATTTTGACGCAGTCTAACTCTCTTTGTTTGCTGCAATGTGCTAATATTGTTGGGTGGCCAACAATCGAGTCCTCTTCTTCAGCTCCTTCTCCTTCTGTCACACAAGACACTGGTGTTGCTTGGGCAACTTTGGCCAGCATAACTTTGTGATCACACCTTGTTCATCTCTTTGAGGGTTTATATAGGTGAGCTTTCAAACCTCCTTCTCTCCCTTGGTACATGGTGAATGGTGACCCAAGGGAGGGGAAATATTCCATTGTGGGCTGAAATATGCTTTTGTGTGCTCACACAAGGCCTAAGCAGGAACTGGTGCTGTCCTTAGGCGACTTTCACATAAGTAGAAATTGTCCTTTGCTTGCTTGTGGTCCCGAAAAGTGAATTTTTTCCACTTCTAGGAATGCTCGTTTATCGAGCTCCAGTGCGTGCAGAAGGCACTCTTTTCGAAGGAAAACACACACATTCAAGCATTTATGACTAGTTCAACCTTGAATTGCTCAAAACTTTAGAGATTCTTGATTCCATAATGTATTCCTATCCTGTAAATCCTTAGGCTCAACATTAATTGATGTCGTTTTCTGCTGTACGATTTTCCAGTGTTAACAGTTGCCCCTAATCTATGAGGTCTAGGAAGAACTGTATAGCTGAAATACATTATAGTTTCTTTTATGTATCGTATGCACACAGAAAGAGAGAGAGAGAGAAGCTTGCGTGTAGAAGGACAACATCTTGCACCATTTCTGAGATAACCATGGCCTAAGGGACCCCCTGCAAGCAGAAAAAATATACAACATATTTGAAAAATTTCAACGAGGCAGGCATGTCCCATGCTCGTGAGGCTATGGCTAGTTAAAAAAAATTGACAGATACATGTGCTGTCTGTGTCACTACTGTGGTAGTGATGTTGGTGGTTGTTGACGACGACTGTTGACGGCCTCAGGGGAATTTTTTTCTTTGACGATAGGTGGGATGTGGTACCCATATGCGTAATCTTGGTATTGCATATCATTGCGCAATGTATGCATATGTACTGGCTAGGAGCTTCTCGTGTAAGCATTGTTGTCAAAGACGCTTATAAAGGCATGGGTCTTCGACAGATCTTGATCAAAGTGCAATGGTTGTAGGGTACGATACCATCGTGAGATGAAAGCTTTTGCTATAGTCGAATGTCAAGAGGATCGATGACATCTATGGACAATGATTTCTCCCATAGTGCCACCCGAGGATACCCTTGTGCATGGGGACGGGTCATCTAAGATACCGCTTCCTTTTTGGAAAAGAGGTGTTGATGTCAAAAAAAAGGAAGCCTTAATTGAATCATAATGGGTTTAACATAGGCATGTTGGTGAGCGGTAGCTGAAAACGGATGATGGGGATTCAGTGGCCTGAGGTCGAAGTATATTTGAGCAGCTTGGCAATAGTCATAGGTATTTATGAAGGGAAAAGTCCTTGGATTTGGTAGGACTTCTAGGGAGGGTATGAACCGGCTATGATTGTCGTAATGGTGCGTGCATGGGGGATATGAAATACTTCAACCAAGGGAGATGGGGGACTGCTACCATGGGAGGAAATGTGCAATATGAGGGCGAAGAGGTGAAGGGCGTTTTTTGTGATCTTTGTGCACTTACCAAAAGAATAAAATAATGGGGTTTGGTTTGTACAAGGCATAGAGATGGGTACCCCAAAACATGAAAGAGGGTCGCTCACTTGATGGTGTGAGGACGGTGTTTTGCTAGGGGTAGGGGTCCCATTGGTTGGTCTCATGTGTGGGGTTGATGAAGCAGAAGATGTTGTAGATGGGTTAATGCTAATGGAGGTATGGTGGGTCAAATGCAGTGCGCGGAGGTGCGCTTTCATTCTGCTTGTACAACCTGGTCATCTGGGAAGGGGGTTAGTTTAAATGATGAACTTGACCTTATGCATGATATATGGATGGGCATGAGTTGCTTCCCAAACTGATATGATATGGCCATGGCGTCACTTGTGGGGTGATGTGTGGTCTAATTGAGATGACGATCGCCATGGAGGGGAGGCTCTACCGACCATCGCGGACGTTTATCATATGCAGGGTGAGGTGATGATAAACGTGGTCAGGTATGAGGACCCTATGGTTTATTTCCGATGGAGAAATGATGTTAGGATATGCAAAGTTTTCTGGGACTCCATCATGTTGGGGGTAGAATGATACCTGCTCCGGAACTTTCAGTGGTCGGTGTTGTGAATGGTTTGCAGGTTCTTCGTACAAAAACAACTACCTCAAGTGAAAGCATCTTCTCTTCATCCAATATTATTGAAAAACATGAATTTTGGAAAGGAATATGGGAGGGTGCATACATGTCGGTGCTTGAAAAAATTTCTTTGGAAAGCGAATGTGAGGCATTGCTTTCATTTGTCATGGTATACTGATGATGGTACAACTTACGGTTTGTAGAATGGACCCTCTGATCTCCTGTTATGGACCTTCAAAGTTTTGAAAAAGGGTGATAAATAAGGGATTATGGCCCTAATCCTATTCATTTGTACTTGCTGACTTTGGGAGATCATAGGTGATAGCAGAGCCTTTCTTGCCATTGCAGTCAGCCTGTGTACTAGGGATTAGCGATATTATGCTAAGGTAACTCTCATGATGTCCTGCATTTTGATTTTTCCAATTTGGTGACGCCGGGGGCCGTACAAATTAGGTTTGTACGACCTAAAAGGGACTTTTTCCCCTAGATTGCGCGGGCGATATAGGAAAATAGGCACCCCCCTTGCGCCCATGTCTCAGGTACAGCCGCTGGGGAGTGCAGTTCTCTTACCTCTTTGCATGCAAGGGCAAGCCTGTGAATGAAACAGGCGCGCAAGGGTAGTATTTTTTTGAAAAAACTTGGTTTTATTTTTGTCCATTAATGATTTTTTATCCTTTGTATTGATGGGTGCCTGTTGCTTGGTAGGTTAGTGTGGAGAGAATGAGATTGACCCGAAATCTGGACTGCTCTAGCTGCTAATGCTGGGGCGCGCCATCAGTTGGCCGCATGGGGCCTCCTGAAATTTGTTGAGAACGAGTTCCTTCGGTCACAGGACCGATTGTTACATTACATCATACGGCATTGGCACAGGAGGCGCAACATTTTTGTCCTGAGGGGGATGAACTTAATTATCTGTCCGGAGACGGATATTTACTTTGTGACCGGATTACTGCCTCAGGGAGAGGCGCTGAGGTATCCACTTACTACTGGACGGGTGAACATGGACAGGTTCCAGCGGAGACATTGCGGTGGTGCGCCTCTTACTGAGGGGTGCATCAATATCGCTTCAGTGACAGATGTGGCCGAGCGGTGCGCTCTGGCCATTATTGTGCGACTAGCGGGGTTGTTCGCGCCACATCGGACATCGGGCCCACAGGTGGGAGTTTTACGCCACATGAGGAATGGACATTTCTTCAATTTTTCCTGTTTCTACTTTGATGGTATGGTGTCACAACTGAATAGGGTCTAGCATGGATCTAAATCATTTGCGTATGTCGACGTTTTGTGCAGCATCATGTACGAGAGGGTCGTGCTACTGAGGCCCATAGTGCCTGTGCCTATCGGGGGGCTGAGGGAGCCACGCATGAGGCGGTGGGCTCCGGTGATGCCACGCGGTGGTGGTGGCAGGGTGGGTCATTAATTGAACGACACGACGGAGGCCTGTTTTGAGGCCAATCCATAGATTTTTTTTCCATACCCTTACGCAGGGATGGACTTTCAGGGTGATCTAGATATTGGCCTCCCTTTTGGTTATGTTTGGGTCCTGCAGGTATGTGTTATATTTCTACATTTACTTGATTTTTTGTGTTCTTGAGTGTTTTTCATTGACACTGACATTCTTTTGGTTACTTGTGCAAATTTTAGTGAGTTGGGATGTCCAGTGGCCCGACTGGTGGGTCATAACCCTCTACCACGACCGCCTGGTGGTCGGGGGGTGGGGCCCCAGGTGAACCAGGTGAGGGTGCCGATAGACCTAGCGAGGATGGTGGTGGTCCTTCTGATGAGGGTACGAGCACAGGTGCAGCTGAGGTAGCAGCTAAGAGAGCTCGTGCAGATGCGGCTGAGGCGCACATCGCAACACTTACAGCTCAGGTAGAGGCTCTAGAGGACTTACGGGATCGAGTGGACCATTTCACCCACGGAATGCCTCCTCGAGGTCTTATAGATGACTTCGAGGAGATATGGCTAGAGACAGTGATGGCCAGTGAGAGGGACTACCGGCCTACTCTACGACGGGTAGCTATCACAATGGAAACAACAGCTATGGTGGTGGCACCGGGAGCGGTGGTGGGCCCGGGTGCTCCTCTTAAGGGGGCACCCCCCTAGAGTAGATTTGTACACAGGGAAAGCACCCATTATGAGGATGCTTCCCTTATTTTTGATGACCTCTTTATTTTTGGGCTAGCCAATGGGCTAGTGATACTATTTATTGTACTCTGATACACATATTTTTTGATATATATGTGAGAGATATTTTTTGCGGCTCTACATGGTGTGGTGTCTATTTCAGTTTATACATTTTGTGTTATGCTGATGGATATACACGTTTTTGGATTTTTATGTATGGTGGTTTGCTCGCGATGCATTCCAGTCTAGGATATTGTTAGCTATGTGATCAACTGTTTGGTTTTGATTCCTTGGTACATGTGAGAATGTAATATAATCAAATTGTCTTCTTAATCCTCTGGCACGCAAATATTTTCTAAATAGGTTTGCATCCCTGGTTTCAAATGTTTGGTTTAACTGTGAGACTACTAACTGGGAATCAAGGTAGACATGCATATGGTAGATGCCCTGGTGGAGGGCTTCGCACATAAGTCCGATAACGACATCATATTATGCATGATTGTTGGTTGCAGATCCGATGCACACGCCATTTCAACATAGTGGGGATCGGTCAGGGTAGTAGATGACCCAGGCGGCTGCAGCTAAGTTTTGAGACCATCGCGATGCTCCATCAGTTGGTGATCCATGGTGATATTTTGAGCACGTTTTGGGTCAAAAATATTTTGGTATTTGGGATTTTTGTGTACTCTATCTCTAGGGGATAAGGGTTTCCAGGGCCTTTATGGGTAGAATTTCTTGAGGTAAAGGTCATTGACGGGGTTAGCTAGGTAGGTCCCGTCCGGTTCCGTTAAGATGTATGCCCCTTGCCGCAGGCAATTTTTGATGATATAGGGCCCTTCCATAGGGTTTCGAACTTCCCTAGACCTAAGGCTTCTTTTTCAACATCATAGCGAAGGACTAGCTCTCCTTCAGTAAATGAGCGAGGGGTGATGTGGCGGTCGAATCACGCTTTTACCCTTTTCTTATGGGCCTCATTGTGTTGCAGCGATTGGCGCCTGTTTTTGTCAACTAGCTCTAGTTGTAATAGGCGTTGTTCTAGAGGATGGGTGTCATCAAGGAGTTCGATGGCTGCATGCAAATTTGGGATATCGCAGAAATCGATGCAAGGGCGTAAGGTGCCTTGTTTTTTTGTGACAGGAATAAGGTCGAATTCCTATGACGAGGAGGTTGTTGAAATCCTGTTTTGGACGTGCAATGAAACAAGTCGTATGTGATGAGTTGTGTCGCTGGCATGCGGCAGGGGAAGGATCTCTGCAATGGAGTCTTGAGTTAGCTGATATTTGGCCTTCCTGCTAGGATAGTCAATTCTTGGTAGATGGAATTTAATTTTATCACAGAGATGTCTGAACGTTTGTAGCAACGAACATCCTCTGGTGCGTGGTTATGATTGGTGCAAATGGTGCAAGGTATCACAACACTGACAGAGTAGATAGTGTGTGAATATACACTACTCGATGTTCCTGATGTGGATGCTTGGAAAGGGTTTGTTGCAGACCAAGTCATCTTCTGTTTCCATTTTTCCGCCGTGGATTGGAACTTGCCTCCCTTTTTGGTGGCTGGCTGACTTAATGTTTCTCTAGCTTCTCTCAGCTTGTGGAGATGCGTGCACTTAAACGTATGATGAAAGTGTGAGAAAATTTGGCAGTAAGTCTGTGTGATCTTCTCCTGATTAGAGAGAAGCTTTTGAGGGAGAGATGTGATTATGTGGAGACTATTTGCAAGGGGTTTGAGTTCTCTACATTGGTTGATTCGGTGATCATTTAGATCACATAGCCCACATGTTATCCTAGGCTTGGTCTGAGGTTTACGTGATTGGTGTGTGGTCTTAGCAGGCGTGATGCACCACCCTAGTGGCAGGATCGCAGGGTCAACGATGTATCTTGTATGCCATTCTTGGAGGTCGCTCATCCTTTTTTGTACGGCATTAATCATGTCGATGGTGGGACGAAGTCATGATACATAGGTGCTTAAGGCTTTAATTCACTCTAACCCTAGAATGTGATAAGTTTTTTGTCAATATTTTCCCAAAAACCAACTAACATGGATTCAACAAGTTGTCTCTTATGTTGTGGTAGGTGCTTCGGATCTCTCACCTATGAGAAAATAGCAAGGATGTCTGGATGTGCGTATCATAGATAGGGGGTTTCTTGATGTTCATAACCAGTAGAACTGACATTAGTTTCTCAAATAAACGAATCGGTGAGTCCCTACCAGGCCTCTCCTTTTAGTTCTTCAAGTTCCTCTCTTTTGGGGCCCCTCCCCCAAAAGAGAGTTGTTCTTCTCCATAGGAATAGAGAGTCCCTACCGGGCCAATCCTCACATGTCGATGGCGGCCTATTGTCAAGAGTTCATCGGTGGCGGCCTGCTGTTGAGAGTTCGTCGATGGCAGCCTACTGTCGAGAGTTCGTCGATGGCAGCCTACTGTCGAGAGCTCATTGATGGCGGCCTATTGTCGAGAGTTCGTCCCTCACCCTACCGAGCCTACTGGTCCTTTATTCGAGAGTTCGTTTCCTCAGCTTATATAATGAGATCCCTAATAAACTACTATGAATAGGTAAGAGTTATGATTCAGCTGAGAAAATAGGTGTAATGATTACTATACCTTAGCTCTTTCAATGTCGGTCATAATGATCACCCTGACATATCAGGAAAAATGTCCATGATATGGGCCTCCCATCGTGTGTGGTCTGCGGTCGGGTGGGGTACCATCATCGTAATACTGCTAAGTCAGGGCAGTGGACTACTATATGGTCCATTTTCTTGCATAATGTGCATGTGGGTAGCTTTCGTGGAGTGCCTGTGGTGGAAACTATGTGTTCCGTACTAGGCCATTCTTCGGCTGACAAGAACATGATAGACCCGCTCATCTCCTCCGCTTGGGTTATGGAGTTGCCGATAGATTCACCATCCATATCTTCTTCTTGGTAGAGATGAACAATGGCTGAGCGGACACTAGCAAGGGCTAGTCGGAAGCGAGGTATGTAGTGACAATCCTCCAATAAGTGATTGTCGGCGCATAACGGGCATGTGAATTGTGCTGCCCATAGCCCCACGTCGTAGACCCTTTCGATTGGATACCATCTGTGAATGAGTTCCAATGCGGCACACTCTTCAAGGTAGTAGCCACGTTCATCGTATAACATACAACGTATAATGGGCATTACTGGGGGGCGCTCTACATATCAGTGCTCCTCTTGTAAGTACAAGATGGTGCATGGCTCATCATTAATGAACTGGATGGAGGGATCCTCTTGATAGGACCGCTGGATTTCATGTAAGGCATCCCGATACCGTGTTGTTTCTAGACAATGGTCGATATAATGCCCATAAGTGTCATAGAGGGCGCATGCAAGATTGGTACGCAATAGTTTGTCTGTACTTTTGGTGGCAAGTTCCTTTTTATGGGAATGTCGTCTTGAAGTGCCCGCCTCGTAGCCGAGGAGTGATTTTAATTCGTCCAAATCCAGGCATATGTGAGTAGGGTGTCCTGTGACATCACATATAGCGCAGGACGATGACTCCCGCTGTATGGTGGGGGTCACCACTTTCTTTCCTTTCTTGGAAATTTTCTTTATCGTGGTCGCCGATTTCATAGTGGGAATTTCCTTTGCGGGGGTGGTTTCGACTGCTACTTGGGTAGGTTGAGGCCCCTTGGGAATGGGGGGCTGTAACCCAAATGCAGTAATGTTGGTAGCTAGCATTCTTGGAGGGGGAACGAGGTACCACACTGGGAATGCCAATGATATGTTGGGTAGTACCAGTGTTGCCAAGACTTGCTGGGAGGTGAAGCCAGGAGGTGGGTATAGGAAAGGAATTTGGGAGGCAGAATGGACTAGGGAGGCTGCAGTAGCTGATGCCTCGGTTTCGTTACTGCTTGTGTCCGTGTCTTGACTAACTTCGGTGCTTGATGTGGACATCATGCATACTGGGGCTGCTGTGGCATCGGGCGATACCTCAGGGATAATAGGAGGATCTCCTTGGAATGATCCTAGGATGGACGGCGGTTTGAATTGGCTGAGGCCATATTCTTGATACCATGAAAGACCATCAGTGCCTGTGTCTACATAAGGGAGAACCATATCTCTACTGGTCAAAGGACGCTTTTCGGTGTGCGTCAGCTGGTCTATTGTAATGATTCGATCCTCGTGGGGGAACATCATGATGCGGAAAATGGAGGATGCTATGGCAGACATGGCGTACATGTAACTTTGCCCAAGGAGTATGTTGTAATCCAAGTGAGCGTCCAAGACTTTGATGTCTATGTGGACCGTTTTTCCGGCTAAGCAGACCGGTACATTTTGGAAGAGACTGACAGGGGTCGAAGGCCAACCGTCATATGCCCTGAGTGTGATGATGGAAGGTTTGAGTTCTGGGGCTCCTAACTTCTACCATACATTCTTTGACATGATGCATGTGGATGCACCCTCATCAATGACACATTGGTGAATAGTGATATTTTGTACCGATACTGGTATCTGGAAGGCGACCATGGAGGGAAGCCTAGGGGTGGCTTTGTCTAAGTCAAAAGCCATCATGCGCGTGTCGGTAGGATCGACGATGCCTAAGGCAGAAAGTAGGGCTTTTCGCTATTTCGGGCACAACTGCAGTACCTCCAAAGCGGACATAGAAGTAGGTGACTAGGCTAAATCGTCAACGATGTTGTAATTGTGGGCTACTTTAGAGTAGTTACCTGCTCGCCTGTTAGACCATTTAACCATTTTTGGCAATGGTTCCAAATGAATCTTCGAAATGGTCAAAGGTGTAGTCGACACGCTCATACTAGCCCCTGACGTACCGGTGTCTGGTGGGGTGTCGTAGCTGTGATTCCGGGTTTGGAAAAACATTTATTCCCCAACCATGTAAATTTCATGGTTGTTTTTCTCAGAATCGTCGGGGTTTTGCTATTGAGTGCTGACCGTTCCTTGATGGGGGAAGGGTTCTTGCATAACTGCAGTTGTCTAGGAAGATCCTCCTTGTCTTCGATTACTCTGAAGCTTTTTAAGCACAGGGAGTTCGGGACAGTTGTGAGTATAGTACCCGTACTCACCACATATCGAATAAGAATGGTTTGTTCATAGAGGTGGCCTTTTGCCTTGCATTTGAGCATTGCTTGGATCCTGGTTCTGGTTCCGGTTGGAGTTATCTCTAGGCCGAGATCGTGGTGGGTGCTGTGGGTTTCTGCCCCCTTGTCCAGGGTTCCCTTTGGGTTTTTTTTTTACCTTTCGTTTGACCATTTTAGGAGGGTAATTCTCCTGATCATACTAGTGTGGTTGATTTTGGGACGGTTGCACAAAGTTAACCTATGCATTGTTTTGCGTTGGTGGGTTATGTGCTTGAGACTGAGCACACTGCTGTCCCATATTTGCACCTGGATGTTGGGGGGGAGTTCTTCCATTAGTTTTTCTTCCTGCGTATTGGGTCCCCCCGGCCAGAGGGTAAGGTCCTCCTTGGTAATACGCTGGCGCCTTATTAGTCAAATTTTGCTGCTACATATGATGACTTTGAAATCCGGGTTGATACATGTCCTAGGTAGACCCATGTGTGTAACTGGGATTCTGACTACTGCTGCCTAGGTACCCTTAGGTCATTGACCCAATAACTCCAGAGTTCGACATGCCTGGAAATTCTTGATAAGATTGCAGGCACGGGGCGTTAGGCAGGATATTGTATATGTATCCTGATTGCGTATAAATTAGTTCAAGTTGTTGGGCTTTATTGATTGTGTCCTCTTTGGATGTGGGGTTACGTTGCGCAACATCCTTTGAAATATCCATCATCAGAGTTTTCAAGAATAAATCTAAAAGGACTCGGTCGTCGAGTTGAGCTTTGCATAAGCTATGATGCCATCTCCACTCATGGAGATGTTCAGAAATGTGGGTAGAGGGAGATTGTCTGAAATGAGTCAGTAATTCCATTCCCAAATCATGGTGAATGGGTAATTGAAAGTAAGTGAGGAACATAATAGCGAGGGTGCTAAAGGTTCTATGTGAAGCAGGGGGTTGCTCGACGTACCCTTTCGTGGCCACTCCTGTGAGAGTGCGTTGAAACAGCCTCAATCGAATCGTATCGTCAATGATGCTATTTGATGAGCACCACAGGTGAAAGGTCACTATATTATTCCCTGGGTCTTTTGCTTGCTTGCCCTCAAAATTTGGTATGTATGAAGGGAGCTTCGTGGGCATGGGAGGCCAATTGGGGTCATGTGCGATGGGGTCATTGGTGATCTTGGTTAAATCCTATAGATTTAACGTTGCTAAGAAGGGTGACTAAGAGGTTGACACCATGGAAATGTGTGAAGACACAAAGTTCTGGTTAGAATGGGGGTTAGTCTGTGACGTACCCGATTGTGAATTCAGCTGGCTTCCCATATGGGATGCACTCTTCCGCCCCCTAGGGGATGAGGGGGGAGTGATGTGCATTGTGGTTTTGGGAGATCGGCTAGGGTTCCCAACGAAGGTTTCTCTAAGAAAGGAGGAACCAACCACTGTGGCAATGTTCCGTATTTGGTGCCTAAATGATGAAAGACCTGGAACCCCTCCCATTAATCGGGGGAGATCCAAAAGATGCCTGGAACTACGAGGTTCCATTGGAACCATTTGAGGGTCATCCAGGTTAAGTTTTGGAAATTTTTTTTGAGGGGATTGAGTCTATGATCACGAAAAATTTATGGCCACATACATAAAACAAAGAAGAAATAATTTTTCCTTTAATTTTAATCTAAAGCGAGTACAATCCTACGTAGCATGTTATGGAATGTTTCTGATTTTTTTTCTGCTTTCGATGCATATTTCGCAATATATTTCTAAACAACATGGATTGAGAGAATTGGTTGGCAATCAACATTTGCACGCCAGATAGATAGGATGGTAGGGTTATGGCTATTTACTCGATCATCATTGCAAGCGGGAGTGTACGTTTTTTGGCCATTGGAGTCAATGAACAAGGAGGAAAGTGCATGTAATTCCCAAGGTGCTTTATATCAACATTCGAATGAGGAGAATTTTTTTCTCAGGCATGTGTTTTCTATGCATTTTGTGTGCCTCTCAATGCAATTGATAATTTGGACACAATAATTAAAAGGATTGCTTATGAGAATATATGACGTGGACAATAAGCA
The DNA here is from genome assembly GCA_034641835.2 of Pinus albicaulis. Taxonomy (NCBI): domain Eukaryota; kingdom Viridiplantae; phylum Streptophyta; class Pinopsida; order Pinales; family Pinaceae; genus Pinus; species Pinus albicaulis. Next base: position 1,193,929,752 of record CM076572.1, on the reverse strand, counting down.
AGGGTATTCTAAATTTGTTTGAGAAATTGATTGGTTAGAAATTGTAGAAAGCTGAGGGTTCCAAGATGATATGTATTTGTCAAAGAATTTTTTAGTACTATCAACTGCTTCTATGTTATACGAATTAAGAGTTTCCATATCAGGTGCATTTTGTATCCAGAGGAAGCCATGGATGTGCGATGATCCTCTATGTTGCCATTCATACCTGCGAAGGATGTTTTTTTTTTAGAAAATTTTGAGTTAGATGGAGTTTGATGTATAGAGAATTATGAAAGTAATGTGGTAGAGTGCATACCTGTACCAGTAGTATTTTGTTTGCAAGTGTTTCTCCAAGATAACTTCATGAAATATTGTGAATCTGTGGTGCATATATAGTGATGTTAACTGGGGGTTAGAGATAATGTTATCATTCCTCCATTTGTGTTGTTTTGCAACATCGGGAGGTGGAATTCCTGACATGATTGCATGAATATCAGGCCATTTTTTATCAGCTACACTTAATGTGAAGAATAACGTTGGGTAGTCAAGTTGAGATATCATGTATGTCAGTTCATTTTTAGCTTTGTGCCAAAAAGATCTTATGCCACGTAGAGAGCTACCGAAGCGGATCACTTGTTATGCCAATTTGTCGTCTAGAAATTGTTCTAATTGGATGTTCAATTCATGGATTGATGTTGGGAAGCCATCTCCAATGCTTTTTTTTACAAAGAAGGATGTTGTTGCTTAAATATTATGACGCATCATCAGATTGTATATGTAGTAGCGAAAGCGAGGGTGCTTGTTGAATCTGCTATCGTGGTAATGCAGAAGATGAAGTGTGTATTCATGTAACTGCACTGTCTTTATTCTTGGTTGATTTAGTAGTGTAGATCCTGTGGGGAATAGGGTTGGGAAAGCCATAGAGAGGAGACCTTCTGTGTTGTATTCATTGATTTGGGATAGGCTTATTGGTGGCCATTGAACTGTAGTAGTAGAATGGTGGTTGTATGCATGTAAATAATGTCGTATTTCTTGGATTTATGTATTTCTATTAGGAATAGTGGGAATGAATGATGATGTATGGTGTGGATATTGGTTTACGGAATCTTCAGTGTGGCAAACTGGTGTTTCACTTGACATTTGAGTAGTTGGATCTGTGGTATTGGAATGGTGAAGGGATGAGGAGATATCGGTCGGGATTTCTACTAAGGATGCTAGTGCATTGTTATCAATGCGAGCATTTCTATAGTAAGGATCATTTGTCAATTTATATTCTAATGTGGCGAGAACTCGATGTCTACTTACAATACAATCATAAGCTTGATGGTCATTACTTTGACGGGTAACAATTAAAATATCCAAGTCTTCAACACATCGTGGCACAACATGCATGTTATTTCTGTATTGTCTCGCGGAAAGCAAATTGTGTGGCCAATGTATTTGTATTTTCCACCACGTGCATGTGTTACTTGAAGGATAGGGTTAACCCCAGCAATAAGCATTTCTTCTATTTTTGAAAGAGCAGCCAGGACAAGTGCTTGAGGACCAGGGTCCATATTGTTTTATAATGAGAAACGATGAATTTTTTTTCATACATGCATCTGTAGCAACAATAGATTTGGTTCAACATGGGGATATGGATTCTAGGATAGGATTCAAGAAAAATGGAGCATGGTGATTTAGGTTCAAGCCTATCAATTCTTGCACGGAATTCACGTTGTGCATCATTAGTATGAACGTTGTTGAAAGCATGTGTACTGGAGGGAGGGGTTGAATGAGCTATGGATGAATTTGTTTGAGCATCATTATTATGAACGTTGTTGAAAGCATGTGGAATGGAGGGTGGTGGAAAATGAGCTTTGGATGGATTTGTTAGAGTGGTTTTTTGAGAAGATGGTCGACTTGAAAATTGGGAAAGAGAATTGCTTTCGGAGTGAGAATTGTTTGATGGAAATTGTGAATTTCCATCGTATGTTCTTGATGATGAATTTTGAGTTTTCTTTTGCCTTTTGTTTGTTTGGGAAACTTTGAGGGATTTTTTGGCATGATAAGCTTCACGTCGACGTGCATTTATTTGTTCATTATTTTCTGCGTAGTATCTTCGCGCGCGTTCATCATTTTTAGTAGGAGACATTTTGACAAGTTAATGCACCTACACGAAAGAGAGATGGAGTGACAATGTTAGTTGGAAAGACAACAACCATGTTATTGTATTGAAGGGGAAAAAAGAAAATGAAGTTTACAATTTATTTTTGTTAATATATTATTAGAAAAATGTGTTTGAAAGTAAGTTTTAGTAATGTGTAGCTATAGAGGAAGATAATAAGATGTGTAACGTGTTGATAACAATAAGTTTGAGATTATATTTGAGTATTTTAGAGATGTACATGAATGTAACTGGATAGGTAATGTGTAAAGTTGGTTGAGTTGTTAACAGGGAAAAATTTAAAGTAATGTGAATTACCTTAAATGAAATTACATACAATTAGATGTTTTTTGGAAAACATATGAGTAAAGAATAAGAGATATATTTGGAAAGGCATATAAAAGTGTTAGCTCCCTGTAATTTCAGCAGATTGGGAAGACCAAAAATGCAGAGAGAACACTTGAACCACTTTGGGATTCTAGGATCTAGCCCTCCTGAATCCAGAGAGGGATCTCTCCAATAAGTGCAAAGATTGATTTATCTTTAAAGCTTTTATGGTATGATATTAGGCTAGTTATTAAGATTGAGGGTTTTTTTTGTTTTTGGATGGTTGAGCATGATGAGTAGTTGAGTGGAAAGTCCTAAAATGAAAGAGTTTCAAAGGTGTGAAGTTTCAAGTAATCAGAACAAGCTTTGGCTAATAAGATAGATATAACGCTGGTTTTTAGTCCATTGGGCTATGGAGTCATAAAAGGGTTTTAATTGTGCAACAATTCAAGAGTGTTCCAAGGGGCAAGTCATCTATATCACAAGATCTTTGAGATAAAATGATGGAATGGAACAATAAAAGTGTTAGAGGGGTGGAAACAGAAAATTATTTCAACTAGGATTAATCAGTTTGTCCAAACAAGAAAAGCCTTTTAAGTAACTGTTTAAAACATTCCAAAGGACAAGGCTAACCATAAATCTCTTTGGACAAGTTTGTATTAAAGCTAACTCAACAGACAAACAATCCAGTAATCCGCATAATTAATTTTAGAAGGGATGAAAACAGATAAGAGAAACAAAGTGCAACTTAAGATCAGATAAGATACTTTTAAATCTAGCCTGCTTTCGGCATACACTTAGGGAAACTTTCAAAACTACCTTTGGAGAAAGAAGCTAGAAAACAAGGCACACCATCACTTTTCTAGTCTAACTTTACTAAGCAAATAACGAAAGCAACATTCAAGAACAATGTTTGAAGTAAACAGTAGGACGAGGGAATGCCAGCATTCCTAACTGCTAGAACTGTATTGAATCATTCTTAAATACATAATTTGGAGGAAAACATTGAGATAAATCTTATCAGTCAGAGAAGGGTACTGTAAATAGTAAATCCTAACTCTATGCTTGTTTTTATTTATCAGAGAATAATGGAAAAAATGGCATAAATGAAAGGAAAAACAATAACACAGAAAGAAGCACTTCACCAGTGATATAGACCAGGATCCCAAGAATCAGCTTCTATATTGATGTCAAACCAGTTACATTCTTCAAGTCCAATGTTTCAGTTCAGCAATCATCTTCACTTCTTAGACTAAATTATTTAATCGCAAACAGATCTTCAAGATCCTTTCAACACTATTTACATGTAGAAGTTTCGAGCACAAGTATATTTCAAAGTTCTGAAACCAACCCTTTACAATGAGCTCCTCAAGAAGATTTTATAGAAAAATGAGGAGGTGGAAGAGTTAAAAGATATATGGGTTCAATTAATACAATTTTAATGCTTCTCGACCTTTGAGGGGCTCAAGGGAGAAGATTACAGATATTTATCTATATTAATTTATTTACATTAAAAATTTAAGCTTGCTGGGAAGCTTTTGTTGACTTTAAGGCTCTGTGTCATCTTTGTAATAACTTAGCTGATAGGCTAAATAAGTTCCATGGCTGAATTAACTATTCAACTGCATTGAAGCAAATATCTTCTTTTCTGGTCATTACTCGGCTCTCTGTTGAATGCTTTGAGGCTACAGGTGGCTTTGGTAGATGAGAGGATTCAATTAGCCTCTGATGTGGCAGTGGAGGCATCCATGGTCTGGTAGATATTTTTATTTTGACCTAAACATGACTAATTAGCTTATGATCTCTGTGTTAGGAATAATTAGGCCTAATTCTCTGTCTTCTGTTCTTGAACTGTGTTTAATTTATTGGATTAGGCTTTTGATTATCGATCTTAGCCGTAATCCATTAAAACTATGAAAAAAATCTTTAAATATTCAATTCTGCTATGGTTGGGGGTCTTTAACACTAATACTCTTTTCTTGATTTAATATTACTGTGTCTTGTTGATGTGAAAGTGCGCAGAGGGTTCTTATGGCATCAGTGCTCATGATGCACTGATGAAACGTGGCGTTGAACCCCGTAGGTGGATACTCTTTGATAAATGAAGGCCTAGAGGATCGTCATCCTTGGATTTTATTTTCTTTTAAAATCATTTGAACAACCTTTAAAACCTGAAAAATACACAAAATGTTATAAAAATCCTATGTGGCTGGGTAAGACTGCTTCAGAGGCTGGAGATTAGAACGCAGTGGTTGGATGAAAGCATCCAACGGTGGAGATCGCGCACAGAGATTAAAAGGGAGGCGATTGGAATTAGATGGTGGGAGATTATGTCCAAACCATAGATCTGTGTTGATCGTCCGTCGAGATCAATCAGGGAAATACAATGTGAAGGGGTCACATATATTATGAAATGGCGGAAAATACAAAGAAATGGGGTTAAAAACCTTCGGGAAGGAAAAATTAATTGGAAGGAAATTCGGGGTTTCCAAATGATCATGAGTCGTTGGATCAGATTTGGCCCCTGAGATCAACGGTTGTGGTTGATGTATGAAATCCCTTGGAAGAAGGCAGAGGGCGATAGTTCAAAAATCAGATCTAATATGAGCCATTGATCTGCAGAGATCAGTGGTAGGGAACGAATGCGATGAAACACAATAGAAAATGGGAAAGCGGTTTCGGGTGGAGAAACCAGTAGTATCGTGTAACGATCTTTTTGAACATGATATGCATCAGAGGGCAACACGTGGCATTTCAAAACTGCCCATATCACGTGATTTTTGAAAATTAACGTTCGGGCATGAATTTACGCGAAAATGCACATCAGCCGTTAGATCTAGGATCTCAGATCGAACGGCTGTGAGAGAATGCGATATTGGATAGATTTGCAGACGGAAAGAGGTGGGGGCATGAGAAGGTGGTTTCAATCTAAGCCGTTGGATCAAAAAATGAACGACGGAGATCAAATCTGGAGCGAGTAGGACCCAAAGGAGTTGAGCCTATCGCACTTATTATGAGTCGTTGGATGAAACAGATCAATGGTGGAGATCGAATCTGGGGTTAAATGGAATAATATACGAGGAAGAGAAAGGGTTAATATGGGCCATTGATCTGCAGAGATCAATGACGAAGATCTCCCCAAAACATTACAAAGCGGGGCTTCACAATTTTAACCAAGGTCACAACATTCAATCTGGACCGTCGGATGTTGACATGTGGATGACCTTGATGCAATCGGAGGCCTGCGATTGGCGAGGGAAAAATAGAATGGGCGCCGATGCGATTGACTGTGGGCCATTGATCTGAGGATCAGATCTACGATGGAAAATGAATCAGAAGAGGTCACGACGGGGGAAAGGGCTTTGGGATGGAGTGATAAGGGTCGTCAGATCTGGGAAGGCGGGGAAGAGATCAACGGCTAATATTACATCGGGAGGCCGACAATCGGGAGTGGGTATATAAAATATAAAACGTGCCAAAGGAGATCTTCTGATGCGAGATGGCGCAGAATGTTTGATTGGTTTATGATCAACGTTCGGGAATGGGTTTAACCAATGAACGGGCAGGACCCTTTATAACATATGAAAATCAAAATTTTAATGAAATACAAAGGATTTCGTGTTCGGGGAGGGTTTATTATAAGAGGTTTGGTGCCCGATTGTGGGGCCTTTGGATATATGAAACAGTGAAGGGATCGGGGGTTATATGGATAAGAGGGCCAATCGGAATTGGGACGAAGGAGTGGGCTTTTCAAATGTGCCTGATCAAAAACTCCGATGCGAGACTGTATTGACCGTCGATCGGGGAAAAGATCAACGGTCTTTTTCATTAAAAACATTGAACCGACGGGTTTCAATAAAAACATAGGAAAAGTGGTTTTTATGAATTTACAAAGGAAAATCGCATCAGGGAAGGGTTTATTTTTATGTTTAAGCACTCGATTGTGGGCTCTAGGTTTTATAAAGAAAGCAAAGGCTCGGGGCTTATTGAAAGGGGCCAATCGGATCGGAGGTTTCATAAAACAAAAGACTTGCACTCTCCGATTGTTCCGATGCGATAAGCGCTTTTGGACATAGCGCTTGGTTCCAGGGTGTGGGTTTATGGTGGGGAAGTGGTTTAGGGCTTAGCCCAAAGGGGCTTAGGCCCATAGTAAAAAAGACTATTTTTTATGAATTTTTCAAGGATTTTTAATGGATTTGGGGGTTTCGGTAAGGTTCAAAAAGGATTTTCAAACCTTATAAAAGGGGTTTTATGAAGGGAAGAAGGGAAATAAATGAAAAATAGAGGAATTTTATGGAAAAAAGGGGAATAAAATGGAGGTTAATTTTGAGTGAAAACAGGGGTAAAATGATGAAAAATGGAGTTTTTTGCAGCATCTTTTCTTTGGGAAAAGAGCAGAATTTGAAAGTTTTTTAAGAGGGAAACAATAGTGGAGATTAATCGAAAGGATGTGATGTCTTCATAAGACTTCAAGAGATAACAATTTGGCAATAAAACTTGTTTCTTGAAGGCTTCAAAAATGAATTAGCCACCATTTGATATGACAAATTTTATAGGTGGCTAACAGTGGCTCCACATGGGGATGGTGCCTTCTTGAAGGCATCAAGAACTTCAGACTTGTATTCTTGGGGGGATGATCAGTGCCTCATCCATTGGGCTGCAACCTTCCTTACTTGGATGATCTTCTTTTGCTCTAAAAATATTAGCAGCCATGAAAAAAAACAATGGAACTTCATCAACACAAGCTTACTACCTACCCAATCCTACTGATCTAACATTTTTTCCTTCTTTCAGAGTGCACTTGGATTGGAAAACTCTTTTACAAACATTTTATTCTTTTGAAAGAAAAAGACTAATCTAATTCTACTATTTATTTCTCCATGAACTCAGATTAAACAGTTGAGTCCATAATATTCACTACCTAATCTATTATCTGTTAGGATTAAACAGTCTAATAGATTTTTATTCTCTATCTTCTAAAACAGAAATTTAAAATAATACAAGTCAGGATTGAACAGTATAACTTGTTGCTGATCTATGGCATAAAAAAAAAGCTACACATAGATATTATTTTACAGAAAATTAAATCAAAATGGAAGGCTTAAGATCTGAAAGTTCTAAGCACGACCTTCTCTTTTTCAGCTCTGTTTTTTAGTTTATTCGAGTTGTTTTTTCCTTTTTCTCTGGTTTATATTTTGAGTTCATTAGAACTATTTTACCTCTGTTTTTTACTCGAAATTTAAACATTTTAGAGCCATTCTTCTTTTGGAATCTTAGGTTCAGACTTTGAGCTTGTTTGAAACTTTTATTTTCTATCCTAATCTACCTAACTAATAAGCCAGGATTAAGCTGTTTGGAAAATTGAAGTCACTAACCTATCAGAAGTAAATCTAAAACTGATTAGTCAAGATTAAGCTATATGAATAACTAGGAGTGTGTTTTTCAGGAGTGGCATTTGAGCTTGCACACTTTCAGATTTGTTTCTCATTTTTGGTATGGGGCTGTACCTTTCTTTTTTACAATCTGCCCTCTTTTCTCTTTTCATTGTTTTTGAATTTTTGATTTTTCTAACTTTGAATGCAATGATGGATGAAATATTTATAATGAGAAAAAATATAAAAAGGCTTCCAAACTTGATAGGATCAAGAGAAGTAATGTTTGAGCATCCTGCCATTGACAGGACCCCCAAACAGTTCAGCTCCATTCAATTCCTGTAAGAAATAAGCATTGTTACCAGCAACAAAATGAATGAGATAAGGGCCAAGCCATAAGTTATCAAATTTCCTGTGCTTGCCCTTGTCTTCTCTCCTTGAATCCCACTTTAACACTTTGTCCCCAACATTGAAATTGTTGGCCTTTGTTCTTCTATCAAAAAGCTTTTTGATGTTGTTTTGCTTTTGTAATGCTTTGTTGTAAACCTTCTCTCTGGTTTGCTAAAGGTGAATGGTCTGATTAATCCTTCTGATCATGTCATTGTCTTCAGACTGTACCTCTTGAATCAAGTTCGTAATTGGCACACCAAGGCTGGTTGGAAAAATTACATCAGTACCATACAACAGTTGATAGGGTGAAATTCCAATAGATTTCTTAAGTGTTAACCTGTTAGCCCATAGTGCATGTACTAGCTTTGTGTGCCAAGACTTCTTGTTGTCCTCCAACATCTTCTTGATTATGTTCACCAAACTCTTGTTTGAGGATTCTTCTAGTCCATTACCTTGAGGATAATAAGTAGTAGAATGACCCAATATAATCTGATATTTGTGACAGAATTCAACCATCTTCTTGGATCCAAATGCTGCAGCATTATTAGTGATGATCTTCCTAGGACAGCCAAATCTAGAGAGGATATGAGTCTCAATGAATTTTATGATGACAGAGTCATTGGCTTGCCTAGAAGGGATGGCTTCTATCCACTTGGTGAAGTAGTCTGTTGCAGTGAGAATCCATTTATGTTGGGCAGATGAAGGTGGATGGATTTCTCCTATGAAGTCAAGTCCCCACTGTTGAAAAGGAGCTTCAACAGTGATTGGATGCAGATGTAAGGGTAGAAACTTCCTTTTGCCTTTAAAAAGTTGGCATTTATGACAGGAAATTATCATCTTGTGTACATCTAGAAAGAGGGTGGGCCAATAGTAACCAGCCCTTAGGATTTTGTTGGTTTTTATCTTCTAGTAGAGGTGACCTCCACATTCTCCTTCATGGAACTCGTACTTAACCTTCTCTGCATCAAACTTAGGCAAACATTTAAGCAATATTCCACTTTAATTTTTCCAAAAAAGACATTTATCTATAATGCAGTGGTTTACAACTTTTAACTTTAAAAACCTTGCCTTTGTTTTTGATAGACCGGGAGGTGTATTCAAATTAAGCAAAACATATAGAATATCAGCATACCAAGAGGAATTCATAAAATGATCTTCAACAATGGAAGTTGAGAATTCCTCTTGTTCATCTAAATAATTTATCATATTTATATCAAGAACATCAAAATTGGATTTAGCCATTAATCTAGCTCCTTGGCCTTTAATGAGTTTAGTGGGCTTGATCTCTAAATCATATTCAAGTATTATAGCTATCCACTTACCTCTCTTACCACATGGGTATTGTGTTAGAATGTCTTTCACAACTGAATTCAGGACAAAGGCAATGATGTGTGAGTGAAGGATGTAAACTCTGAAGTCTTTTAAAGCTTTGACCAAAGAAAAAGCTTGCTTTTCCATGATGTTGTACTTCAGGGGTGCATCTCTCAAAGCCTTGCTAAAGAATGCAATAGGCTTCTCTTGTACTTGTGGATTTTTCTGCAATAGGACAGTAGCTATTGTATGTTCTGACGCGAATGGAAAAATATAAAAATATTTTGAAAAATCAGGACTTATTAGGACTGTTGTTTTGGTTAATGCTTGTTTCACCAGTTCAAAGGAATTCTTTGCTTCCAAGGTCCACTTAACCCCTTGCTCCTTTTTCAGCATGTTTGTAATGTTTCTAAGGAGCTCAGCCAAGTTGGGTATGAACCTTCTCAAGAAATTAATCTCTCCAATGAAAGATTGGAGTTCCTTGATGTTTCGAGGATGAGATATTTGCAATATGGCCTCGATCCTCTTTGGGTCTATCTTTATTCCCTCTTTTGAAATGATGTGCCCAAGAAGTTTATCTTCTTGGAGACCAAATAGTGTTTTCTTTGGGTTTAATCATATCCCAAACTTTCTGCATTTCTCGAATACTTTTCGTAAGTGTTCTAAGTGCTCTTCATCTGTCTTTGAAAAAACAGTGACATCATCAAGATAAATAATGATGAAGTAGCCTAATTCTTCTGAGAATGCTATGTCCGTGGCTCTCTAAAAAGTAGCACCAACATTCATTAGACCAAAGGGCATTTTCACATACATGAAAGTGCCCCAAGGTGTAGTAAAGGCTGTCTTTAATTGATCTTTAGGATGAACTAAAATCTGATTGTATCCTGAGTAGCCATCAAGCAAAAAAATTCTTTTGGAACCAACTGTTGCGTCTTGAAAATGTCATTCATATCCATTACACTTTCACTATTATTTCCATTATATCACCTCCATTTCACCTCCATTTCACTACTATGTCACTACATTCATCCCACTTTCATTATCATTGGGCCAAATTTATTTTTTTCCAAACTTTATTAATTCTTAGCCTTTTTAAGTGAATTTGTGGTTAAAAATTAGAAAATAATGTGCATATGCTTATACCTAACAAGTGGGTTGAGATTGTTGACATGTGTAGATCAAAAGGAGACTTCTAGAAGACCCTTATGTGGCACTCTAAGGACAAATTCAAATTTGGTTGGAGAAGATCATGGGATCATGAGGATATGTGTCTCATTTCCTTATTGTATTGAAACTCTAAGAGGTTATGTGTCACATTTATTAGTTGTGTTGAAACTCTAGAAAGACATGTGTCTTATCATTTCCTATTTTGATTGTAACTCTAAAAGTGGAGGGAGAAATTCATGGACTCCCATTAATGAGATAACTCCTCATATTTTGTATAAATAGGAGAAGCTTTCTCCTATCAGGGGTAGTGAAAAAATAGTGAAAAATAGGAGAAAGAGAATAGAGAGTGTTTTGTAACAAAGCTTAAGATGGAATGGGATGTAAATTTGTGAGTTTTTCAATAAAGAAGTTCTTTGATGCTGTTTTGATTACATCTTCAAAGAGCTAAGGATTACACCAAATTGGTAGCAGAGGGCCCCTGCTATCCAAGGAGGCTTTTACATGTTTTCTAGATAAGTTGTTTTCAATTTTGTTTTGTCGTTTTTCCTTACCTAGATTACTTTCTGAAATCATAGCTTTTAGCATTATTTTTCATGTCATTTGCTTAGATCAAGGATCTTCATGATATTGCAGTTAGTCTCTTTCTCAAGCTCTTCCAATACATCTTTATTAAATGAATGAGATTCAATTGTGATATTTTGAGTTATTAGCATTTCATTTTCTGTTATTTAGTTAAAAAGAAGATCCTCATTTGTCAGATCTATTTAGTGTTTACATTATATTTCTTTAGGCAGAGTCAGTAAGAGGGCCAGAAGCTTCTGGTTTCATCCTTTCTAGTAAAGGTGAAATAATCAGTAAAAGCCCCTACTGTCAATCTCTGTATAAGAAATATTTTGTTCACACAATTTTAAATCAGACTCCTCATTATACTGTATTTAGTCTCTTTCAAAAGATTTTCCAATAAACCTCTAATTCACGAATGGGACTAAGTTGTAGTATTGTGAGTTATTGATTGTTTTGCTTCATTGAAGATCCTTATCACATTATGATTAATCTCTTTCACAAACTCTTCCAATAAACCTCTAACTCATGAATGAGATTTAGTGGTAATGTTATAAGTTGTTTCAGCATTTCATAGGAGATCCTTACTACATTATAATAATATTTTTCTCAAGCTCTTCCAATAAAATTCTATCAAATGAATGAGATTTCACTATAATGTTTTAAGTTACTGTTTGTTTCAGCATTTCCTTTTATGTTTTAGGAGATCCTCATTGCATTAAAATTAATCTTTTTCACAAGCTCTTCCAACAAATCTTTAACTAAATGAATCAGATTAAGTTGTAGTGTTTTGAGTTACTTTTCATTTCATGAATGTTCATTTAGAAGCTGTAATATCCATGGATTAGGATTCTCTGTTTTCATCATTTCTTAGTTAGGAACAAAACTTGAAAATAAAACTCTGCTTTAATTCATTTGACAACATTTCCTTTTCCTTCCTTTTAATTAGACTTAATCTCATCTTTCTAGTTCAGAGTAGAACAGTAAGAATCGAAACATAAAAACCCCAAAACAAAAATAAAACATCAAAACAACGAAGTAAGAAGTAGGTTTCTTAGGCACATATAGTGTGTCACACTTCATCAGTTTACTAGCCCTGGTCGATAATTTATGTTAGCAATTTAGGACGCTAAATTGACTAGACACCAACTACCCTTTGTAAAATATGATCCATCTTGGGTAAAGGGCAGTTGTCCTTTAATGAAACTTTGTTTAAGTCTCTAAAGTCTATACAAAGCCTAATCTCTCCTGTTTTCTTCCTAACTGACACCAGATTAGACACCCACTCAGAATATCTAATAGGGACAATAATACTAGCTTCATACATTTTCTTGATTTCCTTCTCAACCAAAGGCAATTGAACAGGGTTTATTCTGCGCAGATTTTGCTTAAATGGCTTTTGGTTTTCCTTGAGAGGTATCTTGTGCTGAATTATTTCAGTGTCATAGGATTTCAGATCCTCATAACTCCACGCAAGAACATCAGAAAATTCTTTAAAAAGCTCTATGTATCTGAGTTTAATGTGAGTTGGTAAAGCCTTAGACAGTTTGATCATCATTGGTTTCTATTCACTGCCTATGTTACACTCTTCAACTTCAGTCTCGATAGGCTCTAGTTTTGGTTTTTTGGCCACATCGTTGAAATCAAACAACTCTTCTAAAGGGGACCGACCTTTTGGCAAACTTTGATCATTAGACTGCAGAGTTTCTAAGTCTTCTGTTTCTAGCTCTGCAATCATTTCTGTTGTGTTTTCAAGTTTGTTAGACAACATATTTACATAAGCTATCACTGGTGACTCTTATTCTTCATCAAGGAAATTTTCTTCACTAGGGAAATCTGTTTCATAGTCTAAATCCGAACTGGGTAGTTCAAATTCATTTCTGAACTGCATGAACTCTTCTATTTGTTTGTCTCCGTAAAAAACTTGCCAATATTTCTCCTTATCAGGCATAGCTGGTCTGAATTTAAATTGAGTTGTGCATTCTTTGGTTTCATAAGGCGTTAAGCATGTTCTAGCAGCAAAAGCTAAACTGTGGGCCATGATATTCCTTTTTCTTTGGACAAAAATAAATTGGGATTCCTCAAACATTTTCAATAAATCCACGACATCGTTTTGATGGGCTCTAAGTCTGGGGTGATTAGCGTTGTATTCCCCATTCACTTGCCTAATGATTAACTCTGAATCCCCATGCACTTTTATTCTTTTGGCTCCTAATTTCTTTAATAAATGTAAACCTAAAAGAAGGGATTCGTATTCCACTATGTTATTCAAACACTGAAAATTTAGTCTATAAGAATGGCCTTCTATGTGATTATTCTCAGTGTTATGTATCCAGACCCCTGCACTAGAATTGCTCCTAGTGCAAGACCCGTCGAAGTTCATACTCCACAGAGGACTAGTTTCGGGTTCAATCGTTCGGTGACTATCCTCTTCAACTAACGTGCTTTCGGATTGTTCCTGAAGGTCAGTACTCTGTTGAATCTATTTTAATTCCTCAGGTTTTTCATTGTATTGAGGAATGATCTCTTGACTGTCAAGGTTAAAAAGCGAAGGATGCATGATTTGTAGCTTAAGACCCGTGTTTGGTTTGCTGTAGTTTTCTAGTGGAGAAAACTGTTTTGACACGTCTGTGTTGTCTTCCTCCTCCTCTCTATCGGCCATTAATTTAGTTAAAGTGACTTGTTCACTAAATGTTTCATCGTTGAAAAGGATAAATGAATCTAGGCCTGTGTTTACAGAATAAAGGGGAGAGTTTTGTGGCCTGTCCTGAATAGTAACCATATACTGCATATGAGACTCCCTGTAAAGTCTTCTTGTCTGATTGAAAACAGGGATGGTCGCATATGTCATGTCCATCTGCATAGTTCCTTGTAACTTAGCTCCCCAAGATATTGATAACAACATTCCATACTTTGGGGGTACATCAGCCACAACAATATCCATTACTAAACATTTGGCTGGGATTTGTGCTAAGTTTACACAGAGGTCTTTGATTAATCCTAAACATTTCACTCCGTTTGAGTCAAAGGAGTAAAGGTATTTGTAAGGTCGAGTGATCTCAAGGCCTAGACTCTCCATTACAGCTTTGGGCATTAAATTGTGAGAGGCCCCTAAATCATGCATAGCGTTGTGCAAAATCTTGTCATGAACATTTAAACTAACATAAAAAGGAGGAATTGTTCCCTCTTGATATCTACCTTCAATTTTAGGACCAAAAATAAGCTCTGGCTGGTCATCATTAATATTGACAGTATCATTATTCTCCTCTATGTTCAAAGCCTTCAAAATTTGGATTCTATATACATTTTGGGCAGCTAACTCAGTGAGAGGAATAAAGATTTTAATTCTGGAAATTTCCTGCTCCAAACTAAAAGGCATCTGATTCTTTGAGGTGCTGGTTTCAGCCTTATTAACTGTCACTCTATCAGGAAAATAAGTTTGCTGATTTGCTCTATTTACATTCGACAAAATTGTTTTAACATGAGTATCAGCTAAAGTGCTAGTACTGCTATGATTTGCACTCTATTTTTCATTATTTTGAGTTCCTTTCTCTTTGTTTTTATCAGAATTTACAGCCACTATTTTGTCCTTCTGTTTTACAATTTTGGGTTTATTTACAGTGTTGTTTTGTGTAGATTTGTCAGAGGTTTTGTTGTTGGGGTTTCCAGATTCTTCTTACTTCTAAGGTCATACTCCTTCGTGGTTTCTATGATGACATTTTCCATTTCCTGATAGTAATATTCATCTTCTAATCTCTTGTCATCATAGGGTGTATACAGACCTTGTTTCCCATGGCAATGAACTTCAAAGTCATCATTATCTACTCCCAACATGTTTATATCATCATCCTCTGTTTGCTCTATTGTTTCTTCAACCTCACTTACATAGTTTTGATGAAAAGGAGGGGTGATCTATTGATCATCCTCCCTTGGTCTGTTTTGAGGCTGGTTTCTTCTGAAATTTTGATTCTGGTTCTGATTCCTGTTTTGAGGAGTAGTTTGGTTTTGACTTGCTTGTGCTCTCTCAGGAATTCTCATCTTTTTCATCATCTCCTCCATCATTATTTCCATCTTTGAGCTGGAAGTGGAAGGTGTAGACTCTTATCTAAAGGACACTCTCTTCTCATTCTTCATTCTTGCTCTTTTCTCCATTAAATTCACTTCCACAGCAAGAGCTCCTTTTTTCATATCTTCAAGGGTTAAAGGATCTCTCTCTCTCATCTGATAGGCCATATCAGGATCAAATCCTTTGGGAAACTTGTTTAAAGCTGAGCCTTGTGGAGGTTTTAGGTCTGGGGGAAGGGCATTGTACACACTATTAAATCTAGTGCAGTAAGCTTGTACACTTTCCCCAACGTTTCTTTGGAGGTTCTTATAATAAGAAAGTATTTGAAGAGGGGTTTTTTTACTTCCCATTTATTTAAGAATTTTTGATGGAAGGCTTGGAGATCATTTATACTGTGAGGGGTTAAGCATTTGAACCATTTTCTTACTTCTCCCCCTAAACTCTGAGCAAATAGTCTAAGTTTGACAGATTAATCATCAATTTCATTTCTGTCAAAGTAGTCATTTATCTTATCCACATGTTGTGAAGCAGTGGTAGCATTACTGGCATCATAAAATGGTATTTTGGATTGAGAGTCTTGTGGAAGATTGACTAAGGGCAAAGGAAGGACCAACGGGGCATACCATGCTGCCATGATAGGAGGTGGAGGTGGATTTACAAGAGGTGGATTAACAAGAGGAAAAGTGGTTTGGAGTGGAGTGGTTTGGACAATGGATGTATGAAGAATAGATTTGGATGGAACAGGAATAGATTGCTGAGCTGATATTGGATGAGAAACACCTAAATTGTGAAGGAAATGTAAATCAGGTGGTGTTGTTTCCCTACTACCAGGATGTTCACTTGTTTCCGAAGATGAAATTGAAGACTCTGAATCTAGCTGATCTAAATCATCAAGCGACCTAGTTCTAAATGGATTTCTTAAGTCTACTTGTGATTGTTGTAGAGCTGCAAGATTTTCTGGAACAGAATTAGCTCTCAAGGGTGATCTGAAAACAGTTGAAAATTTAATCTCAGGAGACTTCCTAAGTATACTTTCAGGGTTATCAACTATCTCAGGTGGGTTTGGGTCAGGGTAGGCTCTAGTATAAATCTTTCTAGGAGCCACTATGCTATGTTTTTCAGACCCAACTAAACAAGAAAAGTTCGAACAAATATGACAATCTTTAAGAGGTTAACTGATCTTTAAAATAAGAAAATTTTAATCCTAAAATCCTCTTACTGAGTTTAAATGATGTTATGATGATAATAGTTCTTCCCAGTGGAGTCTTAAGGTCTGTTTAGGATTGTGGAGTTGCCAAGTGGAGGTTTTTAGCTCTTTTGGAGTTAAAAGGTTTTATGGTCCACCACCATTTTTATTGAATACAAATCTAAACTATTTTTGGGTTTTCTGAGTTATTTTTTAGTCCTATGGGTTCTAAAAGTATCCTAAATCTGTTTCAACACTTAGCTATGGGGATGAGACAAAGGCAGTCTACTCTTATGGCTAAGCTAGCTGATCCTTCAAGGTTTGATGAGATCTTATGAGAATCCCAAGGTTTCCTTAGTTTGTCACTGATTCAAACAAGTTTTATTATGATTACCCTTTGCTTGGTAGTGCTTGAAGAGGGCTACTTGTACTCACTGGACACTGAGTGTTTGGCTAGAAATGTCATGCCTGGTGGGTTAATTGGCTAACAGAACAGAGGTCATTAAATCAAGAGGTTTCCTGAGGTCCCAAAAGTATGTAGGATGAAGTTTTACTCAGAATTCCATAGCGGAGTCGCTAGAAATGTTAGCTCCCTCTAATTTCAGCAGATTGGGAAGACCAAAAATGCAGAGAGAACACTTGAACCACTTTGGGATTTTAGGATCTAGCCCTCCTGAATCCGGAGAGGGATCTCTCCAATAAGTGCAAAGATTGATTTATATTTAAAGCTTTTTTGGTATGATATTAGGCTAGTTATTAAGACCAAGGGTTTTGTTTGTTTTTAGATGGTTGAGAATGATTATTAGTTGAGTGGAAAGTCCTAAAATGAAAGAGTTTCAAAGGTGTGAAGTTGCAAGTAATCAAAACAAGCTTTGGCTAATAAGATAGATATAACATTGGTTTTTAGTCCATTGGGCTATGGAGTCATGAAAGGGTTTTAATTGTGCAACAATTCAAGAGTGGTCCAAGGGGCAAGTCATCTATATCATAAGATCTCTGAGATAAATTGATGGAATGGAACAACAAAAGTGTTAGACGGGTGGAAACAGACAATTATTTCAACTAGGATTAATCAGTCTGTCCAAACAAGAAAAGCCTTTTAAATAACTGTTTAAAACTGGCCAAAGGACAAGGCTAACCATAAATCTCTTTGGACAAGTTCATATTAAAGATGACTCAACAGACAAACAATCCATTAATCTGCATAATTACTTTCAGAAGGGATGAAAAAAGATAAGAGAAATAAAGTGCAACTTAAGATCAGTTAAGATACTTTTAAATCTAACCTGCTTTCGGCATACACTTAGGGAAAATTTAAAAACTACCTTTGGAGAAAGAAGCTAGAAAACATGGCACACCATCACTTTTCTAGTCTAACTTTACTAAGAAAATAATGAAAAAGACATTCAAGAAAAATGTTTAAAGTACACAGTAGGACGAGGGAACGCCAACATTCCTAACTACTAGAACTGTATTGAATCATTCTTAAATACATGATTTGGAGGAAAACATTGAGATAAAGCTTATCAGTCAGAGAAGGGTACTATAAACAATAAATCCTAACTCTATGCTTGATGTTCTTTATCAGAGAATAATGGACAAAATGGCATACATGAAAGGAAAAACAATAACACAGAAAGAAGCACTTCACCAGTGATATAGACTAGGATTCCAAGAATTAGCTTGTATATTGATGTCAAACCAGTTACATTCTTCAAGTCCAATGTTTCAGTTCAGGAATCATCTTCACTTCTCAAACTAACTTATTTAATCACAAACAGAGCTTCAAGAGCCTTTGAACACTATTTACATGTAGAAGTTTCAAGCATAAGTATATTTCAAAGTTCTGCAACCAACCCTTTACAATGAGCTCCTCAAGACGATTTTATAGAAAAATGAGGAGGTGGAAGAGTTAAAAGATCTATGGGTTCAATTAATACAGTTTTAATTCTTCTCAGCCTTTGATGGGATCAAGGGAGAAGATTACAGATATTTAATTGTATTAATTGATTTACATTAATAATTTAAGCTTGTTGGGAAGCTTTTGTTGACTTTAAGGCTCTGTGTCATCTTTGTAATAACTTAGCTGATAGTCGAAATAAGTTGCTTTGGCTGAATTAACTATTCCGCTACATTGAGGCAAATATCTTCTGTTCTGGTCATTACTTGGCCCTCTTTTGAATGCTTTGAGGCTACAGGTGGCTTTGGTAGCTGAGAGGATTCAATTAGACTCTGATGTGGCAGTGGAGGCATCCACGGTCTAGTAGATATTTTTATTTTGACCTAAACAATACTAATAAGCTTCTGATCTATGTGTTAGGCATAACTAGGCCTAATTCTCTGTCTTTTGTTCTTGAAATGTGTTTAATTTAATGGATTAGGCTTTTGATTATCTATCTTAGCCGTAATCCATTAAAACTGTGAAAACAATCTTTAAATCTTTAGTTCTGCTGTGGTTGGGGGTCTTTAACACTGATACTCTTTTCTTGATTTAATCTTACTATGTCTTGTTGATGTGCAAGTGCGCAGAGGGTTCTTATGGCATCAGTGCTCATGATGCACTGATGAAACGTGGCGTTGAACCCGTAGGTGGATACTCCTTGATAAATGAAAGCCTGGAGGATCGTCATCCTCGGCTTTTATTTTCTTTTAAAATCATTTGAAAAACCTTTAAAACCTGCAAAATACACAAAATGTTATAAAAATACTGCGTGGCTGGGTAAGACTGATTCAGAGGCTAGGGATTAGAATGCAATCGTTGGATGAAATCATCCAATGGTGGATATCGCACGCAGAGATTAAAAGGGAGGTGATTGGAATCAGACGATGGGAGATTAAGTCCGGACCATAGATCTGTGTTGATTGACGGTTGAGATCAATCGGGGAAATACAATGTGAAAGGGTCACATATATTATGAAATGGAGGAAAATACAAAGAAATGGTGTTAAAAGCCTTTGGGAAGGAAAAATGAATTGGAAGGAAATTCAGGGTTTCCGAATGATTATGAGTCGTTGGATCAGATTTTGCCCCTGAGATCAACGGTTGTGGTTGATCTATGAAATCCCTTGGAAGAAGGCGGAGGGTGATAGTTCAACGATCAGATCTAATATGAATCGTTGATCTGCAGAGATCAACGGCGGGGAACAAACGTGATGAAACACAATAGAAAACGGGAAAGCTATTTCGGGTGGAGAAACTAGCAGCATCGCGTAACGAAAAGGTGGATGGGTGTTTTTAGCTTTTTGAACGCGATATGCATCAGAGGGTGACACGTGGCATTTCAAAACCACCCATATCGTATGATTTCTGAAAATTAACGTTCAGGCATGAATTTATGCGAAAATGCGTGTCAGCTTTTAGATCTGGGATCTCAAATCGAACGGCTGTGAGAGAGCGTGATATTGGATAGATGAGTGGACGGAAAGAGGTGGGGGCATGAGAAGGCGGTTTCAATCTAAGCTGTTGGATCAAAAAATGAACGACGATGATCAAATCTAGAGCGAGTAGGACCCAAAGGATTTGGGCCTATCACACTTATTATGAGCCGTTGGATGAAACGGATCAACAGTGGAGTTCAAATTTTGGGTTAAATGGAATAATATACGAGGCGGAGAAAGGGTTAATATGGGCCATTGATCTGCAGAGATCAATGGCGGAGATCTCCCCAAAAAATTACAAAGCGGGGCTTCACAATTTTAACCAAGGTCACGACATTCAATCTGGACTATCAGATCTTGACACGTGGATGGCCCTGATAAAATCGGAGGCCTGCGATCGGCGGGGGCAAAACAGAATGGGCTCCGATGCGATTGAATGTGGTCCGTCGATCTGAGGATCAGATAAATGGTGGAAAATGAATCAGAAGAGGTCATGGTAGGGGAAAGGTCTTTGGGATGGAGTGATAAGGGCCATCAGATCTGGGAAGGCGGGGGAAGAGATCAACAACTAATATTACATCGGGAGGCCACAAATCGGGAGTGGGTAAATAAAATATAAAACGCACCCAAGGAGATCTTCCAATGCGAGATGGCGCAGACCATTTGATTGCTTTATGATCGACGGTCATGAATGGGTTTAACCAATGGACGAGCGAGACCCTTCATAACATATGAAAATCAAAATTTTAATGAAATACAAAGGATTTTGCGTTCGGGGAGGGTTTATTATAAGAGGTTTGGTGCCCGATTGCGGGGCCTTTGGATATATGAAACAATGAAGGGATTAGGGGTTATATGTATAAGAGGGCCAATCGGAATCGGGACGAAGGAGTGGGCTTTTCAAATGCGCCTGATCAAAAACTCCAATGCGAGACTGTATTGACCGTCGATCAGGGAAAAGATCAACGGTCTTTTTCATTAAAAACATTGAACTGGTGGGTTTCAATACAAACATAGGAAAAGTGGGTTTTTTGAATTTACAAAGAAAAATCACATTGGGGAAGGGTTTATTTGTATGTTTAAGCACTCGATTACGGGCTCTAGGTTTTATAAAGAACGCAAAGGCTCGGGGCTTATTGAAAGGGGCCAATCGGATCGGAGGTTTCATAAAACAAAAGACTTGCGCTCTCCGATTGTTTCGATGTGATAAGCACTTTTGGACATAGCGCTTGGTTCCAGGGCATGGGTTTATGGTGGGGAAGTGGTTTAGGGCTTAGCCCAAAGGGGCTTAGGCCCATAGTAAAAAAGACTATTTTTTATGAATTTTTCAAGGATTTTTAATGGATTTGGGGGTTTTGGTAAGGTTCAACAAGGATTTTCAAACCTTATAAAAGGGGTTTTATGAAGGGAAGAAGGGAAATAAATGAAAAATAGAGGAATTTTATGGAAAAAAGGGGAATAAAATGGAGGTTTATTTTGAGTGAAAACAGGGGTAAAATGATGAAAAATGGAGTTTTTTGCAGCAGTCTTTTCTTTGGGAAAAGAGCGGAATTTCAGAGTTTTTTAAGAGGGCAACAACAGTGGAGATTAATCAAAAGGATATGATGTCTTCATAAGACTTCAAGAGATAACAATTTGGAAATAAAACTTGTTTCTTGAAGGCTTCAAAAATGAATTAGCCACCATTTGATATGACAAATTTTATAGGTGGCTAACAAAAAGAATATGGTTTATAAACGTATTTTTAAAATAAAATAATAGAAACTAGGAATAACACAAAATTATTTGTAATCATATTTATCTATGATATTGAGATTTTATTGATTGCTTGAAGGATGTTGTTGCATTCCGTTGAGAATTGCAAGCTCTCTTCTTTGATGATAACACATTTCAATCATGGTATGTCTCTAAATGTTTTTGTCTTCACTGATAGTGTGAAGATGTGATCTGTCTAGAGTGCTTTGGAGACAATTTCCTTTATTACATTAGGATCTTCAAATAACAAATAGAAGTCATTTTCATTAACTCCAAGAATTGTAGATGTTGTGTCTTCGAAAGCAACTGTTGAAAGCAACTGACTAGTGTGATCTTGTACATTTATCTTTAGTAAGTATCTGTAATCACAGTCAGTTACTTCAGTGTTGCATTTAGGGCAATACCATGTGCTTGCATTCTTTGGAATAAGTTTCTTCATGAATTTCTTCTTATCAACAATATATGGGCATGATAGGTAGTAAAAATTGTCCATCCATACTTTTGTTATTGTTCCCTTGACTTGGTAGAATGCAGGTATCTCTCAGGACTCGATATTGTAAATATCCGCAATCGTTATTTTTTTTGGGTTGATGGCGAAAATAAGGTGAATATATTTTTGTCAGTGGTGTAGAATTTGTAGTGAAACCTTCTTTTTTAAACCATGACTTTAGTATATGAGCCTCTTCGATGTCAGGATCTACAATAATAATTGATCTTGTTGTAGTACCGACATTTTTTCCATTAAATTTAGCAACACGAGCAGACTTGATTGCTATGCTGGGATTATTTCCTATAGCACATAAGCTGGAAATTTCTTTTGATACTCCACCAAAATTACCTCCCCAAAAGGTTGCATCCATGTTATATCTAGACATGTCTTGAAGATTTACTGTTTGTTTTGTAACTTCTGAGTCGTCTTTTCTATGTATGGTGCATGGATTGGAAATACTAGTAACAATACCAAGAACATCAACAATGGAGTTCATGTTTGTTGTTCTGATATCATTGATTGATTTTACATTGAAATGCACTGTTGGGTTGGACCTTCTTTCTTTGGCAACATGATCTATGGTAGATGAAGCATTTAACAAAATTTCCTACTCATTGTTTAAGTGGTTGTATTGTTTATTAGCCATTTTTACATTGCCTTTTGAGACAATGTACATATTTCCAACTTGGATTTTATCAAAGAAAGAATCGGCAACATTGTTGAAACATGTAATGTGTATTTCTCCTCCTTTTTCATCGTAGAGATCGAAGCCAAAAACTTTACCAGGACCATATTGATCTTGAAATTGTCGAAGAGGTGTCTTTCTTTGAACATATCCTTTTATGCACCAGTTTGAATGGTAAGGGTTTATTGCTTTGATTGGAATTTGGACTGGTGTAATGGATGCAATAGGAATTTCAGAAAGGGTGCAGTGCCTTTTCGATGAAGGTTGTTTGTTAGATGACGATGGATCTTCTTCTTGAGAAGTGATCGGGATACTCAGATTTTTTGGAATACCACAAACTTTGTTTTCTAAAGAGTTTTCCTATGCTCTAGACATTGCATATCAGTGGTTCGAATTTGATGGGGAAATCCAACTAACTAACTATGGTTCCATTTAGTAACCATGGACATTTTTCACACAGTAAAAACATGAAGTGAACCTAGAAGATGAAAATCCAAGTCTGAAAGAAGATGGTTTTCTTGAAAAATTTAATTTCAAGACTCAAACACAGATACAACTCTAATATCATTTCTTCTTTGTAATTTAATAAAATCAGCCCAGATAGTTTGTATATAAAACAATAGATGATGGTTGGGTTAAACTTACTTTAGACATTTACTGTCATATGTCAAAGCTATTTTTATCGATTCTGCTTTTCTTCCTTACATTTGCAGGAACATCATTTTGTTCCTCAATATTTGATGGCCTTGAAGGCCTTCAAGCCCATGTAGCAAATTCATATTGTTCTTGCATGTAAAAATTACAAAATGACCAATATTAATCACCATATAAATCTTTATTCTTTGGTTGACTATTTTCTAAAGGTTGGGTTAAACATCAAGTAGGCAAAGTGTTATGCAAAAGCAAAGGAAGAAACAAAATAGAAAGCATAGTTCCATGCTTAGAAAATGAACAGTCACTATTGTATAGTTTTTAGATCCCAATGAACCCCTGGGTTTGTTACTTGCTCCTATTGATAAAGAGCACCAGGTTTTGAAAATGGAGTTTTATAAGTGATTAGAGACTTTCATAGTTCACAGTTTCTTTAAAATAAGATGGTTTTCTTGAAAAAATTAATTTCAAGACTCAAATATAGATACAACTCTAATATCATTTCTTCTTTGTAATTTAATAAAATCAACCCAGATAATTTGTATAAAAAATAATAGATGTTGGCTAGGTTAAACTTGGGAGTATGATACTTTAGACATTGACTGTGATATGTCAAAGCTATTTTTACCGATTCTGGTTTTCTTCCTTACATTTTCTCTAGTGATTGCTCTATTTATTGGACACTGTTCATTGACTAAAAGAGTTGCAGGCACATCTCAACCCATAAAATCATTTTGTTCCTCAATATTTGATAGACTTGAAGGCCTTGAAGCCCATGCTGCAGATTCATATTGTTCTTGCATGTACAAATTACAAAAATTACCAATATTAATCACTATATCAATCACTATTCTTTGGTTGAATGTTTTCTAAAGGCTGGGTTAAACACCAAGTAAGTGTTATG
Organism: Pinus albicaulis; assembly: GCA_034641835.2. Taxonomy (NCBI): domain Eukaryota; kingdom Viridiplantae; phylum Streptophyta; class Pinopsida; order Pinales; family Pinaceae; genus Pinus; species Pinus albicaulis. Next base: position 1,193,905,384 of record CM076572.1, on the reverse strand, counting down.
CAAAAGCGAAGGAAGAAACAAAATAGAAAGCATAGTTCCGTGCTTAAACAACTGGCTACTTGTGAAAAACCACAAACTTTGTTTTCTAAAGAGTTTTCCTATGCTGCAGACATTGCATATCAATGGTTCGAATTTGATGGGGAAATCAAACTAACTAACTATGGTTCCATTTAGTAACCATGGACATTTTTCACATAGTAAAAACATGAAGTGAACCTAGAAGATGAAAATCCAAGTCTGAAAGAAGATGGTTTTCTTGAAAAATTTAATTTCAAGACTCAAATACAGATATAGCTCTAATATCATTTCTTCTTTGCAATTTAATAAAATCAACCCAGAGAATTTGTATACAAAAAATTAGATGTTGGCTAGGTTAAACTTGCGAATATGATACTTTAGACATTGACTGTCATAATATGTCAAAGCTATTTTTACCGATTCTAGTTTTCTTCCTTACATTTGCTCTAGTGATTTCTCTGTTTATTGGACACTCTTCATTGACTAAAGGAGTTGCAGGCACATCTCATCCCCGACAATCATTTTGTTCCTCAATATTTGATGGCCTTGAAGGCCTTGAAGCCCATGTAGCAGATTCATATTATTCTTGCATATAAAAATTACACAAATGACCAATATTAATCACTATAGCAATCATTATTCTTTGGTTGACTGTTTTCTAAAGGTTGGGTTAAACACCAAGTAGGCAAAGTGTTATGAAAAAGCGAAGGAAGAAACAAAATAGAAAGCATAGTTCCGTGCTTAGACAACTGGCTACTTGTGAAAAACCACAAACTCTGTTTTCTAAAGAGTTTTCCTATGCTGCAGATGTTGCATATCAGTGGTTCGAATTTGATGGGGAAATCCAACTAACTAACTATGGTTCCATTTAGTAACCATGGACATTTTTCACATAGTAAAAACATGAAATGAGCCTAGAAGATTAAAATCCAAGTCTGAAAGTGTGAGGATAAATATTGTGAGGCTACCTATTCATTCTCACCTCATAGAGTTACATATAATCTCTATATTATGTGTGTTACCTGCAAATTTTGTATTACACCTGCAATTTTGGGAGATGTCCCCATCCTTTCAACCTTTTCTTGTGATCATCTAAGTATTTGCTTGAGCTCCCTGCAGCTTTAGAACAGTCACTATTGTATAGTTTTTAGATCCCAATGAACCCCTGGGTTTGTGTTTATTGGGCACTCTTCATTGACTAAAATAGTTGCAGGCACATCATTTTGTTCCTCAATATTTGACGGCCTTGAAGGCCTTGAAGCCCATGTAGCATATTCATATTGTTCTTGCATGTACAAATTACAAAAATGACCAATATTAATCACTATAGCAATCACTATTCTTTGGTTGACTGTTTTCTAAAGGCTGGTTTAAACACCAAGTAGGAAAAGTGTTATGCAAAAGAGAGGGAAGAAACAAAATAGAAAGCATAGTTCTGTACTTTTTAGAGGAACACAGGATTGATCTCTTCATAGGTACTTTAAAGGATAACATCCAACATGAATTTCACATTTTGGAACCTGATTCATTGGAGAAGGCATTCAGGTTGGCAAGAAAAATTGAATGTAAAATTATGGCGACAAGGAAGCCTACCACTCACTTCTATAAAGAGGGAAGTGTTGCTACTCCTAGATTTTCACAACCTACAAGGTTGACACCACAAAAATTGGAAGAAAAAAGAGAAAAAGGGCTTTGCTACAGTTGTGATAGCAAATACAATAAAGGTCATAAGTGTGCTGAGAAGAAATTATTTTACATAGATTGTGAAGAGGAATAAGAAAATGAACAAGAATCTTCAAAAGAAAAGGGTATACACCACGAAACAACCCTAGAAGAGGAAGAAATGATTTCAACCATATCATGTAATGCATTGGCAGGAATTACCACTCCTCAAACTCTCAAGATAGAAGGACATATCAAGAAGAAAAAGGTAATAGTGTTGATTGATTTAGGTAGTACCCATAATTTTATTCATTGTAAGGTAGCCAAGGAATTGAATTGTTTCCTATACCCAATACCAGAATTTCAAGTGATGGCTGCAAATGGAGGAACTATAAATTTCTTTGGAAAATGCCATAATATCAAGCTAACCATGGGGGAATATGTATTGAATAGTCCAATGCTTTCCATTCCTATGGGAGGTGCTGATGTTGTACTAGTAGTACAATGGTTACACTCTTTAGGTACGGTAGCTTTTAATTTTCAAGAACTTTTCTTGAAATTTACTTCAGAAGGAAATAAAGTTGAATTACGGGGTGTTGCAAGGAATCCAGGAAAGATAATAAGCTCTAATGTCATGACAAAGCTTCTAAAGAAAGAACAACAAGGCATAATTTCATAATTATGCTCACTAGAAGTTCCAACATCAAAATCATCTATTTCTTCAGATCTCCAAAAAGTCTTGGACAATCATTCCAAGGTGTTTAAAACTACCAAAGGACTACCACCTATTCGTGATCATGATCATGCTATTAATTTGATTCCAGGAAGTGTTCCTCCAAACATTAGGCCTTATAGATATCCTGATGTCCAAAAGAGTGAAATTGAGCATATGATTGCAGAAATGTTAGAGGCTGGTATAATTCAACCTAGTCAAAGTTTTTTCTCTTCTCCTGTAGTATTGGTACACAAGAAGGATGGAGCATGGTGCATATGTCTGGATTATAGGGAGCTCAATAAGCTCACCATTAAAGATAAATTTCCCATTCCTGTGATTGATGAATTATTGGATGAATTACATGGAGCAATTTATTTTACCAAGTTGGATCTTTGTTATCATCAAATTAGAATGAAGACTGAAGATATTCCGAAAACAACATTTCGAACTCATGAGGGTCATTATGAGTTTTTGGTCATGCCTTTTGGCCTTACCAATGCACCTTATACATTTAAAGGGTTGATGAATTCCATTTTCAAACCCTTCCTCAGAAAATTTGTGCTAGTATTTTTTGATGATATACTAATCTACAACAGGTCTTGGAAGGATCATGTTCAACATGTTGAAAGGGTACTCAAACTATTGCAGGAGAAATAATTATATGCAAAAACATCCAAATGTTTCTTTGGAGTACAAGAGGTGGAATATCTGGGTCATATTGTATCTCATGAGGGTGTTAAGGTAGACCTTAAAAAAATTAAAGCCATTAAGAAATGGAAAGTCTCCACAACCATAAAGCAGTTGTGAGGATTTCTCGGGTTAACAGGGTATTATTGTAAGTTTGTTAAGAATTATGGGAGAATAACAACACCTATAACAACATTATTTAAGAAACATGCATTTTCATGGACTCCTAAAGAAACCAAGGCCTTTGAACATCTTAAAGAAGCAATGTGCCTAGCATCGGTCTTAGCTACACCAAATTTCACAAAAACCTTTATTGTAGAATTTGATGCCTCGGGAAATGGAATTGGTGTTGTATTAATGCAAGAAGGAAGACCCATTGCTTTTGAAAGTCGTCCAATCAAAGGAAAGTATTTACAGAAAGCTATTTACGAGAAGGAAATGTTAGCAATACTGCATGCACTAAAGAATTGACGAACTTACCTAATGGGAAGACACTTCAAGGTAAAAACTGATCATGATAGTCTTAAACACTTTTTGGAACAAAGACTATCTTCAGAAGAGTAGCAAAAATGGGTCACAAAGATGTTGGGTTATGACTTTGAAGTAAACTACAAAAAACGAAAGCTAAATGTTGTTGCAGATGCACTCTCAAGAAAGAATGAAGAGGTGGAAGCATTGCTTTGTGCCTTATCTATTATCCAACTAGATTGGATAACCGAAGCAAGGGATGAATGGAAGAAGGACGAAGAAGTGTGGACACTCATTCAAAAGTTGCAGCAAGATCCTAGTACATCTGATACATTTACTTGGAAAAATGATTCCTTATGGTGCAAAGATCACTTATATCTTTGTGAGAATTCCCAACTAAAACAAAATATTCTTTTGGAATTGCACACTTCTCCTTTAGGAGGACACTCAATATTTTTAAAAACTTAGCACAGGGTGAAGAAAGATTTTTTTTGGGATGGCCTTAAATCTAATATTCAAAATTTTTTGGCGGAATGTTTGGTTTGCCAACAGAATAAAGTTGAGACAATTAAGAACCCGGGTCTTCTAAAACCTTTATCCATTCCAAGTCAACGTTGGGAGGATATTTCAATGGATTTTATCACAGGTTTACTTAAGTCCAAAGGAAAGAGTGTCATCATGGTGGTAGTTGATAGACTTACCAAGTAAACACACTTTTGTGCATTATCTCATCCATTTAAAGAAAGTACAGTTGCTACTACATTTATGGACACAATTCAAAAGCTACATGGAAACCCAAGGGTTATTGTGAGCGACAAAGATCCCATTTTCACTGGAAATTTTTGTATGGAGTTATTTTCTTGTTTGGGTACTCAATTAGCTCATAGCTCATCTTATCATCCTCAATCCAATGGTCAAACTGAGATAGTAAATAAATGTTTGGACGGATATCTTCGTTGTTTTGTATCTGATAAACAAACATAATGGGTCAAGTGGATACCTCTCACTGAATGGTGGTATAACACTTCCTTCCATATTGCAGCAAAAATGACCCCATTAATGGCACTATATGGATATCATCCACCGTCCATCACATCATCTTTAAGAGAAAATTCGAAGGTTCAAGCAGTGGAAGATCACATCGAGCATCAACAAGAAGTTCTCCAACTCTTAAAGGATAACTTGAATTTGGCACAAAATCGAATGAAACAACAGGCAGATCAACATCGCATCGAGAGAAGTTTTGATGTAGGAGACTGGGTATTTTTACGGCTACAACCATACAAACAAATGTCCCTCAAGCAAGCTAAGAAGGATAATAAACTATTGCCAAAGTACTATGGTCCTTACAAGGTGTTGCAAAAGATTGGTACTATGGGATACAAATTGGAGCTTCTTGCTTCTTCACGAGTGCATCCAGTTTTCCATGTTTCATGCTTAAATAAGGTTATAGGTGAAAATATTCCAGTTCAAACAATATTGCCAGAACTTGATGAGGAAGGAAAAATCATATTGGAACCTGAAGTAGTCACGGAAACAAGAACTCGACAGCTACGAAATCGATGAATTTCATAGTATCTCATCAAGTGGAAGAACTTACCCGCTGAAGATTCTACATGGGAGGATGAGAATTTTATACATAAGCCCCAAAAGCTACTCAAGCGTTGAGGACAACACGTTTTTGAAGGAGAGGGGCATGTTAGGTCCCTATATTACTAGTATAGTCCCTTATTGTTGTTAGTGTAACCCCCTTATTGTTATTATTGTACCCCTGTAACCCACATATTGTTATTATTGTGCCCTTAAATTATTATTGCTAGGTCGGCTAGGATTACATTGTGGCCCCATGGACTCCTATATATAGAAAGGAGGTTTTGTAATCTGTATCAGCCAAGAATTGTTCATTCATGTAATTTATTGGAGGTTTCCCCCTCGAAGTGGCTTATTTCTAAGGCGTTGATATCTCTTTTCTTCTATTTTTGGAGTTGGTTTCACAACATGTTGGTTACTACAATTGTTTCATGGTTCTATTATATTAGAATAGATGGCATGCTTTCGTGGAATTCCTTACAATGGTGTGAATATGGTCATGCTCAAATTCATAATTGTGATTTCATGTGCGAACATTGAAAACATAATCATATTCATAATTACATGGGTGAGTGGCATCAATAATTTTAGAAATATGGTACATGCACTTATGTAAAGCGAGTAACAAAAAAAAAATGAGCCCTAACTTAACTAGGGTTGAGACCAAGCAGTAGAAAGCAAGGGGAGGGAGGAAACTGAGGGTACAAAATAAAGGAAAAATGGAAAGAGAGAACAATGCAGGTAGCAAGGAAGAGGGAAAAGAAAGACAATTGAGAGAAAAAAAGGATTTGAAGGACCGAACTAAAAAGATATTGTTGTAGGAGAGGAAATTGCATAAGATTTAGAGTCATGTCCTCAACACCTCAGGGACAACAGGTTAGCCACTACATACCTTTGGGCCTTATAAATATGGTAATTTTCTTAAAATTCCTACCTTCGTCAAGAAACTCGATTAGATGGCATGCCTTAATAGTTAATGTGTTTTTCTTTGAAATTAACTCGACAAAGACACATGTTTAATATGCAGTGACTTAATTTTTGTATGTCCATGTAAATTTTGTTATGTTAGCATTTAATAGATCCCGGGCCTAGTTCCTATGTTTTAGTTGTTGTATAAGTCTAAGGAATTCATAAAAATAGATCTTGATAACTATTAACCAACGTAAGGCTTCATAAGAGCATTGACTTAGCTGGTTGATTGGCAGAGCGTGAGCACTGATGAAAGTATAAAAGTCTATAATTTAATTTTATGGGAACCCTGAACTAATTGAGGGTGGATTCTTACACCTCTGGAGTCCTTAGTTTGCTAAAAGGGTGGAGGATTACACCTTTGGAGTCCCTCATATGCTGAAAGGGTTGAGGCATAAAATTTCCTTAGTCTAGCCTTCCTGGTAAAAACCGTGCGACTTCATTATACTCTGGATTCCTTGCACAAGGTGGAGCTACTGTAGAAACATCCACATAAGGGTGGTGGTTGGAGTAGATCTTTGGAATCTCTGTACTTTTACATCATTATACTGAAAGGGTGGAGGTCATATTAGATCTCTATACTCTCTATACTTGTATTATGTTATGCTAGAAGGGTGGAGGTCAGACTAAATCTCTAGACTCCCTATACTTGTACACTATTACGCCAGAAGGGTGGAGTTCAGATTATATCTTTAGACTTTTTGTAACTATACATTGTTATGCCAGAAGGGTTGAGGTCAGATTAGATCTCTAAAATCCATGTATCTATATATTTTTATGCCAGAAAGGTGGATGTCAGAGTAGATCTCTGGAATCCATGTACGTGAACATTGTTATTCTAAAAGGGTGGAGGTCATATTCGGTCTGTGGAATCCCTGTACCTGAACATTGTTATGCTAAAATGGTGGTGGTTATATTAGATCTATGGAATCCCTAAATGTTTGATCATGGGGAGAGTCTTCATGAGCTAGTGGGTGAAAACAACAATTGTAGTTTGTCAATGGTTGGGAGGAGAATCATTGATATGTCCCAGTGCCTACCCAAATTTTCCACAGTACTGAGTAGTGTACTAACTGCAATACCAAACCACCCTGAAATGTCATTAGAGACATTTTAAGGTAAAAAAATGGGCCTCATAACAAAAAAGTACAACCAAAATCAAATTTACAAGAAATAATATCATTCAAGATGATGATGTCAACCACGGGGGAGGATTCATCATTTTTGGCATAAAAATTTAAAAATATTAAAAAATAAAAATAAATACTTTTTCAACTTATCTCCATATGGTTATACTCAAATTTTGAGTGGTAGCACTATTAAATGCAAAAAATTTATTCCTCAACCAAGGAGCACCCTTGTTGAGTACTTTGGATGGACCCTGGTATATGAAAAATGAGAAATACATGAAAAACATTATTATAATCACATTTTTTTATGTAGAATGGTCCATCATAAGTACTCAACATGGGTACTCCTTGCATGAGGAATTGAATTTTGCATCCAACAAGTGCTCCCGCTTGAAACTAGAGTAAAAATGTAGGGAAATAAGTTGAAAATATGAGATGAAAAAAACAATTTTTTTCTTTTTCCCTCTAAAATTTGATGATGTAATATCATCTTATTTTATTATTTTCACTATTATTTTATAATATTCCTTAGGAGGCCCATTTTAGACCTCAAAATTTATCAAATGTTGTATGAGTGCTACATGTGAGTTTTGTATGTAAATACGCATGGTAGGTTGATTTAAACTGATAGAATAGTATGTGCTAAAATAAAAGTTGTCATTTTATAGGCCAGAGTAATCCCACCAAATGAAATATGATTAGGGATCAAACATTTCATGTTCTACCCTTGAAGTTGGTATTATTTTTTCTTAATACTATGCTTCTAGGAAATTAATAACAATATGTTCATGATTTTGACAATTGTGGAGCTTAAGTGCTGATCATGATGAGATGAAATGTGTGAAAATAAAATAACAGTTAGTGTTGTGGATGGCTCCTAATGTTGTCATTATTTTTTCAGGAAACAAAATTTAGCTCATGTAATTGTGGGTCAATTATTCCTTGGATTTTAAATATATGCATTTTAGTATCTTTATGCAAATTATTGAATTCCATAACTTATATCCTTCTATGAAGTATGATTGCTTTAGAAATTGGTTAAATATTAGAGTGAATGGAATCTTGTAAATACAATTAACAACAAAGTCGTATGTTCTAATCCTGTATGAAGAGATTAAGTCCATGCTTTGGAAAAATTATGTTGGTTTTCTTATATTTGCAAAAACTAGAAATATGTTTCTTAACCACCTATGACCTAAGTTTCTAATAAAGGTCCATAATTTTAATTTACTACAATTTCCTTGTGGGATTCTCATTAAAAAAATTTGGACACGTCGATTACATGTGCATGTAGATCTCAAACCTTTCCAATGTCTACAACATACAAATCCTTCCTATACTCAATACGCATATCAAGAAAATTCACTAAATGATCCAGGAATTAAGCAATTGTGATAGATCAAGGTGTAATGACTAAGTAATATAGCATAAAGTGTGAATTTATTAATTTATTGGCCCATATGACCTGCTTACTCAGTAACACAAATCTTTCTATGGAAAATAAAATGTATACCTTTGTCTCTCAACCAATTTTTAGTGAAAAATGGACTCGAATTATTTTCATATTCAATTTTGGGGCCCAATTCATGTTCTTTCTATGGCTGCTCTTGTTGTAGAAAAATAAGTATCCCCTTAGAAAGGGATCTGTTGATTTCTGCTACTAATTTATAAAGGAAATTTATAAAGGTTTGATCCATGTTTTAGCTAAATGACAAGTACACCAAACTATTTTATGCATGACTTTGACTGACAGCAAAAACATAAGTACATAGTAGTAGTTGACTCAATACAAAGGACCCTCACTTCAAGAAATACTCAATAAGTAGATAGAGGTTGAAATATGAATACCTAATCTAGACTCACCATACTCTCTCACCAGCTTAGCAATCATTAAAAATTTTCTTTGAGAAATTTTAACAAACAATTAGCAAGTAGTCCTTTTGTCAAACACTTTGCACATAAAGTGGAAACAATTGCAACATAAATAAGTATGAGAGGAAAATACATGAGAGAATTCTAATGCTCAAATTAATTCAATACCACCCGACATGCATGCAACACCCAACTGAAATAAAGTATACCCAAGTGTTGGAAATGACCCAAACAGGTAGCACACACCGCCTAGAAAATATTGTTGTTGCTACTGATGAAGAACTGAAATTTCTACCCTCAACATTGCTCAGAAACTGTTGAAAATTTATCCCGTAGCTCCTCACTGCAAAACCCATAAAAAGCCATAAATTTTTCAACTTAACTCCAAGCCAAGATCAAACTCACCAAGTGGTGTGAATTACTCTGTTTACTAATAAAACACACTTTTGAAGAAATGTTTATTTACAACCTAAATATTTCCCAGAAAATTTCAAAATTTTAACCATATACTCCTCTCATAAAACACAGAAAAACCCAAAATAATATTGGGCATATTTCAGCTGATCTAGAAAGCCCCAATTTAGTGTGAATTTCTGAGTGTGCCCAACTCTCCACATTGTTCCAATTAAGATAAATTTGTAACACAATGCTCTAACTCTTAAATCATGCAATTTCACTGCAAAATCACCAATTCAAATGAGAGAAATATCCTCCAAAACCTGTAGTAAATAAATCGGGCTATGGTAGGAAAAGTGGGTCCAACAAATAAACTCAACCCCATTACATAAATTTGGCTCCAGCGGATAAACTAGGCTTTGACAAATAAATTGGGCTCCAAAAAATAAAATTTCTTCATAAAATATCGAGACGTAATTTTTCTGAAATTTTAATAAATTTCAGCAAAAAATCGAGAGCTGGTGAATCACAGTTTTTTGTTGAAAATTCCACAATTTCCTAGCTCAAACACCTGCAATAGTTACTCTCTCGGATTTTTTTTTTGAATTTTAATCCACAAACTTATCTTTCAGGAACCATATGGCAATACAACAACTTTGATTTTAACCCATAGCTGGACAAAATCATGCTCTAATACCACTGTAATGTTCCAAATATAAATTTAGCAACGAATTGCTCAAAAATTAATGTCGCAAATTTCATAAACATATTTTACAAATTAATCCACAAAATGAACAGCAAAATGCAAATATATAAACCACAATCTCAAAATAGAGAATAAACATATGAAAGAACTATCAAGTTTATTATCATAATATAAGAGTAGAGTTACATGCTAACTCAATAGTTGAGACAATAGCCCAGAAGACCTCCAAATATTCTGCTACAAACTGATTTCGATCTCCCACAATAACTGCGACTGAAGAGTACAAACTATGAATACTGAATGGATCCACCAAGGGAAGAGATGGGTGCTCGCCCACTCTCACTGAATCACCTGAGATTTTTCGTTATAGGGATACTACAGAAGTAGAGAACTGGGTTCTCAAAACCTCACCACAAAGACAATACACAAATCCAAGATGTCTCCAAATGACCTTCTCCTCGTCTTTTATAGATCTTATGGATAGATCCCCAAACCTCTAGAAACATCTTATTTTTTTATTTTTTTATTACACTAGAAGCTCCTCCATTAACTCTATCTTAAGTGCCTTTTTAATTTTATTTCACTAAAGTCACTTTTGGGCCTTTCCTCCAATCAACTGTTTTTCCTTAATTAAATGACTAATTAAAGTTGTTTTAGTAATTAAGAAAAATGGTAAATCGTCCACCGTACTCTCTCCATCCACTAGAAGTCACTTCTCAACATCCCATCCTGTAGATCTTCTCATTCTAGTTCCAATGAGATATTACGCTAAGATGTTTTATCAAATAATCTTCCCAAAATGCCACCTCAAGCATAATTAATTAAGTTAAACTCCACAATAATGTTAATTTTTTGTATGTTATCAGAATGTAACAGAAGGAAAGGCAAGTTGTGCGGATGATGGAATATGCCAAGCGAATGTCATTGGATCCCATAAAAACTTCTGAAAACTCCCCCATGACCCCAAATGATGTAATCCTTCTCCCGCGGCCTAGCCATTACATACCTTAGAGACCCATCCTCATTGTCTTATAGATGAAAATAAAAATGTGGACATGATATTTTCTATTTTTAGCATGCATATTTTTAGTAGGGGTACCACATAAGATGATATGTGGCATTGAATAGAGATTTATTGGAGGATAATATGACTAATTCCACTTTATTAATTCAAATTATCACATGTCTAGGACCGTATAGAGTGACTGCAATTCCTTCCTCCTTTCCTCTTTGTAGTTAACCACCATTTATCTCTTTCCTCCCCACCTTGTTAGTTGACATTTAACCATATTTTGAAGTTTAATTGGTTAGTAATTTTCGTGTGAGAATTATAAATCAATTCTAACTTATTTCTAAATCCACTTACTTTTACTTCACTTCATTTGAATTACTTTTGAAGTAGGGAAATTCAAATTGGTTCTTCCTCCTAGAGAGTATCTATTGTATTCATGTTTAGAGATAACATATTATCATATTTTATAAGTAATTTGAATTTATTAATCAAATTTTGAGCACATGTATTTATTTAAAGCTAGTTATTGAAACATATATTCTCCTTAGTTTTGCAATTTTTTGTAAAACCTTGGCATTACAATGGAAATATAATTGAGTCTGAGAGGCTCATTCATTCTACAATCCAGTATGAGAGACATGTATAAGTATGACATGTCCACATTCTACAATCCACTATGAGAGACATGTATAAGTATCTCACATCCTCAAAAAATAAACAATTTTCTCTTATGTCAACCAAAACAAGACAAAAAAAATGTAAATAACCATATAAATAAATAATTAGAAATGGTCAAGGCTCATTCTACAACCCAGGGACATGTGTAAGTATGTCAAGTCCTCAAAAAAATAATAAAAATAATTTTCTCTAATGTCAACCAAAAAAAATAAAAAATAAAATAACCATATAAATAAACAATTACAAATGAAGGGGAAGCTCATTTTACAATCTTACTTGGTTCTTTGATATTTCACTTTCACTTTTCAAATAATAGATAAAGTATTTCCATGTCTATCTTAAATAATATAATTTTATATAACTTTATAAAGATGAGGTAATTAAAAAACATCATCTCTCTTATAAATATCCCAATATAAAACTTAAATAAATTGTTTGAATATCCATATTAAGTAATATATTTAAGTATGAGTTCTCTCTCTTCTCTTTATGTGTGTATTCATGTTTATCTTATTAAAATATTTCAATGCTTGAAAATAAAAAGTAATTAAATATAAAGTAATGTAGTTATATCTTAATAACAAGAAAATATATAACTCATTCAATTTTTAATATAAAATATTAATAATGATAAAATATTCAAAAATACCATCTATCTTAATTACATATTTACTCATCTTAGTAAAACGATGATTAAAATAGATTTATACTTGTAATAAATAAATCATATACATTTGTTTCGTGTATTTTATTTATTTATGACTAATTTGTGATGGAATTTCGATATTATGTTTATAATTATGATATTTTAATGAATGGAAAAAAACAAAGATGTTTGCTTGGTTGATTTTCACTTACAATGACTATCTATTTTATTTTTGACATACAATATAGCCCTAATATATATAGATAGAGATGAGATCAAAAACATTGATTTACATAAGAGTTGTCTTTAGTGTGACTTTTTGAAGGCTTTTCCCATGGATTTTTTTGGTTCAATTTCTCTAAATTTCAGCACGAATTCATTGAAAACAAAAGTTTGATGGGTTTTTTGATGGTGCCCATAAGGATGGATTATGTGGATGCGGGGCTTGGATAAAAATATTTGGTGTTGAAAGATATCATATATACTGGAATGGTGGGTGTGGAACCAATAACAAAGCAGAGATTATGGCGTTATGGAGTGGGGTTATGGTTGCCTACCATCTGCAAATCCATTGTATTGATATATATGGAGATTCGAAGATTGTTATAGACGAATTATCGGGTAAATCCACTCTACAGGGTACTCTTTTAAGGGGCTGGATCGATTGTACTCAGTACATACTTTCTAAATTCCAGAGGTTTTCTTTGAGACATGTTTTTAGAGAACTCAACATGAGGGCTGATAAATTGTCTAAGATTGGTCTAGAACAGCCCTATGGATGCATCTAAGTTGGTGGCTTCTCACTCTTATCCTTTATAATATCGGTGTATTTGCGGCATGGTTCTTTTTTGGACGTTCTATTTTGCGAGTCAGTTGCATGGAGCACTTTCAAGCGAGCCTGATCTCTGTACTTTTTTTTAGCATATCAGACGGAGTTGGCTTTGTGACTATCGTATGTCCTATCGGGTTGCTTCAATGGATCGCTCTCATCCTTATTTTTGCTATACTCATATGCTGATGGCTTTTTATTCTTATCCTTCATAATTTTGTGTGGATGGGACTTGGTTTTCTTTTGGTCGTTTTATCAAGCGAGCCTGTACTCTGTCAAGCAAGCCTGATCTATTTCTGTAGTTTTTGCGACTTGGTTTCTTCATGCGAGCCAGTAGCCTAGTACTCTGTCAAGGGAGTCTGATCTTCGTCTGTGCATACATGGTTCATGATGCGAGTTGGATTGGTGACTTTCTTAAGAATAATCTATTTGATTTGGATGGGACACTATCATCCTTAGTTAGCCTGCTCTCATACATCTTATTAGACTATAGTTTTCGGAAGCTGATGGGTTTTTGTCTCTATCTCAATTTGCTTGTATGGGGGTTGTCTTTTCACTATTTTTTCATGTCGTTTTATATATTGGTATCAGCTCCTGAATCAGATGGATGATCAAAATGCACAATCAAAATGCCCTTAAATTTTTTAGGATGTTGAATCCATATATATAGTAAAAAAAAATTTAAATAACAGAAATCAAATTTTCACCTCAAATTTCAAAAATTTTCCCAAAATTCCAACACCTAAAACTTACACCTGAAACTCCAAAACATGACACTAAAAACAACTCCATTTATCTATAACTTTAAAAAAGTTGAAAGTCACATGATTTGGCACGTGAATACTACCATAACTCAATATTTAACAAACAATACCACACAACAAATCTATGTTATATAACGCATACAGTTATGATTGACATACGCAAGCTTTATTTGACTCTCACATTCATATATCACTGAAATGGTTACTGGGAAAGCAATATGTAACTACTGCTCACCACCACAATGAGAACTCATACAATTGAACACGTCTTCTTAAAATTCCATAAAATTTAATACCTCTTCTATCTGAAAAATCCCAAGTTAAATGGTTCCAAATTGATATTTCCTAAAACAAATACATATATCTAAAACTGACTCAAAATCCCCACAAATACTCTGAGTCTTTAGCGCCAGCCCGTAAAAACCTAGAAACAGACAGACATAATGTTTGATGCTCTCTTATTCGATGGGCGAAATGACAATCTTTCCTCTGGCTCGCCCGCTTTCCTGATGTTTAAAGGCCTCTATAACATCAGAGAATGAATATGGGCTCTTTGGATCGATCACTGCTTTCACTTTCCCACTTTCTATGTACGGCTGCAGTTTCTCCAGGTTATGGGCCCTGGGTTGTACCATGGAGTTTTCAGCCCTGGGATGAGCCGGAAATGTAGCTATGTCAATAACTTTGGCTTCTTCTTTGGCCACCACATGAGACTTAGCCGACTCCCCTGCACATAATTAAATAAAACATTTCCATTACTACATTACAAAATGTTTTTTGCATTAGAAGCCAAGCGGAGCAAAAAACATGAGTAAGTGAGTGACTGACCTATGGTGTCGTATACAAAATCGAATTTCTCGGTGATTTGATCGTAACTCTGCTTTGTATAATCGATGACCAGATCTGCCCCCAGGCTTTTAACGAAGTCAAGTTTCCCAGTGCTAGCCGTGGAAACAATCCTGGAAGCCCCATACACATGCTTCGCCAGCTGAATAGCGAGAGTGCCCACTCCGCCCGCTCCTCCGACTATGAACACGCTCTGCCCCTTCTCAAATTTCGCGACATCGAACGCCTGCTGAGCAGTGAGTAGCGCAAGCGGCAAACTAGCAGCTTCCTCGAAAGATAAATTAGAGGGCTTAGCCGCCACCAGGTGTTCCTCCACCAGGGTGTACTGGGCAAGTGTCCCCAACTGCTTTGGTGTGCCCACTGTGAAGTCCTGAACGTCGGTGTAGACCTCCTCACCAATCTTGAACTTGGAAATGCCATCGCCAACTTCCACTACCACTCCAGCTGCATCACAACCCGGCACAGCCTGCGTACGTACCACAAACCAACAATGGCAAAATAGAGAAATTAGGAATAAAAAAATCATAGATACATAGTCATGGAAGAGCGTATGATTGGTTAACTAGGTTCTGTGAGAAGAAAAGAAAAAAATTGAATACCGGAAAGTGGGAATCATTGCTTTTGAATAAACCTTCCCGTATCTTGAAATCGACGGGATTCAGCGCGGCAGCTCGAACTTTAACTAAAATCTGGCCTGGCCCCGGCTTTGGCACAGGGAATTCACCGAATTGCAATACGTCTACTGATCCATATTGGTTGTAGAACCAGGCTTTCTGCAATTTACTCATCTCTTCTTTCAAACCTCTGCTCCTTCCTTCCTCGCGTCTCACTCTGATCAGATCAAACCAGATAGTGGGCGTATTGTAATTCGCTAACTCCTCTGATGTGGGTGGGTATTTATAGATGCCGCTTGACGGTGTGGGTGCGTATTTGCTGACGCTGTTGCAAGCAAAATACATTGCATCTAGATGGGAAACGCTCCAACTGTCGTCCACCACCAATATGTATTGACTTCTGGAGCGGAGCTGTGCATCTACCCCAAGATTCAACACTGCCTCAGTACATTTCTTGATAGACAACAATTTTGTCCAAGGGGACCGCAATTTTGTCCAAAGGGCGGGTTTTTAACTCGCCATAAATTCTTTTATATATATATTTTATTGTGGGAGTGTTTAAATTGACCTTTTTTGGAAAATTTTCGATTTATATATATTTTTAATGTGTGTTTGAATTTTATTTTATTTTTAATTATAAAATTTGGTTGTATTTAAGTACAATTTGTAATTAGAGTATAGTTTTTGATAATCATGTGACAACTTTGAAGTCTTTGATATTACTTTTTATGGAAGATGCTGCCGTGACTCAATCCGCCAACACCTATTGACGTCTGCAGTGATGCGAGAGCACACAGTTATCTTCCAATCACATTAAAACGCTTCGCATTAAATAATAGCACTAACCCGACATCTTTGATATTACCTTTTATGGATTTTGAAATTAATTTTGTCGTATTTCAGAAATGATTAAAGTTCAAATTCATCTTTACGAAATTTGGATGTTTCAATGATCAAAATAAATTTATTTCAAATTGGGTAATTGATTTTTTTTGTATTTTAAAAAGTTTATAAATTAGTTTGGAAAATAATAAAAAATTTGATAAGATTATAATAAAATTTTGCAGAAATTTATGAAAATTTGAGTTAAAATTTTGAGGGTAACGAGGATTCTTGATGGTGTTGAATTTATTTCCATCTTTAAAAAACAATTCAAACACTCCATCTAATTTTTTTTTTACTAGATTTCAGCCAAAACAAAAAACTATCATCCAAACTAATTTGTAACATCTATAAAGAACTCAGTTTAAAATAGCTTAACATATTTAATCTATTATTTAAGATAATATTAATATTTTAAACTTTTTCATTTAAAAAAATAAATTATATTAATATTATTAGAATCTTATTGGCATTCAAAATCATATACCATTGTTTCAAGGAAATATATGCATTAAGCAAAATGGTTTTAAACATTTAGACTTCAGCACTGAGGCTAAAACAATTCTTGGAGGATCATCCAATAACAAATATTTATATTACAACACCGAGGCTAAAACAATTCCATATACCATTGTTTCAAGGAAATATATGCATTAAGAAAAATGGTTTTAAACATTTAGACTTCAGCACCGAGGCTAAAACAATTCTTGGAGGATCATCAATAACGAATATTTATATTACAACACCGAGGCTAAAACAATTCTTGGAGGATCATCCATTAAACTAGCAATTGCACCTAATGTTACAAAGGAAACGCCTTAAGGAAGATGCTAGAAAGAGTTAGAAAGAGATGAATTATAATTAATTTGATGTGTGTGTGTGTGTGTGTGTGTCATTGGAGATATATATATAGAATGTATAATGTTTGAAATATACATTGCATTTTCATATTTGAAAAGAAAGTTATGGTAGAATTTGTTGAAGATATTGTGGATTTTTAAAACAATATTTTTTCTGAATTATTGAAATGTAAAAACATTGAAATGAATTATTGAAGTTTTTTTATATTTAGTAGGAGTTATAATATTACAATAATATGATACTAAAAAGAATACATAATTATATTGTTGAAATAAGTAAAAGATGTAATGGAAAGGTTAGTTGATGACAATTGATTTCTATTATGTGACATTTTAAGAATGTACAATGTTTGAAATGTAATTTTGAAGAGTGTGCATTTGTTGAAATGTTCATTGCATGTTAGTATTTTGCAATGAAATTGTTATTTTTTGTAAAAGATTACAAGTGTATCATGAACAAAATGATTGATGCTGAGCTTGGTGAAGATTTAGGAGATATGTTGATGTAATAAGCAACCTGCAAAGATAATTTTTTTTTTGAAAATTAGGAGAATTTTTTACTGTAAATGGAAATTAACCTGTACAAGTTGACTACAATGAGGTTTTGTGTGAATTCTATCATAAAGAAATTATATTGATTGAAATTGAAGTTACCTATAATATGGGTAATTGGAAACGTTCAGTCGTAGATGCAGGTTGATCGATGGTAGACTGAACACCATTGGAGATTTATTCTGAATTGCAGGTGCCTATTTCTGGATTGCCATTCTGCTCTTAATTTTCTCAATTTATCTCGTTCGTGTATGTGGATCATACGTTTTATAGTAGATTTTATTTTAAGTAGCAAATCTATAGTTGGTCGTAGTCTATATAGCGGGACATTTGGATTTGGCATCGGAAGGAATCTTTTTTGTATCTCCTGCAATGAATGAATTGTTGTATATATTTCTGCGTTGTATTTTTGTAGCTGTGATATCTGGGAGTCCATGTTTTCCGTTTGAAAACAAATAAAATGTTAGATTCAAATAGTTAAGTATTATATCAAGAATGTAATATTTTGAACTATTTATTAATAATGAGTAAATCAGGTTATTGTTAGAAGGTAGAAATGATGTGTGATAAAAATATTTTGGAGTTGATAATATTTGGAAACCTTTAGGAGATGTTATATAAAGAATGTAGTGGCTATGTAGCTGTGATATCTTTGAGTCCATGTGTTCTGTTTCAAAAGATAGAAAATGTTAGAAGTAAATAGTTAAGAATTATATAACGAATTTAATATTTTAAACCATGTATTAATAATGAGTAAATTAAGTTATTTTTAATAGGTAAAAATGATACGTGATGAAAATATTATGGAGTTGATGATATGTGGAAACCTTTTGGAGATGTTAACATATGGAATGGAGTTGGTCGCCTGTAGGAGACATTGAACGGAGAAGTTCTTCTTCTTGTTTTCTGCAGGAAATATTTTTGTTGTCTTTCATTTTCATGAAACGATCGAAACTGAATGCAGGGAAAATCCGAAGATTCTGTACTGAAGGGACTCTTGAACTTGCTGTGAATGTGAGGCCTTGTTGTTCATTTTTTCCAATGTCTATCATTGTTTTTGGCAGAGTCATACCTTGATATTTATGTATAGTTAATGCCCAAGTCATTTTTAGTGGAATTTGTGTACGATCATTTCTTTTTATTGCTGGAATAGGCAAGTGAGTGGGGTTTGTTTCATCCCAAACATGCCCGATGTATTTTGGAAATTCAACGACAACAAATGTTGGAAGTTGTGGAGGTGAAGTTGATTCTTTGTAGAAGATGGATATGATTTCCCCAAGGGAACCATTAACAAGCCCTGTTGAAACCCAAAGGTTGGAAGTCAACATTACTTTTTGCCCTTTGCAGAGGTAGGCAATTTTCTCTAGTCGCTCTTCGTCTAAAGAGAAGGTAGAATATGTGTTGTCGTCTCCTGCGATTGATCTTGCAACTAGAGTGTTTAAAGATTCTATCATTTGCTTGTTATGATCCAATGTTTGAGCATTTGTTGGAAATAGATGTATAGAATCATGGAAAGAATATATTTCATCTTCAGACAAGAAAGAGTCTATTCACGTCATAAGGATGTTGTATTCATCAATTGTTGGATTTGCACTTCTAATGTTTTGGAGGATGTTTCTAAAAATAACTTGAGCACTGTTCTAACCTTGCTGGTGAAATATTTTGTCCAATGTGATGACTGTGGTGAATGTGTTCCATAATGCAGTTCCATGACTTGTCCCTGAATATAGTGGTATGTCTTTGACAGGTGGTAATATAATGGAACAATCGCCGAATGGAAAGTTTATCTTTAATGGAAATGTCTCTCGAAGATGTTCGTCAACCTGGTTAAGAAGCTTAGGCCCAATGAAGCTCATTTCAAGTATGTACCTAATATGTTTAAATTCTTCTTGAAATTTTGCAAGAGCATTGCCTTCTAATGGTGTAAGATCTTTTATTGGAAGGTGGAGGGCAGCATGGATTGTTGATGCTTGTATGTTGAATGATGCAACACCTGTAGGGGCTAGGAGCATGATCAGTGAAGGTTTTGAGCCGGCAAGCACTATGAGCATTTCTATGATGCAATTTATAAGAAGGGATTTCCCAGTTCCAACAGTGCCTTGTATTATCATTCGTAGAGGAGGTAAGATATCCTTCTAACTGGAGTGATTACAAATAATATTCAGAGCTTTTTTTTACATTGGAGATAATGAGTTAAGTTACGTTAGAGTATCTATATTTGTTTGAATAATGTGATGGACAGAGCGATTATTCTCAATGAATTGTGCGCCTATTTCTTGGAGATGCAATGGGATAGTGTTATGATTCCAGTTATGGTTGTCATCAAAACCACAAAGCCCAAGCATTTGAATGTCATTTATGAGTAGTTCATCTGTTGGGTACAACTGAGAGATTAATTTCCATTCGTTTAGGTCCATGGTTTATGGAGGATGGAATTCATGAATAGTTGTGTTATCATTTGCAGGAGGATCGATATTAGATAGTGTGCAGTGTTGATGCCAAGGTTTGTAGAATGGACGAAATTCTTGCCAATTTCTGATAAATTCTTCAGCGAAATTTCCTATGTCACTGGCGATATGGTGAAATGGTTTGTAAAGCATAACTTCAACTCTACATAAGTCAGCATAAGAAGATTTGGTTATGGATGGTATTGAGGAATAGCGTGGTATGTGTTGTGGTGGATTTGACACACGAGTGTACGAAATTGCACATGTTTAGAGAATGTGGTATTTTCTCTAAACCATAAGTAATAGGCAGTATCTGGGGGGAGCTCAGAAGTATAAAACTTAAATGAAGTAATACACTAAAGTATGCTCTGCTAAAAAACTAAAAACACAAAAAGAAGCTATATAGAGAGTTCCAAACAGTAACAAGGTAAACAACGACTCGATGGCCTTCTTCTTATTGAATGCTTGGAATGAAAAAAAAATCTTATCCACTTGCCAAAGGGCCTAGGCAGAGGCTCTGGGACCCAATGCAAGGATGTTTGTCCTTCAAGTTCTGCCTTTTGACGCAGTCTAACTCTCTCTGTTTGCTGCAATGTGCTAAGATTGTTGGGTGGCCAACAATCGAGTCCTTTTCTTTAGCTCCTTCTCCTTGGGTCACAGAAGACACTGGTGTTGCTTGGGCAACTTTGGCGAGCATAACTTTGTGATCACACCTTGTTCATCTCTTTGAGGGTTTATATAGGTGAGCTTTCAAACCTCCTTCCCTCCCTTGGTACATGGTGGATGGTGACCCAAGGGAGGGGTAATATTCCATTGTGGGCTGAAATATGCTTTTGTGTGCTCACACAAGGCCTAAGGAGGCGTTGGTGCTGTCCTTAGGTGACTTTCACATAAGGAGAAACTGTCGTTTGCTTGCTTGTGGTCCCGAAAAGTGACTTTTTTCCACTTCTAGGAATGCGCGCTTATCGAGCTCCAGTGTGTGTAGAAGGTGCTCTTTTCGAAGGAAAAAGCACGCATTCGAGCATTTATGACTAGTTCAACCTTGAATTTCTCAAAACCTTAGAGATTCTTGATTCCATAATGTATTCCTGTCCTGTAAATCCTTAGGCTCGACATTAATTGATTTCGTTTTCTGCTATACGATTTTCCAGTGTGAACAATTGCCCCCTAATGTGTGAGGTCTAGGAAGAACTGTATAGCCGAAATACATTATAGTTTCTTTTCTGTATCATATGTAGAGAGAGAGAGAGAGAGAGAGAGAGAGAGAGAGAGAGAGGCTTGCGTGTAGAAGGACAACATCTTGCGCCATTTCTGAGATAACCATGGCCTAAGGGATCTCCTGCAAGCAGACAAAATATACAACATATTTGAAAATTTTCAATGAGGCAGGCATGTCCCATGCTCGTGATGCTATGGCTAGTTAAACAAAATTGACAGATACATCTGCTATCTGTGTCACTACTGTGGTAGTGATGTTGGTGGTTGTTGACGACGACTGTTGACGCCCTCAGGGGTGTTTTTTCTTTGACGATAGGTGGAATGTGGTACCCATATGCATAATCTTGGTATGGCATATCATTGCGCAATGTATGCATATGTAATGGTTGGGACCTTCTCGTGTAAGCATTGTTGTTAGAGATGCTTATAAAGGCATGGGTCTTCGATAGATCTTGATCAAAGTGCAATGGTTGTAAGGTACGATACCATCGTGAGATGAAAGCTTTTGCTGTAGTCAAATGTCAAGAGGATCGATGACATCTATGGACAATGATGTCTCCCATAGTGCCACTTGAGGATACCCTTGTGCATGGGGAGGGGTCATCTAAGATACCGCTTCCTTTTTGGAAAAGAGGTGTTGATGTCAAAAAAAGGAAGCCTTAACCAAACCATAATGGGTTTAACATAGGCATGTTGGTGAGCGGTGGCTGAAAACAGATGATGGGGATTTAGTGGCCTGAGGTCGAAGTATATTTGAGCAGCTTGGCAGCAGTCATAGGTATTTTTGAAGGGAAAAGTCCCTGGAGTTGGTAGGACTTCCAGGGAGGGTATGAACCGGCTATGATTGTCGTAATGGTGTGTGCATGGGGGGTATGAAATACTTCGACCAAGGGAGATGGGGGACTACTGCCATGGGAGGAAATGTGAAATATGGGGGTGAAGAGGTGAAGGACGTTGTTTGTGATCTTTTTACACTTACCAAAAGAATAAAATAATGGGCTTTGGTTTGTACAAGGCATAGAGATGGGTACCTCAAAACATGAAAGAGGGTCACTCACTTGATGGTGTGAGGACGATGTTTTAATAGGGGTAAGGGTCCCATTGGTTGGTCTCATGTGCGGGGTTGATGAAGCGAAAGATGTCGCAGATGGGTTAATGCTAATGGAGGTATGGTGGGCCAAATGCAGTGCGTGGAGGTGCACTTTCATTCTGATTGTACAACCTGGTCGTCCGGGAAGGGGGTTAGTTTAAATGATGAACTTGACCTTATGCATGATATATGGATGGGCATGAGGTGCTTCCCAGACTGAAATGATATAGCCATGGCGTCATTTGTGGGGTGATATGTGGTCTACTTGAGATGACGATCGCCATGGAGGGGAGGCTCTACCGACCATCACGGATGTTTATCATATGTAGGGTGAGGTGATGATAAATGTGGTCGGGTATGAGGACCCTATGGTTTATTTCTAATGGAGAAATGATGTCAGGATATGAAAAGTTTTCTAGGACTCTATCATGTTGGGGGTAGAATGATACCTACTCTGGAACTTTCAGTGGTCGGTGTTGTGAATGGCTTGCAGGTTCTTCGTGCAAAAACAACTACCTCAAGTGAAAGCATCTTCTTTTCATCCAATGTTATTGAAAAACATGAATTTTGGAAAGGAAGATAGGAGGGTGCATACCTGCTGGCACTTGAAAAAATATTTCTTCGGAAAGTGAATGTGGGGCATCGCTTTCTTTCGTCATGGTATACTGATGATGGTGCAACTTACGGTTTGTAGAATGGACCTTCTGATCTCCTGTTATGGACCTCCGAATTTCTAAAAAAGGGCGATAAATAAGGGATTATGGCCCTAATCCTATTCATTTGTACTTGTTGAGTTTGGGAGATCAAAGGTGATAGCAGAGCCTTTCTTTCCGTTGCAGTCATCCTGCGTACCAGGGATTAGCGATACTATGCCGAGGTAACTCTCATGACGTCCTGCATTTTGATTTTTCCATTTTGGTGACGCTAGGGGCCATACAAATTAGGCTTGTACGGCCTCAAAGTGGATTTTTTACCTAGATTGCGCGAGCGATCTAGGAAAATAGGCACCCCCCTTGCACTCATGTCTGAGGTACAGCCGCTGGGGAGCGCGGTTCCCTTACCTCTTTGCGCACAAGGGCGCGCCTGTGAATGAAATAGGGGCACAAGGGCAGTATTTTTTTGAAAAAACTTGGTTTTCTTTCTATCCCTTAATGATTTTTTCTCCTTTGTATTGATGGGTGCCTGTTTCTTGGCAGGTTAGTGTGGAGAGAACGAGATTGGCCCGAAATTCAGACCGCTCTAGCTGTTGATGCTAGGGCGCACCGTCAGTTGGCCACATGGGACCTCCTGAAATTTACTGAGAACGAGTTCCTTCAGTCACAGGACCGATTGTTACGTTACATCATACGACATTGGCGCAGGAGGCGCAACATGTTTGTCCTGAGGGGGACGAACTTGATTATCCATTCAGAGATAGATATTTACTTTGTGATCAGATTACTGCCTCAGGGAGAGGCGTTGAGGTATCCACTTGCTGCTGGACGAGTGAACATGGATAGGTTCCGACGGAGGCATTCGGTGGTGCACCTCTTACTGAGGGGTGCATCAATATCACCTCAGTGACAGATGTGGCCGAGTGGTGTGCTCTGGCCATTATTGTGTGACTAGCGAGGTTGTTCGCACCACATCGGGCATCGGGCCCAGAGGTGGGAGTTTTACGCCACTTGAGGAACAGACATTTCTTAGATTTTGCCCGTTTCTGCTTTGATGGTATAGTGTTGCAACTGAACAGGGTCCAGCATGGATCAAAATAATTTGCGTACGCCAAAATTTTGTGCAGCATCATGTACGAGAGGGTCATGCTACTGAGGCCCATAGTGCCTGTGCCTATCGGGGGGTCGAGGGAGCCACGCATCAGGAGGTGGGCTCCGGTGATGCCACGCAGTGGTGGTGGTAGGGTGGGTCGTTAATTGAACGACACGACGGAGGCCTGGTTTGAGGCCAATCCACATATATTTTTTCCATACCCTTACGTGGGGATGGACTTTCAGGGTGATCCAGATATTGGTCTCCCTTTTGGTTATGTTTGGGGTCTCGCAGGTATGTGTCATATTTCTGCATTTACTTAAGTTTTTGTGTTCTTGAGTGTTTTTCATTGACACTGACATTATTTTGGTTACTCATGCAGATGTTGGTGAGGTGGGACGTCCAATGGTCCGATTGGTGGGTCACAACCCTCTACCACGACCGCCTGGTGGTCGGGGGGTGGGGCCGCAGGTGAACTGGGCGAGGGTGCCGATAGACCTAGTAAGGATGGTGCTGGTCCTTCTGGTGAGGGTACCAGCATAGGTGCAACTAAGGTAGCGGATGGGAGAGCTCATTCAAATGTGACTGAGGCACGCATCGCAGCACTTATAGCTTAGGTAGAGGCTCTAGAGGACTTCCGAGGTCGAGTGGACCGTTTCACCTATGGAATTCCAGCTTGAGGTCTTACGGATGACTTCGAGGAGATATGGCTAGAGATAGTGATGGCCCGTGAGAGGGACTACCGACCTACTCTATGACGGGTAGCTATCGCAGTGGCGACAACAGCTCCGGTGGTGTCACCAGGAGCGATGGTGGGTGCTCCTCTTGAGGGGGCACCCCCCTAGAGTAGATTTATACACAGGGAAAGCACCCATTATGAGGATGCTTCTCTTATTTTTGACGACCTCTTTATTTTTGGGCTAGCCAATGGGCTAGTGATACTATTTATTACACTCTGATACAAATATTTCTTGATATATATGTGAGAGATATTTTTTGTGGCTCTACATGGTGTGGTGTCTATTTCGGTTTTACATTTTGTGTTATGCTGATGGATATACATGTTTTTGGCTTTTTATGTATGGTGGTTTGCTCGCGATGCATTCCAGTCTAGGATATTGTTAGCTATGTGATCAATTGTTTGGTTTTGATTCCTTGGTACATGTGAGAATGCAATATAATCAAATTGTCTGCTTAATCCTCTAGCACACAAAAATTTTATAAATAGGTTTGCATCCCTGGTTTCAAATGTTTGGTTTAACTGCAAGAGCACTAACTGGGAATCAAGGTAGGCATGCATATGGCGGATGCCTTGGTGGAGGGCTTCACACATAAGTCCGATAACGACATCATATTCTGCCTGATTGTTGGTTGCAGATCCGATGCACACGCTATTTGAACATAGTGGTGATCGGTCAGGGTAGTAGATGACCTAGGCGGTTGCAACTAAGTTTTGAGACCATCACGATGCTCCATCAGCAAATCCAAAATAGGGTTCAAGTTGGTGATCCATGGTGATATTTTGAGCACGTTTGGGTCAAAAATATTTTGGTATTTGGGATTTTTCTGTACTCTATCTCTAGGGGATACGGGCTGTCGGGGCCCTTATGGGTAGAATTTCTTGAGGTAAAGGTCGTTGATAGGGTTAGCTAGGTAGGACTCGCCTAGTTCCATCAATATGTATGCCCCTTTTCAGAGGCAATGTTTGATGATATAGGGCCCTTTCCACATGGTTTCGAACTTTCCTAGCCCTAAGGCTTCTTTTGCGACATCATAGCGAAGGACTAGCTCTCCATCACTAAATGAGCGAGGGGTGATGTGGCGGTCGAATGATGCTTTTACCCTTTTCTTATGGGCCTCATTGTGTTGCAGCGATTGGTGCCTATTTTCATCAACTAGCTCTAGCTTTACTAGGCATTTTTCTAGAGGTTGGGTGTCATCAAGGAGTTTAATGGCTGCATGCAAATTTGGGATCTCGCGGAAATCAATGCAAGGGCATAAGGTGCCTTTTTTTTGTGATAGGAATAAGGCCGAATTCCTGTGACAGGGAGGTTGTTGAAATCGTGTTTCGGGCATGCGATGACACAAGTCATATGTGATGAGTTATGTCGCTAGCATGCGGCAGGGGAAGGATCTCCGCAATGGAGTCCTGAGTTAGCCGATAGTTGGCCTTCTCGCTAGGATAGTCAATTCTTGGTAAATGGAAGTTAATTTTATCACAGAGATGTCTGAAAATTTGTAGCAACGAACATCCCTCTGGCGCGTGGTTATGACTGGTGCAAATGGTGCAAGGTATCATAGTGCTGACAGAGTAGATAGTGTGAGAATCTACACTACTCGATGTTCCTGATGTGGACGCTTGGAAAGGGTCTGTTGTAGACCAAGTGCTTTTACCCTTTTCTTATGGGCCTCATTGTGTTGCAGCGATTGGCGCCTGTTTTCGTCAACTAGCTCTAGTTTTACTAGGCGTTGTTCTAGAGGTTGGGTGTCATCAAAGAGTTCAATGGTTGCATGCAAATTTCGGATCTCGCGGAAATCGATGCAAGGGCGTAAGGTGCCTTGTTTTTTTGTGACAGGAATAAGGCCGAATTCCTGTGACAGGGAGGTTGTTGAAATCTTGTTTCAGGCGTGCGATGACACAAGTCATATGTGATGAATTATGTCGCTAGCATGCGGCGGGGGAAGGATCTCCGCAATGGAGTCCTGAGTTAGCCGATAGTTGGCCTTCTCGCTAGGATAGTCAATTCCTGGCAAATGGAAGTTAATTTTATCACAGAGATGTCTGAAATTTTTTAGCAACGAACATCCATCTGGCGCATGGTTATGACTGGTGCAAATGGTGCAAGGTATCACAGTGCTAACATAGTAGATAGTGTGAGAATCTAAACTACTCGATGTTCCTGATGTGGACGCTTGGAAAGGGTCTGTTGTAGACCAAGTCATATTTTGTTTCCATTTTTGCGTTGTGGGTTGGAACTTGCCTCCCTTTTTGGTGGGTGGCTGACTTAATGCTGCTCTAGCTGCTCTCAGCTTGGGGAGATGCGTGCACTTAAACGTATGATGAAAGTGTGAGAAAATTCGGTAGTAAGTCCATGTGATATTCTCTTGATTAGAGAGAAGCTCTTGAGGGAGAGACGCGATTATGCAGAGACTATTTGCAAGGGGTTTGAGTTCCCTGCATTGGTTGATTCGGTGATCATTTAGATCACATAGGCCACATGTTATCCTAGGCTTGGCCTAAGGTTTACGCGATTGGTGTGTGGTCTTAGCAAGCGTGACGCACCACCCTGATGGCAGGATCACAAGGTCAACGATGTATCTTTTATGCCATTCTTGGAGGTCGCTCGTTCTTTTTTCTATGGCATTAATCATGTTGATAGTGGGACGAAGTCGCGATACATAGGTACAATGCCGGTCATAATGATCACCCTGACATATCAAGCAAAATTTCCATGATATGGGTCTCCCATCGTGCGTGGTCTACGGCCAGGTGGGGTACCATCGTCGTAATGCTGCTAAGTCAGGGCAGTGGACTACTATATGGTCCATCTGCTTGCATAATGTGCATGCGGGTAGCTGTTGGCCGGATAAATCGATCTTACAGACAAGACCGATCTCCCTAGTATTAGAAGATAGTCTAGAAACAAACAGAAAATTAAATCTATCTTTCTCTAGATATATAATGATTTATAAGTAAACGCTACAAAGGTGTTACAAGCCGACCTCGATCCAATGCTTGTTTGTTGTCGTCTTCCTCCAGTCGCCCGAAAGAGTTATCTTGAAGACCTGCAATCACCAACAAGCAAACATTAATAGCACCTGAATAGCATATATTTATCAATCATATCAATTATGGTGATCAAGGAATCCATAAAATAAACAATCAAATGATAGTTTATTGAGAAAAACAAATTTATTGTATTAACTTTGAAATAGTAGAAGAACCTTACAACCTTTTTAGCCTTGATGTTGAACAGGTCCTTCCGGGGTCCAAAGCAGGAGTTTCCTCTACTTTGATAGGTCTTGCACTCTTCTAACTGAGACACATACAGGTATGTGATCTTCCCTCATAAAATCTCAGTTAAAGGAGTATAAATTCCAACAACGATTTACCTCAAAAAAAACTAAAGCTTGAACTCCCTTTGAGGCTGCCCAATGCCTCTTTTTATAGTGTAAAAGAGGAGGTTACAGTTCCAATTATGAAGGGATAGAGTCTTCCTTCAAAGGGATAAGATCCTCACATCAAGGGGTTAGCTCCTTAAGGCATGGGATACATGAACTTGAAAGGAGCGGACTTGCCACTGCAAGATTCCTTCCAGAAGCTTCTAGAAATGACTGAGAGTGATATTTTTGAGTTTACTTGTGCCCTTTTAATCTTTTACAGGGGTCCACACTCTTAACATAGAGAAAGTGTGGTCAGCTTCACAGGAGAGATGACCATTAGGTGCGGGACCATAGGTAAGACAAAGAGAAAGTGCAATACCAAAGTTTTAAAGACTTTTGAGAGCTTTTCTCTTATTTTTAAGGCTTGACATGAGGAACTGATGTTTTAGACTTGCAAAGGAGGAATGTATGAGTGATATTGAGCTCATACAGATAGCAGAATGTCAAAGTGACAATTTTTAGTGCAACATATTGCCCCCTAAAGTGCGACGTTTGTAATAGATGAAGATAGTGTCTGTCATGTATGAAAGCAAAGGCTATCATTTTCAAGGATCTCGTGGACAATTTCGCCCTAACTCGTAAAACATTCAATGTACATATATATATATATATATATATATATATATATATATATATATATATATATATATATATATATATATGTACACACTACTTATATAGGTACTCACTTCTAGCCAAAACTAAATTAGGAAAATGACTTAAAACTCGTTATGAGATACAGAATGATTTTTTTAACACATCAACAAGATAGACATGTAGACACAAGAGGAACGCAACCATTCGTTTATGAATATTCCATCGTATAAATGAATAAAATTCCTTGTAGCTCGGATAGAAATTATATCCGTGGTCTCGTACTTCACTTTCAAATAGTACGTATTCTATCTATGAACACCAACAAGCGCACATGGTAGAAAAACTACTCAATTACCAACAATAATGTGAACTGTTAACAAGTGTGAGAGTAACCACTAGTAATGTTAATGGCCCTCAAAGTACTCAGTACAATCCATGAAATGTGAATGAATGAGCTGAAGTCAAACATGTCACGGAATCATTCGATAGAAGGTCAATGATGCAACCTCATTGCCGAAGGCTAGAATCCCCGCTATCAAGCATGCGTATTTGGGCTAAATGATGATTTTAGATTGATTCTCCTAGATAATGAGCTATCGTCGATAGAAAGTGATCTGTCATAGGCAAGCCCACAACACGAAATCATAGATCAAGTTTTGAAGAAATATATTGGAAAGGACTGACTTAGGGATGGTCAAAATGGAAGACAAATATTTCACAAATGAATGGTTTGTTTGAACTGTCATCTTGAACACATAATGACACTGCAGATGGTTTGGTTACAATTGACCCAAAGCTAATACCCAGAAACCAGCTGAAGACTTTCAATATGGTTTGATTAACTATTAGGTAAAGGATTTTCCCAACCCATATGAACAAAAGTGTTGTGTTCAAGAGTGGTTAACGGTTTTCCAAATAATCAAAATGTAACAAACAGGTTCGTTTTTCTCTCTTTTCCCCCACCATTTCTGGCAAGTACCTCTTTATTTTTGTCAAGCTTGAGGAGGATAAAATTTGCTTGTTTATAAGCTCATCCTTCAGATGAGTCCAACTTAGTTTAAGATTCGAACCCTAAGAAGGAGTGGTTCATTCTTGTTTAAAATTGAACAGGTCCTTTACTGTTAAATTTTAACGAGTCCAGTATAGGAGAAACTCGGTGTTTTTCAATTTTAGGGAGTCAGAAGAAAAACTTAAGAAAAATCCATGGGTGTACTTTTTCGTAAATTTAGTCTCTCGAGCCCAAAAAAGGATAAAATAATGCGGGAGAGAACTCTATTGACCATAATTAGTCTATGTATACCTTTTTCGTAAATAGTCCATTTCAGTCCGTAAAAGGGGTAAACTTATACTGAAAGGATGATCACTCATTTACTTTAACGAGTTTGAATAATCAAGTGCTCAACAATCTTTTCAATTTTTGAGAGTATGAAAAGGGCTTAAAAGAGGACTCCAGGGTTTCGCTTTTTCGTAAATTTTTTGAAAGAGTCCAAAAAAGTGATAAAAGTATGCTCTTCGTCGAAAAATGATCAAATTTCCTGAAAAATCCAATTTCCTGCACAAAAAATCGAAACATTACACATACCTATTTAAGATAAATAAAAATGGTTTCAAAAATTACCTTGTTAAAGTAAAAAATAAACAAATTAAAAATTCATTTATTCAAAAAACTTATAAAAAGGACTTTTCTAACTTCATTTTTACCATTTGAGTTCAGAGTGAAAAGTGAGAGCTTTTGGGTAAAAAAGTTCCTGTGAAGATTCTGGAAAATCCGTCCATTGGAATCGAGAACCATCAGCTCTAGGTAATCCACGTCCTCCTTATCTTGCATTTCATCCGTTTACATTTTTTTTTTAGGCTTTAAATTTCTTTTTTTAAGGAAAAATAGGTTGAAAAAATTGCTTGCGGGGGTCCGCAGGTGCAACACGCGGGGCCTGCGAACCTCGATTTTTTTCTATAAAGAAAAAATTCATGGGTTTGCACCTTTTTCATAGCGCCTGTGCGTACCTACGCACTGTGTATGAGCAATGGGTGCGGACCCCGCGCAATGAATTTTAAAACTTAAATTTCACAATTTCCGCCCAAATTTTTTTAAACAAGTTTGTTCTAATATGTCTTTTTGTGTATTGTAGGACATTCAAAAAGCTTATTTGGCGATAATGCAAGCACAAGGATGTATATGAAGCCGTAATGCTTCATATGCCCATAATCCAGCATTGAGAGCATGCGAATTGTACAAGTTCTGGGCCATATAGGGCATGAGGGCCCAAGTAGACCTCCTGACATGGCTGGTAAACAAATAGAATACTCAGGACTTGTGTTTTGTTATTGGCGGCCACCGGCTCAAAATTGTGCTAGAGGATATATATTTTTTGATTGGTTTTCCCAAGAGGGGTGAACAAATATCTCTGTTTGGGACTAGGCCAGGTGGCTAGTCTGTCGCTAGTCTTCGACTAGAGTTTTGCGATGATTGAGCAGACCCCAAGGATAAATGGATTGATATTAAAAATATCATCCAACCTAAGCTTAAATTTATTGCATTCACTATTACCAGACTATGCGGGAGTGCAGCATTGCATTTGGCTACTGGATCCCAGATGTGGATTGTAGTGAATTGTTTCTGAGGCACCATATTCAACTGGTGCGAAGCAGTATTGGCCAATGTGAAAGGCCAACTAACCAGAGCAGAAATGGAAAGCTAAACAAATTTTTTTATAGATCCAATGTGGTTTCATTTTCTTTAGAGGGGATTCCCTTAGTGGCTCCATATCTCATTCCAATCGATCCAGGCAGCGCCGGGGAACCTCAGATGGTTCGATGGGCAGCTTTGATGGCCCGTCACACTAAGGGTGTAAAGGTTTTTCGATTTACATTTTCATATTTTCATTGGTTGAACAACCAAATTTTTGCTATTGAGGACTTTCCATACACCGGGATGGACTTCTGCGGCGACCGAGACATGGCTCTTCCAGCAGGAGAACAGTGGGATGATTCAGGTAAAAACCATTTTCAACATTTTCTAAGTTCTAATTTTTTTTTGTATTTTAATCGTCCAAAACTAATAATCAAAGTTTAAATGCAGATGTGGGCCCACGATAACCAGTCGCTCTCCAACCTTATGAGAGGAGACACCCAGTTGCAGCAGCACCAGCCCGACAGGGCCAATTAGCAGAGATCCTGACTGACTTGGAGCATCATCTAGAGCACTTGACACTAGATATTCTAGAGACTGATATAGATGATATTCCACTTAGGTTACAGAGATATGTGATTGGGGTCCCAGGATCTTTTAGGAGGTTCCTGTGTAGGGTGGCCTGAGTAGTAGTTTCTTATCGCGATCATCACCAGGGATAGGATGATCGATTTTTTAGACTCATAACATTTTTGACTTTTGTTTTATCATTTTTGCCGATCACAAGGTGTTTTCAAACCTATGATTGAAGATGATGTATATTTTTTAAACACACTTCTATGTTATGATATATCATTATTACCGGCTATCTTGTGTAACATGTTATTGAATGTTGTGTAATTTACTATTTTGATTATTGAAAATGTCTATTTATCATACTAGAAGAAACTACATCTGCTAATGTATTTAAACGTCTTGGAATATGCTGATATTCAATGTAATCAAATTCACGTTCCAAGAGACAAACTCTCAAAAATAACCAGAACAATACTGGATTTCTAATGGCATAAACCCTGTTAAGATGTAATACAACGAGTTCAGATCCAACCTAACAATCAAACTCTGAATTCCAAACGATATGGACTCAGATAATAATTCAATCACTGCACTATACTCTACAATGTTATTCGTTGTTTGACCGAGGCTAACCCCATACATGGATACTAACTCATCAGAGGGTGAATAGATAACCCAAGCTGCGGAAGAAATGTTTCATGTACTACGACAAGCACCATCAGCAAAACCAATGTATGTTTGAAGAGACGTCGAAATCTACAATATCAAGAGTAAAACCCAGATAAGCAGGAATAGTGATAAGAGCACACTCTAAACTAGGCACGCTTTTCTAATTTAAGACACACCAGCTGTAAAGAAACTAATCTAGCAAAAAATCTCCACACAGAATTGAAGCATAATATCTCTTCAGTTAAAGCCCATTTCTTGGTTTATCCAAGGGGACTCCATCAAAATATATCAGTTCATAAGCCCCTTTTGCCAGCTTTCGCTTAAAAATGTAAGGACCATGCCACATAGGTACAAATTTTCCAGCCCCTAGCTTATCATTTGCTTGATCGTATACTAAAACTAGGTCTCCTTCTGAAAAGTTGCGAGGTGTAACATTTCTATCGTACTAAGCTTTCATTCGTTTTGCATGAGCCTCATTTGCTAATGCAGCAGTGTGTCGATTCTCATCTAGCTGAGCTAAGTACAAAAAGTTTCTCTTCTTCAGAAGTAGCTGGGAGTAATTCTATGGCTAATTGTAATGACGGAATTTCGCATTCAATAGGTAACACAACTTCCAAACCGTAAACCAGTTGTAAAGGAGTGAAACCAGTTGATGTTTTTACTGAGGTCTAATATGCCCAAAGTGTTGAAAATAGCATGGTATGCCAATTTTACTTATGAATACCAATGATTCGTTTGATCATAGTGAGTACAAATTTATTGATAGCTTCAACCAAACCATTAGCCTGTAGGTAATACGGAGTAGAACTATCGTGGCGCAAGCCAAGTTGATCTGTTAGTTCAGTCATCATGATATTGCAAAAATGACTTCCATGATCCGTAATAATAGCTTGAGGAACACCGAATGTAGAAATTATATGATTGAATACGAAAGTTGCAACCGTCTTGCCATCTATCGAAAATGTAGGCATCGCCTCAGCCAACTTAGTAAAATAATCTACCGCTAAGATAATATACGCATGCCCCCCCAGCCGAGTGAGGGTTACATGTAATAAAGTCAATACCCCACTTTGCAAAAGGACCGACAACAATTATAGGGTGAAGAGGAGCGGGTGGTGCACGCATTTTACGATCAAAGATTTGATAATTGTGGCATTTCCGGATTGCATAGATACAATCTTTGAATAAGGATGGCCAGAAATAACCAACGTGCAATATCTTTTGGGATGTGGCATACCCAGACATATGACCGCCACATGCTCCAGAATGACAGTCATTAAAAACCTTCTCAGCTTCTTCATGAGTAAGACAATGTCGGAAAATAGAATCTGCTCCACGACGATAGAGTGTATCACCAATAATATTGTATTGTTGGGATTGGAAACATATTTTCCGTTGCTGAGATCATGAGATTTCAGGCCGAAAAGATTGGTTTTGGAGATAGCAATAATATCCCCATACCAAGGATCAAGAGTACTGATAAGAAACAAGGATTCGTCCGCAATGGGTTGCTCCGCCACAGTTTCAATATCAGTACATGGGAAATCACACATCAGTTCATAAAATACCAAAGATTTCTTTACCTTGGATTTTTCAAATTCCAAGTCAATTTCCTGTAGGATAACTATCCATTTGGAATACTTTCCCCCTAGCAACTGTTTGGTCAAGATATACATCATGGGGTTACAGTAAGAAATTACTGTGGTTTTGCGTAATAAGATGTAGTGATGAAATCTTTGGACAACTTGGACAGCTTCCAAGGCCGATTTCTCCACATGTGAGTATTTTATCTCAGTTGGATGCAGATTTCAACTAAGATAGTAAATCACATGTTCATTGTTGAATTCATCTTCTTGAACTAAAACCATCCCAATGGTGGAATGAGAGACGGCGAGGAACAAAAAATAATCCTGGTTGTAATTGGGAGGATGCAATAATGGTGCATGGGTCAACGCGTGTTTGAGTGCATAAAAAGCTAGATCAGCGATCTCATACTAAAAGAATGGAACATTCTGTTTTAACAGCCTGGTAAAACCCTTTGTTAACTCGGCGTAGTTAGGAATGAAACGACGTAAAAAGTTTGCTTTCCCTTGCAAACTTTGGAGTTGGCAAAGAGTCGAAGGAGGAGGTAGATTTAAGATGGCTTCCACCTTCGATGGATCAACACGAATGCCTATTTTTGAAGCAAAAAATCCCATTAAGCGACCCGATTTTACACAGAAAACACATTTGTGTGGATTCAGCCGAATTTGATAATGCCTACATCTCATAAAGATAGCTCATAAATGAATGAGATGATCGGCTCTACGTGATGAATGGACAGGTAAATCATCGAGATAAGGCTACACAATGTGCTTGATGTCATGAAATGCGTAAGACATAGCCCTTTGAAAAGTTGCCCCAACATTTTTCAATCCAAAGGGTAGTTTGCAATAAGCAAATGTTCCCCACAGACAAAAGAAAGCTGTTTTAGGTTGATCAGCAGGGAGTATGTTGATTTGATTGTAATCAGAAAAACAATCCATAAAGGAGTACATTTCACTACCGGAAAAATCATTAATAATTTGATTGATATAAGGTGTTGGATAATTTTCTTTAGGATAAGCTCGATTAGTATCCCTATAGTCGATACATACTCTTATCATTCCTTGTTTTTTATTGACAGGAACAATATTCGATACCCAATCGATTAAAGGAATTGGATAATATCCCATGGCGTACTTAACTTCTGCTTATAAAGTAAAAGAATACCGATGCTGTATTTGACACAAGTCGCCACAACAAAGCTAGCATCCCAGTATGTTCACCTCTTCATGGACAATACCCATTGGACTATCTTCCCTCGTTACTTTTCATATATAAATCAGCATATTGCATCTTCAACAGGGCTTATGTTGATTTCATCGCATTTACGTTACATACCTATATGGATGTTTTTCAATAATTTCTATTTAACTGAAACGTTAATAGGAACTGTTTAGAAATATTTGCCAAACAACTTAATCTGATCAAGTATATATCTTTAGGTTATTTGACATAATCAAACGATAAAATAGAAGAGAAATCATTTTCAAACATCAAGCTCGTACTCCCTCAGCTTTATGATGTATAGTCTCCGCTAAAATCATCGTAGTTAGGATCCATGGTTCATGAATTTTTCTCATCAAGATGAACAAGATTGAAATGTTGTTCTAGCTGAACAGACATAGAAAGTATACTGATCACATTCGATCAAGCTTTTCACGAAGAAGGAAGAAATTCCATCAGACACTGGCTATGCTCAACCAAAGGGACTCAAAGGCATCGTGCCATCAAATGAATCCACCTCGAAATTGGAAGGTACGATCCAAGGATCATCAAAAGTAATAGTATTCGATGAAATCATATGAATATTTGCAATATGAGGCGATACGTTAGGAGGAGGAAAGGAAAAAATTCCTAGTAAACCAAAATCTTTAATCAAACCTACGCCTACATCCTTGTAAGGGATATTTGTTTTACTGATGTGCTGAATACTATCTGTAGAGGCTGGATAGGATGAAAAATAAGTTAGCTATTCGATTGTAATGATATTTCCTTTATGTGGAAACTTGATTAGGCGAAAGACCAATGAAACAACAACAGTCATAGCATAATACCAACTGCGACCTAGGAGAAGGTTGTAATCAAGAGCGGCATCAACCACTTCCACATCGAGATTTACGGCTTTTTCTTCTACCTCTATAGGTAAATTCTGCAAAATACCAAAAGGATGGAGTCCTCGGCCATCAAAAGCCTTGAGAATTATTGGAGACTGATTGAGTGTGGGAGAACCAAGCTATTTCCAACACTGGATTGACATAATACATGTAGAAGCCCCTTCATCAATCATAGTCCAAAAGCACGGTCTGTTTTTGACTAATACTAGAATATGGAAAGCCATTTGATGGGGTAGGCAGGGTGTACTATTATCTAAATCGAATATTATTAGGTTCGAATCCTGAATATCGACAACTGCTATGGTAGAAAATAGTAATTTACGCTATGCTGGGCATGATTGCAGCACTTCCAAAGCCGACATTGCTGAAGGGGAGATAGATAAGTCCTCAACAATGTTGTAATTCTGAGCATCTCTCGCATGTGGATTGAAAGCTGATTTACGAAGTACACCTTTAACAGGCGATTTGATTACTAGGTCTGAGTTGGGTTTCTCGATCTATAGTAGATCAGAAACAGGAGGAGGTGTAGTTGATGTGTTCGAATTAGAAGATTTTGCTTCGTTACCATCAACAGGATTTTTACTACCATAATCTTGTGATCGCATCGCAATCCTAACATGAGACATCATCAAAATGGGCTCTTCTGAGGCATTCGAGGAAGAACCAATCATCTTACTATCTTGAGTAGGAAAATGATCCTTCAAGACAGCAGGCATTTGAGAACATTTAACGAATTTCGAAATCTCTGCTCGATGTGGGCATTCTTTGGTAAAATGATCCTCATCACAAATGAAACAAGGATAGTGAGGTTTGTGTTTTTCGTCAGTAGATTCATTTTTATCTGTTTTATCTTTTGAATTTTGTTTGTTTTTATTCTTCCCCTTATTTTTACTGCTAGATTTAGATTTGGTCATAGATGACTCTACGACATGGATGTCGGCAGAAACTTCAGAGGAAGAATCTCCTTTCGGGGAATCAGGTAAAGTTATGATAGGAGAATAATTATTTGAAGATTTCTTCCTAATTTTAGTACTAACTGAACCAATCATACCATCAGCGGCATGAGACCGTAAAGGAGCTGTAGTTATTTGACTGTGTTTTGGAAGATCAGGGATTTTTTCATGTAAAGTACCTGACTGCGTATAGACGAGGTCAAGGTACTGAGCCTGAGCAATGACTTTCTCTTCAGTAAAAACTCCTCCCTTAGCTACATCTTCAGTGATTTTGGGTAATAATGATTTAATGAACCATTCCGCCAAAATTTGTTTCGGAATGAAAACTTTCACTAAACGCCTTCTGTCGCCATTCGTGAATATGATCAGAAATATACGTGGAAGTTGATGGTTTTAGTGAAATCAATAGTTCTGTGCCATTGTTGTATCTGATAGGCAACTGAAAATGATTTAAGAAAGTAGTCACTAATTGATTGAAATTATTAAAAGAGCCTCATGGTAACTCAATGTACCATTTGGCAGAAAGACCAATAAGAGTTTGCTTAAAAAGGTGTAAGCGAATTGAATCATCAATTATCAAATTAGATGCACACCAGAGGTGATAAGTCATAACGTGATTTGACGGATCCTCTCTTGACTTACCCTCGAATTTTGGTATATCACTGCGCAATTTATTAGGCATTGGTGGCCAATACGGAAGATAATAAGTTGGGTTGTTCGTAAGGCACAACAAATCAGGTAAATCCAAAGTTGCAATAAATAGTAACTGATAGTTAGGGTCACGAAAAACCTTGATTAATGAGACCAGTTTTAGGAGGAGGATATCCAGGATAACCCGAAATCAGATTTGCATTAAGAATGGTATAACCTCCCAGAAAACTAGGATTAACTAGACCAAACTGGGGTTGTTGAGGTTGTTGATAAGTATAGCCAAGATGCGGTTGATACTGATAAAATGGGTTTTGTGTAATGAGAAAAAATTGTTACTTTCCCTGGTACGGTTGATATGTGAATCACAGTTGACTTGTGGCAATTGTGGCAATCGTACTTGTACTAGCTTGTCCTGCAGGCATCTGAACCGAAGTCTGAACTGTAGGTCCTGACTGGGCCACAAAGACTTGAGGAATTTGCATGGTAATAGGGATAGAAGAAACTGGAGATACATATACTCCAGAAATAGGTGTTATAGGTTGAAAAGATGTTGTAGTAGTTGCAGCAGTTTGAGGTGGAGTCTGAGGTGAACTAGGCCCAGGCTGTTGAACAGAACCAGGTGCAGGGATTTGAACAGTAGGTTGGACAGGTTGCTGGGTTGGGCTAGAAACCAAAGGCTATCCAGGTTGATTAGGTAACTGCACATTAGGTTGCGTATTATGTTGAATTTGAGATGGATTCCACACCATGTTCATTTCGGGGTGTTGTCCCGTAGAAGGTTGTGCATAAGAAGGACCATAGCCTGGTTGAACATAGGGTTGATAATTAAATGGTAAATTTCCAATTCCTTGTACAAATGATTGACCGGAAGGTGGTTGGAAACCTTGAGTTGGGTACTAACCTTGAGGTTGATAAGCCTGAGGCATGTACTGAATCTGGGGTTGATAAGGACCCTGAGGAATATACTGAGTTTGGGGTTGACCTTGGGGTATGTACTATCCTTGAGGTTGATAACCTTGAGGTATGTACTATCCTTGAGGTTGTTCTCCAAAATAATATTGTCCTACAGTTTGTCCTGGGAAAAAATTGCCTTGAGGTTGCCCCCGAGGTGGTAAGTGACTGCCTTGAGGTTGCCCCCCAGGCGGTAACTGACTACTTTGAGGTTGCCGCCCAGGCGGTAACTAACTTCCCTAAGGTTGCCCCCCCAGGCGATAACTGACTACCTTGAAGTTGAGGAGTTGGAATATTACTAGACATCATAAAGATTTGCTTTGTGTTCAACGTTTCAGTTTTAGCTCCATTAATACCAGATGATAACACTTGTTCAATCGGTCGAGGAGTTACTCCTGAGAAAGTATCGGAAAGAGCCTGGTACCCCAAAGGAACAGAAGGACCACCGTGTAAAAAAATTTCCAGTGTTTGGGAAAACATAGATGACTCTCCTGACATGATCGATGAAGGATGATAACCTCTTGGTGTAGGATGAAAAGGAATTTGAGGTGGTGAAAAACTAAGACCCGGGTTTTCTAAAAAATCTGTTAAGGTTAAATACCAAGCATCACTTCTAAAAGGACTGTATAATATGGATTCAGGCTCCCTAAGATTCAAAGTTTGTGGGGTTTCGGGAAGAGTTTCTTCTTCGTCTGGACTGACAAGTTCTTCAATAGAAATCAGGCCAGTAGGAAGATCTTCAGTAATGATATTTCTTACCCTAGGTGAACCAGGATCACTAGAATTTGGAGTAACTAATCCTGAGGATGGTTCCAAAATAGTAGGTTCAGTGTCAGGCTCAGAAATTTCAGGTTCTTTAGCTAATTGTCTGGAAGGAGAAATACTACTAGTAACTTCGGAAATTGAAATTCGCTCTTCAATATACTCTGTTGTTGGTATTTGATGATCAGGATGAACAACTATAGATGAACTTACGGCTTCTGTTGATCTAATTCTACTGCCACTAGGTGATACTAGAGCTCGTAGCCCTTCAAGTTGGCTTGGTGTATACTCAAGGGGCTTCCCTTGAAGTCTCTGGGACTGTCTCGGTAATTCTGCCACGATTGAAATATTAATTAATCACACGCAAACAAAAAATTTCAATAAAAACACCTAAAGTCTCTAAAGAAACAAACAGCTGAATCACACGCCTAAAAAATATAAGAGTTCAAACCACACACAAACAATAACTTCCTGCACTAAAAACACTAGTTGATGATGAAATCCAACTTAGTAGAATTTTAATACAGAAAGGGCGGTTGGAACAGTTACCCCGACAACCTGCTTAATGAAACAAATTGGCACAAGTTTCTTCACAAAACCATCTCGAGTGAAGAGAAACCCCCAGAGATTCCAAGTGATTCTAGTCGACGCCTGCTCCAAGTACAGTGAGATCTTTCCTTCACCGTC
Source organism: Pinus albicaulis (assembly GCA_034641835.2). Classification (NCBI taxonomy): domain Eukaryota; kingdom Viridiplantae; phylum Streptophyta; class Pinopsida; order Pinales; family Pinaceae; genus Pinus; species Pinus albicaulis. Next base: position 1,193,864,650 of record CM076572.1, on the reverse strand, counting down.
ACCTTAGGAAATAATCTTAAGTTTATGGACACTAAGGTTACCAAGAACAACAAATACAACTGGGGGAAGAGTCTACGATTCGATTCTACGCGCAAGGGCAGAGTAACAAAGGTCAATCCCCTTGAAGGCTCCTCGACATGGTCAATCCGAGGTTTACTAACAAGTGACCCCAGGCTCCTCTCCAATGGTTAATCCTAGGTTTACCATTTGTAATGCGCGCAGATCTTCCATCTTTCCCAATGAAACAGAATTGATTGTCTCAAAGGTTCAGACATGATCTCGTGATTAACTCCTTTAAGAGAAGCTTCCTAGAATGTATCAATTACAATTTGATTTATTTCGTACCACAAGATTTATCTACTAGTTTGTTTTTACTATCTTGGAGAGTTAATTACTCCCTACTCCAAGATACTAGCCTAAGCTATATTGGTGATAAAAGCCCTAGAAATAGAAAAAATTACTAGATCAATTTTAATTAAGCATTGTTTTTATGGGTTGTTCTTTAAGTCAATAGGTATGGAAATGAAACTTTTATGGTGTGAAGACTCGACTCCAAACACACTAAAAAATGCACCTAAAATGATAAGCAATTCGTTTTTCTTTCAATGAAGTCTAGCTAAAGAAAGAGTTCGAGAAATGCAATTTCTTAAGAGACAATTCTTTCTTTCAACATGAAGAATAAATGAAAAGAAAATCTTTTTGTTTTTCAATAAGAACTCAAAATGAGACAAACAATCAATGCTCACAATAAATCCCTTTCACTTTCAAGACTAGAAACTACAAAAAACAACTTTTCTTTCAAAAGAGATCTACAAGTTCTAGAAAAGCATTCAAAACTATGAAAAACTAATTTTGAAATCTAAAAACTTTGAAAATCTAATTGAATAAAAGCTTCAATTTTTTTTGAGAATGTTTTTCTTAGTTATTCAGTAAAATAAGGATTCATTTGCACAGAATAAAAAACAAATCAAAAAACATCCAGATTTGTTTTCTTTTGTAAAAATGAAATTCAAAACTTATAACAAAGTTTGTTCAAAGATTTGCAAAGAGAAAACTAAATCTATTCCTCAAGAAGAATGGATTTCGCAACCAAGTCCGACTCATCAAGAAGGAAAAAAGAAACCAGTGTGATCTAAGGTATTTCAAGCTTCTAATCTTTGAGTCACTACAGAGAAAAAGTGAAAACCACTCCAAGTATGCAAAACTTCTAGAAAATCACCCAAAACTAAAATAATATTGGAAATCACTCACAAGAAATTTTTAACAAGAAAAATATAGATCTGGGTAGACAATAAGAGAGCTAAATCAAACTTAAATTTAATCTCGAAGAAGAAATCTAGAAATTTCAAAAATTTTAACGGGGTCCGCAGGCCCCAAAAGCAACAGGTGCGGTCCTGCACTCGCTACTTAAAGAGAGTGCGAAGATGCCTGCACTGTGTGTGAAGATAAAGTGCGGTCCCCAGAAAAATTCAAGAAAAATACAAAAGACTTCAAAACTTTTCAAAGCAAAGTAAACCTAAGCTACCCAAGCCAGTATACATAATCAAAAACCAGAAAAAATCATTTTCTCAAGTCAAAACAAAGGAAAACCAAAAATCCAAAATCAATCCCCAGTGGAGTCACCAAATTGTTGGCTGGATAAATTGATCTTGTGGACAAGACCGATCTCCCTAGTATCAGAAGATAGTCTAGCAACAAACAGACAATTAAATATATCTTTCTCTAGATATATAATGATTTATAAGTAAACGCTACAAAGGTGTTACAATCCTACCTTGATCCAATGCTTGTTCGTTGTAGTCTTCCTCCAGTTGCCCGAAAGAGTTATCTTGAAGACCTGCAATCACAAACAAGAAAAAATTAATAGCACCTGCATAGCATATATTTATCAATCATATATATTATGGTGATCAAGGAATCCATAAAATAAACAATCAAATGATAGTTTATTGAGAAAAACAAATTTATTTGTATTAACTTTGAAATAGTAGAAGAACCTTACAACCTTTTTAGCCTTGATGTTGAACAAGTCCTCCTGGGGTCGAAGCAGGAATTTCCTCTACTTTGACAGTTCTTGCACTCTTCTAACTAAGACACATACAGGTATGTGATCTTCCCTCATAAAATCTCAATTAAGGGAGTCTAAATTCCAACATCACTTTACCTCAAACAACACTAAAGCTTGAACTCCCTTTGAGGCTGCCCAATGCCTCTTTTTATAGTGCAAAAGAGGAGGTTACAGTTCCAATTATGAAGGGATAGAGTCCTCCTTCAAATGAATAAGCTCCTCACATCAAGGGGTTAGCTCCTTAAGGCATGGGATACATGAACCTGAAAGGAGAGGACTTGCCACCCCAAGATTCCTTCTAGAAGCTTCTAGAAATGACTGAGAGTGATCTTTTTGAGTTTACTTGTGCCCTTTTAATATTTTACAGGGGTCCACACTCTTAACACAGAGAAATTGTGGTCAGGTTCGCAGGAGACATGACCATTAGGTGCGGGACCGCAGGTAAGACAAAAAGAAAGTGCGATACCAGAGTTTTAGAGACTTTTGAGAGCTTTTATCTTATTTTTAAGGCTTGACATGAGGAATTGATGTTTTAGACTTGCAAAGGAGGAATGTATGAGTGATAATGAGCTCATACAGATAGTAGAATGTCAAAGTGACAATTTTCAGTGCAAAAGTAGCTTTCGTGAAGTGCCTGTGGTGGAAACTATGGGTTCCCTACTAGGTCGTTCTTCGGCTGACAAGAACATGATAGACCCACTCATCTCCTCTGCTTGGGTCATGGAGCTGCCGATAGATTAGGCATCTATATCATCTTCTTGGGAGAGACGAACTATGGTTGAGCGGAGACTAGCAAGGGCTAGTCAGAAGCGAGGTATGTAGTGACAATCCTCCAATAAGTGATTCTCGACGCATAACGAGCATGTGAATTGTGATGCCGGTAGCCCCACGTAGTAGACCCTTTCGATTGGATACAATCTGTGAATGAGTTCCAATGCGGCACACTCTTCGAGGTAGTGGCCACGTTCATCACATAGCGTGCAACGTATAATGGGCATTACTGGGGGGCGCTCTACGTATCGGTGCTCCTCTTGTAAGTACAAGATGGTGTGCGAATCATCACTAATGGACTAGATGGAGGGATCCTCTTGATAGGACTACTCGATCGTGTATAAGGCATCCCGATACCGTGGTATTTCTAGAAAATGGTGGGTATAGTGCCCATAAGTGTCACAGAGGGCACATACATGATCGGTACGCAGTGGTTTGCCTGTACTTTTGGTGGCAAGTTCCTTTTTATGGGAATGTAATCTTGAGGTGCCTGCCTTGCAGCCGAGGAGTGATTTTAATTCGTCCAACTCTAGGCATATGTGAGTAGGGTGTCCTATGACATCACTTATAGCACAGGCTGATGACTCCCGCTGTATGGTGGAGGTCACCACTTTCTTTCCTTTCTTGGCAATTTTCTTTATCGTGGTCGTTGGTTTCACAGTGGGAATTTCCCTTGTGGGGGCAGTTTCGACTGCTACTTGGGTAGGCTGGGGCCCCTCGGGATGGGGGGGTTGTAACCCAAATGCAGTAACGTTGGTAGTTAGCATTATTGGAGGGGGAACAAGGTACCACACTAGGAATGCTAATGATATGTTGGGTAGTACCAGTGTTGCCAAGACCTGCTGGGAGGTGAAGCCAGGAGGTGGGTATAGGAAAGGAGTTTGGGAGGCGGCATAGACTAGGGAGGCTGCAGTAGCTGATGCCTCAGTGTCATTATTGCTTGGGTCTATGTCCTAACTAACTTCGGTGCTTGATGTAGACATCATGCATACCGCGACCGCTATGGCACGGCGATACCTCGTGACACAGGAGGATTCTTAGGAATGATCCTGTATGGACGCATGGTTTGAATTGGCTGGGCCATATTCTTGATATCGTGAAATACTGTCGTTGGTTGCCCAGATAAGGGAGAACCATATCTGTACTAGTCAAAGGACACTTTTTGGCGTGCGTCAGCTGGTCTACTGTTATGATTCGATCCTCGTGGGGGAACATCATGATGTAGAAAATGGAGGATGCTATGGTAGACATGGCATACATGTAACTTCGCCCAAGGAGTATGTTGTAATCCAAGTGAGCATCCAAGACTTCGATGTCTATGTGGACTGTTTTTCCGGCTAAGCAGACAGGTACATTTTGGAAGAGACCGACGGGGGTCGAAGACCGACTGTTGTATGCCCTGAGTGTGATGACGGAAGGTTTGAGTTATGGGGCTCCTAACTTCTGCCATACATTCTTTGACATGATGCATGTGGATGCACCCTCATCAATGACACGTTGGTGAATAGTGATATTTTGTACCGATATTGGTATCTGGAAGGTGACCATGAACGGAAGCCTAGGGGTGGCTTTGTCTAATTCAAAATCCACCATGCGCGTGTCGGCAGGATCGACGATGCCTAAGGCGAAAAGTAGGGCTTTCCGTTGTTTCGGGCACGACTACAGTACCTCCAAAGCAGACATAGCAATAGGTGACTAGGCTAAATCGTCAACGATGCTGTAATTGTGGGCTGCTTTAGAGTAGTTACCTACTCGCCTGTTAGGCCATTTAACCATTTTTGGCAATGGTTCCAAAGGAATATTTGGAATGGTCAAAGGTGCAACATATGGCTCATACTAGCCCCCGATGTACCGTTGTCCGGTGGGGTGTCATAGCTATGATTTCGTGCTTGAAAACATTTCTTCCTGGGCCCATGTAAATTTCATGGTTGTTTTTCTCGAATCGTTGGGGTTTTCGTCGTCGAGTGCCGACCGGCTCCTTTTGATGGGGGAAGGGTTCCCGCATAACCGTTACTGCTCAGGAATATCCTCCTTGTCCTTGATTACTCCGAAGCTTTTTAATTTAGGGAGTTCTCGAGATGCTGGTGAGTATAGTTCCCGTACCACTACATATCGAACAAGAATGGTTTGTTCGTAGAGGTGGCCTTTTGCCTCGCTTTTGGAGCATTGCTTGGGTCTTGGGTTCGTTCCGGCGAGTTATCTCCAGGCCAGGATCATGGTGGGCACTGTGGGTTGCTGCCCCCTTGTCCATGGTTCCCTTTGGGTTTGTTTTTTACCTTTCATTTGACCATGTTAAGAGGGCAATTCTCCTGATCATATTGGTGTGGTTGATTTTGGGACGGCTGCAAAAAGTTCACCTGTGCATTGTTTTGCGTTGGTGGGTTATGTGCTTGGGAATAATCATATTGTTGTTGATCTAGGTGGATATCGGTGGCCACCCAACTATTCCATTTGGACCAGCACCATCAATTCTTGCAGATTTTCACATTCAGCACAACTTACTATTTTTAGCAGGTTTTCGGGTCCTCCACTCTCGAGCCGTTTTGGGACTTAATGATCCAGGTGGATATTGGTGGCCACCCACCTATTCCATTTGAACCCCCATCTTCGCTCTTTCACTTTTCAAGTTGCAACAAAACTTACTATTTTTAGTGCCGGTCCTAAACTTCCGCAGCCGTTTTGAGGCCCTAAACGACGTTTTGGGTATGATTTGTTGCGATTTGATCATCAAATCGTCACAAAAGTTGAAGTCCTCTAGATAGATCTTTCTAACGAGCCATTGAGCCGTCAATCCGAGATCTAGTGCAAAAGTTATGCCCTCGGAAGTTGAACCACCAATTTACCCCAAAATCCAAGGCCCGCGCTTTGGCGCCCATCTCCTACTAGGTTTTTGGACGTTTCGGTAGGCTACATTGTTTCTCAACAATAAATAGGCCCTCGAGCCTCATTGTAACACGCTTTAGGGAGGGCCGTAGCCACCACATCTCTTCTCTCGTAGATTCGCTACCAAGACCCTAGCTATTTTATTTCCATTATGTCTCGTAAGCATCTTTCCGTTATTTGATATTAATGAAATGAAGTGTTATTTCCGCCGCATTCTCGTATTTATGGTTATGTGTTTATTCCGTTGCGTTCCCGCATAAAATCCGATCGGGTATCGTAGCCGCGGATCGCTCTTTCTTTGTTTTTTCTTTGCATGTCCCCAACGCTATTGCAAGGAGTTAGGGCTCGATCCGGGTTGAACCCTTGCAAGATCGCCGCAAACCCCGAAGACCTCCCATGGTGGAAGAAAAGAAAGACGAGGGAGCAGGAGATCCTATCAAAATACCGCTCGAGGAGGCTCGAGAAACAAAGGAACGTGATGATGGATAACTTTGCTCAAATCCCAATCCATCGCCTACATATGGCGCATCCGCATCCAACAAACCCACTGAGGTGCCACTCCCTTCAAAGTACAGGTAAACTTTGACATTCCTATATTTGAAGGAAAAATAGATGCGTACGCTCGTAGAGCGCATGGTTAAATTTGTTGGAAGGGTATTTCTCATTCATGACTTTCCGACCGAGAAAAGATTATTTTTGCACCTCAAAATCGCCCCCCCCATGTCAAAGATCGGTGGGAAACCTACCGTGAGCAAGAGGGCGAAGGGGAACCCTCTCGTTTTCGCCACACCCACTTGGAATTCGTTCCGAGACTCCGCATCAAGGAACAATATTGACTTCGTGGGGAGCTATGAGGACAAATACATCCAATGGACCACGCCGCGGCAACAGAAGGATCAAGATGTAACAATCCGACGAATCCGTTCCATACCCTACGCACAAAGTCGGGGTATTAAAGATCTCGCAGAGACATTTGGTGCTCAAGTACCGCTACTGCCCGCACAAACACATTCAGAGGAAATGGAGTTCCTCGACATTACATCGCTAAGTACCCGCATATCGCTATGCCGCCAAGATCGAGCGTAAATTTAAGGTATGAAGCGAGACTTGATCCGCGAATCCGAAAGGTTCCCTCGAACCGAAGAACAAGGGCAAGGCCAAAGCAATGCGACTCGTAACAACACCACAAATCCAAAGAAGGACACAAAGGAAGTGGTGTGAATTTCATAATGTACCCCCACTCACAAGACAAACGAGTGTCGCGTCAAAACAATCTTTGGGTGGCCGAACTAAAGGCACCCGAATGTATGCATTTTTCCGATCCCGAGTTAGAACCAGACAGCGTAATGACAAAGGGACAGATCATCGATGCATCCCAAGGCTATCGTTGCCACCACCAAGATCCGTATGAGGGTCCAGAGGATCCGTAGGAGGGGGAGCGCCTCTTCCGCCGCATGTGGGTGAAGGGTTCTCTCGCGCTTTCTCGTCGATAGCTTTAAGCCAAAAGAACCTCATTTCACAGACGTCGTGAAGCGGCTCCTACTTACCAACCATAACACACCCGCAAACTCATATACCATCGGGGTGGCTCCACCCAGGGAGAGATCTCCGCATCCGCCAGCGTTGCCGACTTCCATACGCATCAAGCCATTCACGAATGAGGTATTGTGTGATGTTGCCTCTCGATGTAGCCGATGTATTATCGGGCCAACCATACTTATGGAGGCGACATTTCCGTGTATGAGTCTAGGCCTCGTGTCGTTATTATTACTTTGGGAAATAACTTTAGAGTAGGGGATACCGGGAGGTAGTACCACCTCCCGCCATCTTGACTACCGCAAAACAACGCAGCAAGGTTGTTTCCCGCATCAGAAATTCATTTTTCCTTACGACTCGCTCACAGGGAAAGAAGAATATCAGGCCACAACCTCGAAACAATGGCTCCCTTTCACCGCCGCAAAGCAGACGGGACAGTCATGGAGGAATACGATGACAATTTCTCCTCACTCATAGAGGTTCCTCTACACCGTCGTGACAAGCACTCCATTGATCCGACTCCCAATGCACCACCACTCGATGTTGCCATACATCCCGCAACTACACATACACTTAATCCAAACATGTACCGTATGAGGCTAATAAAGAAACCAAATTTACTAAACGCATCCAGCATTTCCACCCGTTGGTGTCCATGACATCTTCAACACATCTAATACTCGCCCAATAGAATTTTCCTCGGCCATGGAGGATCTCAACGCAATGGGGACCATTGCTTCCTAAGGAGGGAGGAATGATCCAGGGATATCTATGGCCACCCACCTATTCCATTTGGACCAAGACCATCAATTCTTACAACGCATTTTCACATTCAAGACAACTTACTATTTTTAGCAGGGTTTTCTAAGTCCTCCACTCGTGAGCCATTTTGGGGACTTAATGATCCAGTGTGGATATTGGTGGCCACCCACCTATTCCATTTGAACCCCCATCTTCAGTTCTTTCAATTTTCAAGTCGTTAACAAAACTTACTATTTTTACAGCTTTCTACGGTCCTAACTTCCGAGCCGTTTTGAGGCCCTAAACGACGTTTTTGGGTGCGATATTTGTTGCGATTTGATCATCAAATCGTCACAAAAGTTGAAGTCCTCTGGATAGATCTTTCTAACGAGCTATTGAAAATTAAACGAAGATCGGTGCAAAAGTTATGCTCCCGGAAGTTGAACCACCAATTTATCCCAAACGGCGCTCCATGCGTTTGGCGCCTCATCTCCTACTTCGCTAGGTTTTTTGGACGTTTCGCATTCTACATTGTTTCTCAACAATAAATAGGCCCTCGAGCCTCATTGTAACACACGCTCGTAGGCTGTAGCCACCACATCTCTTCTCGTAGATTCGCTACCAAAGACCCTAGCTATTTTATTTCCATTATGTCCGTAAGCATCTTTCTCGTTATTTGATATTAATGAAATGAAGTGTTATTTCCGCCGCATCTCCGTATTTATGGTTATGTGTTTATTCCGCGTGCGTTCCCCGCATAAAAATCCGGACCGCCGGTCCCATATTTTCACCGGTTGTTGAGTTTCTTCCATTGGGCTTTTTTCCGTGTACCGGGTCCCCCCCCGGTCGCAGGGTAAGGTCCTCCTTGGTGATACGCTAGTGCCCTATTAGTCAAATTTTGCTACTGCATATGATGACTTTGAAATCCGGGTTGAGAAATGTCCTGGGTACACCCATTTGTGTAACCGAGATTCTGACTACTGCTGCCTAGGTACCCTTGGGTAATTGACCCAATAACTCCGTATTCAGAGTTCGACACGCCTGGAAATTATTGATAAGATTGCAGGTGCGGGGCGTTAGGCAGGATATTGTATATGTATCCTGATTGCGTATAAATAAGTTCAAGCTATTAGGCTTTACTGATTGTGTCCTCTTCGGATGTGGGGTTACGTTGCACCAAATCCTTTGAAATATCCACCATCAGAGTTTTCAAGAATAAATCTAAAAGGAATCAGTCATCGAGTTGAGCTTTGCATAAGCTACGACACCGTCTCCACTCATGGAGATGTTCAGAAATGTGAGTAGAGGGATATTGTCTGAAATGAGTCAGTAATTACATTCCCAAATCATGGTGAATGGGTAACTGAAAGTAGGTGAGGAACACAGTAGCGAGGGTGCTAAAGGTTCTATGTGAAGCAGGGGGTTGCTTGATGTACCATTTCACGGGCACTCCCGTGAGAGTGAGTTGAAACAACCTCAATCGAATAGTATCGTCAATGATGCTATTCGATGAGCACCACGTGAAAGGTCATTATATGATTCCTCGGGGTCTTCCGCTTGCTTGCCCTCAAACTTTGGTATACTCAAGGGAGCTTCGTGGGCATGGGAGGCCAATTGGGGTCGTGTGCGATGGGGTCATTTGTGAGCTCGTTAAATCCAAGAGGATTTAACGCTGCTAATAAGGGTGACCGAGAGGTTGACGCCATGGCAACATGTGAAGACAATGGGGTTTTGGTTAGAACGGGGTTTGGGTCCGTGACGTACCCAATTGTGAATTCAAATGGGTTTCCCGTATTCTGGGGATGCACTCTCTCTAGACGCAGGGGGGAGTGATGTGCACTGTGGTGTTGGGAGACCAGCTAGGGTTCCCAAAGAAGGTTGCTCCAAGAAAGGAGGAACCAACCACTGTGGCAATGTTCTGTCTTTGGCGCCTAAACGGCGAAAGACCTAGAACCCCTCCTGTTAATGGGGGGAGGTCCAAAAGACGCCTGGACCGACGAGGTTCCATTGGAACCGTTTGAGGGTCATCCAGGTTAGGTTTTGGAAATTTTTTTTGAGGGGATTAAGTCTATGAAAAATTTATGGCCACATACATAAAACAAAGCAAAAAAGAAATGGTTTTTCCTTTAATTTTAATTTATGTGATCAATCAAGCAAAAAATGGATTTATTTTTTGCGTGTGATACTCAAAAATCCTAGAAGACATAATAACGTCCTCACACACTCAAAAGTAACTGGGCCTTGAGAGTATTTCTTGCGAGTGCTGGCACAACGTCTCGAAAGAACTGGCGACGCCCCCAGTCAGCCGAAGAGAATCAACCAAGGTAAGGGTAGAGGGTCTGGCGCTTTCCTACACCGTCGCCTATAGGGTAAAGGATGCCCTAGTTTTGGCCACTAAGAACCACCATCCCACGTGAGCGTTCAAGTCTTGGGCTTCCCCGGTAGTTAGCTACCGCACCAAGTATGAGACGCGTCGCAGCCCCAATTGATACCGCACGCACCGTGCCTAAGCCTAATCCCCTCCGAATCCTGCCCTCGCCGCGCTCAGATTTTATTTTTCGTGGGCTGATAGGTGGATTTAAAGCTCCCTAAAATGAAACTTCTATGTTTCAAATGTGAAGCATGATCAAGGCGGCTTATTGGATGCCTACCCCCTTGATCTTAACTTAATCTATAATTTCTCTTGTGGCCCCTGTGGGGAGAGTTTAGTGCGTTGGTTTAAGTTATTTTTAGGTGGCTTTATTTTCTTAGTGGGTGAATGTGTGTGAGCGTATGGTGAAAAATATAATAATTTGAACATATGGATATCGTCGATCCTTTACAAAAGTCCCCTAGTTAAACTATGTGATGTTGTTCCTTGCTCAAATAAAAAGCATGTGCGGATAATGGGCCGCTTCCAAAACCTCCACTACCATGTGAGTGACTAAAGGGAGATGGAAAAATCAAGCCAAATGTAGAGTGTTCATATGCTTTTCTAGGGTCACCCAATGGTGCAAAGATAGCAGAGATTACTTGCTCTAACTTGCGATTCAATCCTAGTCCCGCAATTTCCTAAATGAAAAAATTGAAGTTTAAACTAAACAATCTCTACACTAGCTTATGCATGTGTGGTCATGAGCCACTTACTTGGAATAGTTAAACTAAGTGGCATACCAGAATTTGCAAAAACATAAAATGTTCGGAAAGAAATGGTTAATTCGCCCCCTACATAAACTATGTGAACATTTTTTTGCAAAAACCAACTTCAATGAAAACTAACTAAATGCCTACAAAAAGCAAAGAAAATCAAAGCTCCCTTAAGTCATGGGGTATCAACACAAAAAGTTGGTAGATACATTAGGGGCTGCCTAACACACTTACAAGGTAGGTGCACGTGCCAGATAAAAGGAGAAAAACTCTCTCCGCAAATTGCGTGAAAACCTCCGATAGGTGCGCTTTCTCCGCACACAAGTCACCCAAATGTGTGCCCCGCGCGTCCGTGTGAAAAAACAACGCGCAAAAATTCCCGCAAGTAAAAAAATTAGGAGCCGCTCTTCGCCCGTCACTTCGTTGAGTCTAGGACCGCAAGATGGGTCGAGGATCGCCACTCCACTCTAGCATAGACTAAGGGTCTCCTACAAAAAATTGCACAACCACATAAACTTGAAACACGTCAGTGGAGTCAACAATCCTGTTGTGGTGGATTTGACACATGGGTGTGCGAAATAGCACACATTTAGAGAATGTGGTATTTTCTCTAAACCATAAGTAACAGGCAGTATCTATGGGAGCTCAGAAGTATAAAACTTAAATGAAATAATACACTAAAGTATGCTCTGCTAAAAAACTAAAACTAAAAAAAAAAAAATAAGCTATATAGAGAGTTCCAAATAGTAACAAGGTAAACAATGGCTCGATGACCTTATTCCTATTGAATGCTTGGAATGAAAACAAAAATCTTACCCACTACGGCTTGATGGCCTTCTTCTTATTGAATGCTTGGAATGAAAACAAAAATCTTACCCACTTGCCAAAGGGCCTAGGTAGAGGCTCTACGACCCGATGCAAGGATGTTTGTCCTTCAAGTTTCGCCGACGCGCCTAACTCTCTTTGCTCGTCGCAGGCTAAGATTGTTGGGTTGCCAACAATTGAGTCCTCTTCTTCAAATTTCCGCTCCTGGGTCACACAAGACACCGGTGTTGCTTGGGCAACTTTGGCTGATAAATTCCTGGTATCACACCTTTTTCATCTCTTTGAGGGTTTGTATAGGTGAGCTTCAAATTCTCCTTCCCTCCCTTGTACATGGTAGATGGTGACCCAAGGGAGGGGAAATATTCCATTGTGGGATGAAATATAAGCGTGTGCTCACACAAGGCCTAAGGAGGTGCTGGTGTTGTCCTTAGGTGGCTTTCACATAAGGAGAAATTGTCCTTTGCTTGCTTGTGGTCCCAGAAAGTAAATTTTTTCCACTTCTAGGAATGCGTGCTTATCAGGATCCAGTGCGCGCAGAAGGCACTCTTTTCGAAGGAAAAAGCACACATTCGAGCATTTATGACTAGTTCAACCTTGAATTTCTCAAAACCTTAGATATTCTTGATTCCATAATGTATTCATGTCCTGTGAATCCTTAGGCTCGACATTAACTGATGTCATTTTCTGCTGTACGATTTTCCAGTGTTAATAGTATGATACGAAGAATTTCTTTTTCGGGTCTTTCTTTCCATTTGTTTGTCTTATGATGGGGATCATATGACCATGATATTGCTATTTATATAAGTGATGTGGATTCTAAGGCAAATGGTCGATGGATGTATGTATCTATGAAATGTGGTGATGGAGGAGTGGTGGTGTTCTTCTCTGGAAGGCACATATAGATTTGTTGACTTACATTTAAAGGGAAGAAGGAGCGATTACACAATGTGAATGGTAATTTTTGTATCATATGACAAGTTTCTCAGGCTCCCATGTCACGATCGACAAGAGTTTCTACAAGGAATTTCCGAAATGCAAATGTTGCCGGGTCAACATTAGGTGAAGCAAGTACAATTTCATGAAAGACACATGGAATGCTTCGATTTTTTTTCGCTTTGGATGCATATTTTGAAATATATTTCTAAACGGCATGGATCGAGAGAACTGTTGGAAATCAACATTTGCACGCCAGATAGATAGGATGTAGGGTTATGGCTATTTACTCGATCATCATTGCGAGTAGAGGTACGTTTTTTGGCCATTGGAGTCAATGAACAAGGAGGAATGTGCATGTAATTCTAAGGTGCTTTATATCGACATTCGAATGAGGAGATCCGAGCCATGTGTTTTTTAGTGCATTTTGTGTGTCTCTCAATGCAATTGATAAGTTAGACATAATCATTAAAAGGATTGTTTCATGAATATCCATTGTGGAAAATAAGCAAGTGTCTTCTAAATTTGTTTCCGAGAAATTGATTGGTTAGAAATTGTAGAAAGCCGAGGGTTCCAAGTCGATATGTATTTGTCGAAGAATAGTACTATCAACTCGCTTCTATGTTATGCCAATTAAGAGTTTCCATATCACATGCATTTTATATCTAGAGGAAGCCGTGGATGTGCGTCGATCCTCTATGTTTCCATTCATACCGCGAAGGATGTTGTTAGAAAATTTTGAGCTGATGGAGTTTGATGTATAGAGAATTATGAAAGTAATGTGGTAGAGTGCATACTCGTACTAGTAGTCATTTGTTTGCAAATGTTTCTCCAAGATAACTTCATGAAATATTCTCGAACTGTGGTGCATATATAGTGATGTTGGCAAGGTTAGAGATAATGTTATCATTCCTCCATTTGTGTTGTTTTGCAACATCGAGGTGGAATTTTAGGCTTGATTGCATGAAGATCATGCCATTTTGTATCACTCGCACTTAATATGAAGAAGAACGTTGCGTCGAGTTGAGATATCATGTTCATCGCTCATTTTTAGCTTTGTGCCAAAAAGGTCTTATGCCATGTAGAGCTGTACTCAAGCGCATCACTTGTTCTACCAATTTGTCGTCCGGAAATTTTTCTTAAATCGATGTTCAATTCATGGATTGATGTTGGGAAGCCATCTTCGATGTTTTTTTTTACAAAGAAGGATGTTGTTTCTTGAATATGATGACACATCATCAGATTGTATATGTAGTAGCGAAAGCGATGGTGCTTGTCGAATCGCTATCGTGGCAATGCAAGATGAAGTGCGTATTCATGTAACTGATCGTCTTTATTCTTGGTTGATTAGGTAGTGTAGATCCCGTGGGGAAGGGTTGGGAAAGCCATAGAGGGGAGAATTTCGTGTTGTGTTCATTGATTGGGATAGTATTATTCGTGGCCATTGAATTTTTAGTAGTGTAATGGTGGTTGTATGCATGTAAATAATGTCATATTTCTTGGATTTCTCGTATTTTTATTAGGAATAATGTAGATATATATGTGATGATGTATGGTGTGGGTATTGGTTTACAAAATCTTCTGTGGCAAACTCGTGTTTCAACTGAGCGCTGGAGTAGTTGGATCCGTGGTATTGGAATGGTGAAGGGATGAGGAGATATCAGTTTGGGAGAGTTCCGGTAAGGATGCTAGTGCATTGTTATCAATGTGAGCATTTCTATAGTAAGGATCATTTGTCAATTTGTATTCTAATGCAACGAGAACTCGATGTCTACTTAAAAATGCAATCATAAGCTTGATTACTTTGACGGTAACGCATTAAAATATCCAAGTCTTCAACACATCGTGGCAACATGCATGTTATTTCGTAATGTCTTGCAAAAGAAATTGTGTATTTACGTATTTTTATTGGCCACCACGTGAATGTGTTACTTGAGGATGGGGTTAACCCTTAGCAATAAGCATTTATTCTATTTGGAAAGAGCAGCTAGGACAGGCTGAGGACAAGGGTCCATGTTGTTGGATAATGAGAAACGACGAATTTTTTTCGTACATGCATCCGTAGCAACAATAGATTTGGTTTAACATGTATGACATGGATTCAGGATAGGATTCAAGACAAATGGAGCATGGTGATTTAGGTGCAAGCCTATCAATTCTTGCACCGAATTCACGTTGTGCATCATTAGTATGAACGTTGTTGAAAGCATGTAATGGAGGGAGGGGTTGAATGAGCTATGGATGAATTTGTTCGAGCATCATCGTTATGAACGTTGAAAGCATGTGGAATGGAGGGTGGTGGAAAATGAGCTTTGGATGAATTTGTTAGAGTGGTTTTCTAAGAAGATGGTCGACTTGAAAAATTGGAAAAGAGAATTGCTTTTTGGAGGAGATTGCTGATGGAATTTTGTGAATTTCCATTGTATGTTCTTGATGATGAATTTGGAGTTTCCTTTTGCCTTTGCTTGTTTGGGAATATTTGAGGGATTTTTTAGCATGATAAGCTTTACGTCAACGTGCATTTATTTGTTCTTTATTTGCTACATAGTATCTTCACGCGCGTTCATCATTAGAAGTAGTAAACATTTCGACAAGTTAATGCACCTACACGAAAGAGAGATGGAGTGACAATGTTAGTTGGAAAGAGAACAACCATGTTATCGTATAGAAGGGGAAAAAAAGAAATTGAAGTTTACAATTTATTTTTGTTAATATATTATTAGAAAAATGTGTTTGAAAGTAAGTTTTAGTAATTTGTAGCTATAGAGGAAGATAATAAGATGTGTAAAGTGTTGATAACAATATGTTTGAGATTATATTTAAGTATTTTAGAGATGTACATGAATGTAATTGGATAGGTAATGTGTAAAGTTGGTTGATTTGTTAATAAATCTAAAAAATTTAAAGTAATGTGAATTACCTTAAATGAAATTACATACAATTAGATGTTTTGTTGGAAAACATATGAGTAAAGAATAAGAGAAATATTTGGAAAGGCATATAAAATAATACTTCGCTTTATAAACGTATTTTTAAAAATAAAATAATAGAAACTAGAATAAATGAAAAAAAGTATCTCGTAATCATATTTATCTATGATATTGAGATTTTTATTGATTTCTTGAAGGATGTTGTTGCATTCCGTCGAGAATTGCAAGCTATCTTCTTTGATGATAAATATTACTTCAAGCGTGGTATGTCTCTAAATTTTTTCCGTCTTCACCGATAGTGTGAAGATGTGATCCGCCTAGAGTGCTTTGGAGACAATTTCCTTTATTACATCAGGATCCTCAAATAACAAATAGAAGTCCTTTGCATTAACTCCAAGAATCAGATGCTGTGTCTTCGAAAGAAACTTTTTGAAAGAACCGACCAAGCAGGATCTTGTACATCTATCTTTAGTAAGTATCCGTAATCGCGCCGCTACTTCTGTTGCATTTAGGGAAATACCATGTGCTTGCATTCTTTGAATAAGTTTCTTCATGCATTTCTTCTTATCAATGCGTATATGGGCATGATAGGTAGTAAAAATTGTCCATCTCAGAGCTTTTTGTTATTGTTCCCTTTCGACTTGGTGTAATGAAGGTATCTCTGAGGACTCGATATTGCCATCTACAATCGTTATTTTTTTGGGTTGATGGCCAAAACAAGGTGAATATATTTTTGTCGATGGTGTAGAAGTTGTAAAGGAACCTTCTTTTTGTAAACCATGAATTTAGGGTATGAGCCTCTTCGATGTCGTATCTGCATGAATAATCGATCTTGTTGTAGTACCGATATTTTTTCCATTAAATTCAAAGAACATCGCAGTGGACTTGATTGGCTCGATGGGATTATTTCCCGTAGCACATAAGCCGGAAATTTCTTTGATACTCCATCAAAATTACCTCCCAAAAAGGTTGCATCCATGTTATATCCAGACATGTCTTGAAATATTTACTATTGTTTTAAATCTCCTGAGCCAGTTTTTTCATGTATGAGCAGGATTGGAAATATGAAAATAAAATCTGTAGTTACTGTAACAAAGGAGTTCATCAAATATTGTTCTGGAGGTCATTGATTGATTTTATGTTGAATAACGTTAGTTGATCTATTTCATTTTGAAATACAGATCTATGGTATATGTAGCATTTACTGTAAAATGTAAATTTTTGTTGTTTATGGTTGTATTGTTATTGTGCCATTTTTAGATATATTTATCTTTTGAAGATTGCATATTTCTCTCCACTGATTTTATTAGAAAGAATCAACAACATTGTTGAAACATGTAATGTGTATTTCCCCTCCTTCCGTATCGTAGAGGTCGAAGCCAAACACTTTACCAGACCATATTGATTTTGAAATCGTCGAAAAGGTGTCTTTCTTTGAACATATCCTTTATGCACCCGCCTTGAATGGTAAGGGTTTATTTGCCTTGATTGGAATTGGATTGGTGTAATGGGATGCGTAGAGGGAATGTCGTAAAGGGTGCGTCTTTTCGACAAAGGTTGTTGGTTCGATGACTTACGCATCTTCTTCGAGAATTGATCTGATACTCGATTTTTCGGAATACCAAATAAAGGTGAAAATGTAGTACAAATTTCAAAGTCTAGTAGTGTTATAGACCTACATGGTAAATGGTAGTAATAAGATTGATTGTTAGAGTTCAAATTCATATGAAGGAAATATGTAAAGTTTAAATAAGATTTTTTTAACAAACTTACATTGATGGACCAATAGTTGAAGTAGTCTAATTTTTAGCATGTATAATTGAACCTTTGAAGCAAGCTTGCTTCAACGAGGTCATCAGTTATGTAGCATAAGGCACTTCATATGTGTGCCATCAAAGATGGTGGTGTGATATCGTATTGTTGAAATTTGCATTGATGTAATACATTCAAGTTCAACGACTTGTAGAAATCGTTGAATGTGACTTTTCCCCGAGAGCATTGATAAAATAGCATTCTTAGTAAGATTTGTTGTCATTTTCTCGAAAACAAAGATAAAAGAATAATAAAATTGTTTATATGTGGTTTTGAGTTAGATGTATAATTACGATTCCTATGTAATCCGTTACATGAGAAGTTAAAGAGAGACAAAATGGATCATTATTAGGTAAATGTAAGTTAAAAAATAATGATTGTGTGACTAAAAAAGGTATGGCTATATGTAAAAATAAAGGTTTTTCCGAAAATCATGGATGAATCTATAGTTATTGTTTGAAAAGTTAGTTTTTGTAAATTAATCTAAATTTTAATATATAAAAATTATGGATCATTTGTTGGTAAATCTTAGTTAAGTTAAAATTAATGATTATGTTGAATATAAAAACTAAATAATAAAAATGTTGATGGTGTTAGAAAGAATCTTGTACAAAACATAGAAAAATAATATCTTCTTCAATTTATAAATATGAAACTGTAATTATTATTAATATTCCTCTATTGGAATCATTTAAGATACCACATCACTTTTCTAGAATAATATTTAGGCAGAACAACCTTTGAAATAATCTTTGCTAAAAGACATCTTCACAAATGTGAAACTTAGAATATCATGAACACAAAGTATCACTAAAACGAAACAATATTCTACAAAACATGTGCACTATAATATCTCCACATGAAAACTAATCCATGCATAAGAGTGCATGAAAAACAAGTGAATGACATCTTCACAAATGTGTGCAACCAACTCTATTGCAATTACAACCTTTGAAAAAATCTTTGCTAAAAGACATCTTCACAAATGTGAAACTTAGAATATCATGAACACAAAGTATCACTAAAAAGAAACAATCTTCTACAAAACATGTGCACTATTATATCTCCACATGAAAAATAATCCATGCATAAGAGTGCATTAAAAACAAGTGAATGACATCTTCACAAATATTTCCCATGACGAAGGCCTTTATCAATCTCGCCACTTGGATTCGAATTCGAAAATATGGTGAGTGTTTGAACAGATCTAGCCCTTGTTTTTCAATTTTATTCAGTTCTCACTTTAAGATGGGGCGGGGATGGTGACTGAATTCTACACGAGTAGTCTTACAAGAGTAAAACCCTCTATCAATTGATCATGGGAGCGATCCCCACAAAACTTTCTAAATTCTTTTTGTTCCTCATTATGCAAATCAGTTTGATCTTGGCTTTTTTTGGATGTTGTCATAAAACATTTGGAGTTTGTCACTTTTGTTATGGTAACGGTTAGTGATAAAACAATTGTGTTTTTTACTAACATAATGGTTAATTGGTTACCCCTGCTTATCTTATGAGTAAGCTTGCTTGCCCTGCTTTCCTCTCCTCTGTGTGATGTCTTCTGCCTTGCTTTCCTCTCCTTTGTGTGATGTCTTCTACCCTGCTTTCCTTGTGTGAAGCCAAAGTCTGAGATTAAGATGTTATCTTATATTATCTTGAAATAAATTCTATGACTGTAAAATCTCTCCTTTCCTCTTTGTTCACTAGAATGCGGGTGTGTGGCATTTTTTTTAGATCCTATGTCTATATGTATTTACTTCTAAACAGGAAATGTATTTTGGATTATGTCTGAATAAGTTTGGGATTCAGATTTGCAAGTTTCTTGAGGTTCTGGCTTTTATAGTTATTGATTTATAGGTTTTTTTTGATAGGAGGAGGAATTTTGAAGCTTCAGAATGATGTGCAAAGATGTGGCTATGAGGATGTGCAAATAATGTGGGAAATGCTGAAGAAAACATAATCCCCAAGTTATGAAAAAAGGGGGCGTTCATTGTGGCGATTGTGGACATTGGCTTGCTGCACATCTTCCTTGAGGTGAGTTCAAGTAGTAAACTAAAATGAAAGATCTCCTTTCATAGAATGAGGACCTGTTAATTTGTTGATAGTAAGCATGGTTACCATATGTTACTCTCTCTATCTATCTATATAAGTATACATGCTTCCTTCACCCTTCATGTCCCTCAGATCTAAGGCCCTATCCTAGTCTGTTGGGCGAGGGTATGATGTATATTGTGATTTGGGATATGAGGCAAGCCCTATGCATATATACATATATCTATGCTTAGAGAATTTAAAAAAAATTCCTCTTTGAGCAACCAAAGTGTTGAAGAGGGGGAGAGGGAAAAGAAAAAACTGATGGAGGTAAATACTTGCTGAAAAATTGGAGCACTTTTTGTTTGGAAAGCTAATGGGCATATTTGGAAAAATGCAAAAATTGAGGTTACAAGTTTTGTGTGTTTTTTCTGGGATAAAATTTTGAAGCATTCGAGCAAAGAAACTGTCCCGCCTTAAACTCAGCAGTTGTAAACACAGTTTCATATTTTTTTAATACAGTTTCTTTAAAATAAGATGGTTTTCTTGAAAAATTTAAGTTCAAGACTCAAATATAGATACAGCTCTAATATCATTTCTTCTTAGTAATTTAATAAAATCAGCCTAGATAATTTTTATACAAAATAGTAGATGTTGGCTGGGTTAAACTTGGGAGTATGATACTTTAGACATTGACTGTGATATGTCAAAGCTATTTTTAGCGATTCTGGTTTTCTTCCTTACATTTGCTCTAGTGATTGCTTTGTTTATTGGACACTCTTCATTGACTAAAAGAGTTGCAGGAACATCTCAGCCTCAAAAATCATTTTTTTCCTCAATATTTGATGGCCTTTAAGGCTTGAAGCCCATGCAACAGATTCATATTGTTCTTGCATGTACAAATTACAAAAATGACCAATATTAATCACTATAGCAATCACTATTCTTTGGTTGACTATTTTCTAAAGGCTAGGTTAAACACCAAGTAGGCAAAGTGTTATGCAAAAGCGAAGGAAGAAACAAAATAGAAAGCATAGTTTTGTGCTTAGATAACTGGCTACTTGTGAAAAACCACAAACTCTCTTTTCTAAAGAGTTTTCCTATGCTGCAAGCATTGCATATCAGTGGTTCTAATTTGATGGGGATATCCAACTAACTAACTATGGTTCCATTTAGTAACCATGGACATTTTTCACACAATAAAAGCATGAAGTGAACCTAGAAGACGAAAATCCAAGTCTGAAAGAAGATGGTTTTCTTGAAAAATTTAATTTCAAGACTCAAATACATATATAACTCTAATATCATTTCTTCTTTGTAATTTAATAAAATAAGCCCAGATAATTTGTATACAAAATAGTAGATGCTCGCTGGGTTAAACTTGGGAGTATGATACTTTAGACATTAACTGTTATAATATGTCAAAGATATTTTTACCAATTCTGGTTTCTTCCTTACATTTGCTCTAGTGATTGCTCTGTTTATTGGACACCCTTCATTGACTAAAAGAGTTGTCGGCACATCTCAGCCCCGACAATCATTTTGTTCCTCAATATTTTACGGCCTTGAAGCCCATGCAACAGATTGATATTGTTCTTGCATGTACAAATTACAAAAATCACCAATATTAATCATTATAGAAATCACTATTCTTTGGTTGGATCGTTTTCTAAAAGGTCAAGTTAAACACCAAGTAGGAAAAAGTGTTAGTGCAAAAAGCGAAGGAAGAACAAAGGAAAAAGCATAGTTCCATGCTTAGACAACTAGCTACTTGTGAAAAAAACCACAAAATTTGTTTTCTAAAGAGTTTTCCTATGATGCAGAGCATGTATTACCGCGGGTTCCGACCTGATGGGGAAATCCAACTAACTAACTATGGTTCCATTTAGTAACCATGGAAATTTTCACACAATAGAAACATGAAGTGAACCTAGAAGATGAAAATACAAGTATGAAAGTGTGAGGATAAATATTGTGAGGCTACCTATTAATTCTCACCTCGTAGGGTTACATATAATCTCTATATTACGTGTGTTACCTGCAAATTTTGTATTACACCTGCAAATTTGGGAGATGTCCCCATCCTTTAAACCTTTTCTTGTGATCATATAAGTATTTTCTTGAGTTCCCTGTAGCTTTAGAATAGACACTATTGTATAGTTTTTAGATCCCATTGAACCCCTGGGTTTGTGTTTATTGGACACTCTTCATTGACTAAAATAGTTGCAGGAACATCATTTTTTTCCTCAATATTTGACAGCCTTAAAGCCGATGCAGCAGATTCATATTGTTCTTGCATGTAGAAATTACAAAAATGACCAATATTAATCACTATAGCAATCACTATTCTTTGGTTGACTGTTTTCTAAAGGCTGGGTTAAACACCAAGTAGGCAAAGCGTTATGCAAAAGAGAAGGAAGAAACAAAATAGAAAGCATAGTTCTGTGCTTAGACAACTGGCTACTTGTGAAAAACCACAAAATCTATTTTCTAAAGAGCTTTCCTATGCTGCAGACATTGCATATCAGTGGTTCAAATTTGATGGGGAAATCCAACTAACTAACTATGGTTCCATTTAGTAACCATGGACATTTTTCACACAATAAAAACATGAAGTGAACCTAGAAGATGAAAATCCAAGTTTGAAAGAAGATGGTTATCTTGAAAAATTTAATTTCAAGACTCAATATAGATATAGCTCTAATATCATTTCTTCTTTGTATTTTAATAAAATCAGCCCAGATAATTTGCATAAATTTAATAAACTTACTTTTGACATTGACTAAGCTATTTTTACCGATTCTAGTTTTCTTCCTTACATTTGCAGGCACATCATTTTGTTCCTCAATATTTGACGGCCTTGAAGGCCTTCAAGCCCATGCAGCAAATTTATATTTTTCTTGCATGTACAAATTACAAAAATGACCAATATTAATCACTATAGAAATCACTATTCTTTGGTTGATTGTTTTCTAAAGGTTGGGTTAAACACCAAGTAGGAAAAGTGTTATGCAAAAGCGAAGGAAGAAACAAAATAGAAAGCATAGTTCTGTGCTTAGAAAACGAACAGTCACTATTGTATAGTTTTTAGATCCCAATGAACCCCTAGGTTTTTTACTTGCTCCTATTGATAAAGAGCACTAGGTTTTGAAAATGGAGTTTTATAAGTGATCAAAGACTTCCACAGTTCACAGTTTCTTTAAAATAAGATGGTTTTCTTGAAAAATCTAATTTCAAGACTCAAATAAAGATACAACTCTAATATCATTTCTTCTTTGTAATTTAATAAAATCAACCCAGATAATTTTAATACAAAAATGTAAGAGATGCTAGTCAAGTTAAACTTGGGAGTATGATACTTTAGAAATTGGCTATGATATGTCAAAGCTATTTTTACCGATTCTGGTTTTCTTCCTTACATTTTCTCTAGTGATTTCTCTGTTTATTGGACACTCTTCATTGACTAAAAGAGTTGCAGGCACATCTCAGCCCCGAAAACCATTTTTTTCCTCAATATTTGATGGGCTTGAAGGCCTTGAAGCCCATGCTGTAGATTCATATTGTTCTTGAATGTACAAATTACAAAAATGACCAATATTAATCACTATGGAAATCACTATTCTTTTGGTTGGGATCGTTTTTCTAAAGGTCAAGTTAAACACCAAGTAGGCAAAGTGTTATGCTTAAGCGAAGGAAGAAACAAAATAGAAAGCATAGTTCCGTGCTTAGACAACTGGCTACTTGTGAAAAACCACAAACTATGTTTTCTAAAGAGTTTTCCTATGCTGCAGACGTTGCATATCAGCGGTTTGAATTTGATGGGGAAATCCAACTAACTAACTATGGTTCCATTTAGTAAGAATGGACATTTTTCACACAGTAAAAACGTGAAGTGAACCTAGAAGATGAAAATCCAAGTCTGAAAGAAGATGGTTTTCTTGAAAAATCTAATTTCAAGACTCAAAATACAGTATATTGTACTTAATATCATTTCTTCTTTGTAATTTAATAAAATCGAAATTTCGTACAATTTGTATACAAAACAATAGATGTTGGATGGGTTAAACTTGGGAGTATGATACTTGCATATCGACCGTCATAATATGTCAAAGCTATTTTTACTCGATTCGGTTTTCTTCCTTACATTTTCTCTAGTGATTGCTCATATTGACACCTCCTTTCATTGACTAAAAGAGTTATAAATACATCTCAAATTCTCGACAATCATTTTGTTCCTCAATATTTGATGGCCTTGAAGGCCTTCGGCCCATGCAACAGATTCATATTGTTCTTGCATGCACATATTACAAAAATGACCAATATTAATCACTATAGCAATCACTATTCTTTGGTTGACTGTTTTCTAAAGGCTGGGTTAGCACCAAGTAGGCAAAGTGTTATGCAAAAGCGAAGGAAGAAACAAAATAGAAAGCATAGTTCCATGCTTAGACAACTGGCTACTTGTGAAAAACCACAAACTCTGTTTTCTAAAGAGTTTTCCTATGCTGTAGAAGTTGCATATCAGTGGTTTGAATTTGATGGGGAAATCCAACTAACTAACTATGGTTCCATTTAGTAACCATGGACATTTTTCACACAGTAAAAACATGAAGTGAACCTAGAAGAATTTTTCACACAGTAAAAAACATGAAGTGAACCTAAAAGATGAAAATCCAAGTCTAAAAGTGTGAGGATAAATATTGTGAGGCTACCTATTCATTCTCACCTCATAGGGTTACATATAATATCTATATTATGTGTGTTACCTGCAAAGTTTGTGTTACACCTGCAATTTTGGGAGATGTCCCCATCCTTTCAACCTTTTATTGTGATCATCTAAGTATTCTCTTGAGCTCCTTGCAACTTTAGAATAGTCACTATTGTACAGTTTTTAGATCCCAATGAACCCCTGGGTTTGTGTTTATTGGACACTCTTCATTGACTAAAATAGTTGCAGGTACATCATTTTGTTCCTCAATATTTGACAGCCTTGAAGGCCTTGAAGCCCATGTAGCATATTCATATTGTTCTTGCATGTACAAATTACAAAAATGACCAATATTAATCACTATAGCAATCACTATTCTTTGGTTGACTGTTTTCGAAAGGTTGGGTTAAACACCAAGTAGGCAAAGTGTTATGCAAAATCGAAGGAAGAAACAAAATAAAAAGCATAATTCTGTGCTTAGACAACTGGCTACTTGTGAAAAACCACAAACTTTGTTTTCTAAAGAGTTTTCCTATGCTGCAGACGTTGCATATCAATGGTTCGAATTTGATGGGGAAATCCAACTAACTAACTATGGTTCCATTTAGTAACCATGGAAATTTTTCACATAGTAAAAACATGAAGTGAACCTAGAAGATGAAAATCCAAGTCTGAAAGAAGATGGTTTTATTGAAAAATTTAATTTCAAGACTAAAATACAGATACAGTTCTAATATCATTTCTTCTTTGCAATTTAATAAAATCAGCCCAAATAATTTGTATACAAAACAATAGATGTTGGTTGGGTTAAACTTACTTTATACATTAACTGTCATATGTCAAAGCTATTTTTACCGATTCTGGTTTTCTTCCTTACATTTGCAGGCACATCATTTTGTTCCTCAATATTTGACGGCCTTGAAGGCCTTCGTCTACATGCAAAAGAAATTCATATTTTTCTTACATGTACAAATTACAAAAATGACCAATATTAATCACTATAGAAATCACTATTCTTTGGTTGATTGTTTTATAAAGGTTGGGTTAAACACCAAGTAGGAAAAGTGTTACGCAAAAGCGAAGGAAGAAACAAAATAGAAAGCATAGTTCCGTGCTTAGAAAACGAAATACTATTGTATAGTTTTTAGATCCCAATGAACCTTCGGGGTTTTTTTCGCTCCTATTGATCAAGAGCACCAGGTTTTGAAAATGGAGTTTTATAAGTGATCGGGGAGACTTGCCAGCTTCATGCTTTTTAAAATAAGATGGTTTTCTTGAAAAATCTAATTTCAAGACTCAAATACAGATACAACTCTAATATCATTTCTTCTTTGTAATTTAAAAAAATTAACCTAGATAATTTGTATACAAAACAGTAGATGCTGGCTGGGTTAAACTTGGGAGTATGATACTTTAGAAATTGACTATGATATGTCAAAGCTATTTTTACCGATTCTGGTTTTCTTCCTTACATTTTCTCTAGTGATTGCTCTGTTTATTGGACACTCTTCATTGACTAAAAGAGTCATAGCACACCTCAAATTTCCGACAATCATTTTTTTCCTCAATATTTGATGGGCTTGAAGGCCTTGAAGCCCATGATGTAGATTCATATTGTTCTTGAATGTACAAATTACAAAAATGACCAATCTTAACCACTATGGCAATCACTATTCTTTGGTTGAATGTTTTCTAAAGGCTGGGTTAAACACCAAGTAGGCAAAGTGTTATGATTAAGCGAAGGAAGAAACAAAATAGAAAGCATAGTTCCGTGCTTAGACAACTGGCTACTTGTGAAAAACCACAAACTCTGTTTTCTAAAGAGTTTTCCTATGCTACAGACGTTGCATATCAGTGGTTCGAATTTGATGGGGAAATCCAACTAACTAACTATGGTTCCATTTAGTAAGAATGGACATTTTTCAAATAGTAAAAACGTGAAGTGAACCTAGAAGATGAAAATCCAAGTATGAAAGAAGATGGTTTTCTTGAAAAATCTAATTTCAAGACTCAAATACAGATACAGCTCTAATATCATTTCTTCTTTGTAATTTAATAAAATCAGCCCAGATAATTTGTATACAAAACAATAGATGTTGGATGGGTTAAACTTGGGAGTATGATACTTTAGACATTGACTGTCATAATATGTCAAAGCTATTTTTACTGATTCTGGTTTTCTTCCTTACATTTGCTCTAGTGATTGCTCTGTTTATTGGACACTCTTCATTGACTAAAAGAGTCATAGCCACATCTCGCCCCGACAATCATTTTGTTCCTCAATATTTGATGGCCTTGAAGCCCATGCAGCAGATTCATATTGTTCTTGCATGTAAAAAATACAAAAATGACCAATATTAATCTCTATAGCAATCACTATTCTTTGGTTGACTGTTTTCTAAAAGATGGGTTAACACCAAGTAGGAAAAGTGTTATGAAAAAGAGAAGGAAGAAACAAAATAGAAAGCATAGTTCCATGCTTAGACAACTGGCTACTTGTGAAAAACCATAAAATCTGTTTTCTAAAGATTTTTCCTATGCTGCAGATGTTGCATATCAGTGGTTTGAATTTGATGGGAAATCCAACTAACTAACTATGGTTCCATTTAGTAACCATGGACATTTTTCACACAGTAAAAACATGAAGTGAACCTAAAAGATGAAAATCCAAGTCTGAAAGTGTGAGGATAAATATCATGGAGGCTACCTATTCATTCTCACCCTCCTCATAAAGGTTACATATAATCTCTATATTATGTGTGTTACCTGCAAAGTTTGTGTTACACCTGCAATTTTGGGAGATGTCCCCATCCTTTCAACCTTTTCTTGTGATCATCTAAGTATTCTCTTGAGCTCCCTGTAGCTTTAGAACAATCACTATTGTATAGTTTTTAGATCCCAATGAACCCCTGGATTTGTGTTTATTGGATACTCTTCATTGACTAAAATAGTTGCAGGCACATCATTTTGTTCCTCAATATTTGACGGGCCTCAAGGCTCTCAAGCCCATGTAGCATATTCATATTGTTCTTGCACGTACAAATTACAAAAATGACCAATATTAATCACTATAGAAATCACTATTCTTTGGTTGATTGTTTTCTAAAGGCTGGGTTAAACACCAAGTAGGCAAAGTGTTATGAAAAATCGAAGGAAGAAACAAAATAGAAATCATAATTCTGTGCTTAGACAACTGGCTACTTGTGAAAAACCACAAACTTTATTTTCTAAAGAGTTTTCCTATGCTGCAGACGTTGCATATCAATGGTTCGAATTTGATGGGGAAATCAAACTAACTAACTATGGTTCCTTTTAGTAACCATGGAAATTTTTCACATAGTAAAAACATGAAGTGAACCTAGAAGATGAAAATCCAAGTCTGAAAGAAGATGGTTTTCTTGAAAAATTTAATTTCAAGACTCAAATACAGATACAGCTCTAATATCATTTCTTCTTTGCAGTTTAATAAAATCAGCCCAGATAATTTTTATACAAAACAATAGATGTTGGCTGGGTTAAACTTACTTTAGACATTAACTGTCATATGTCAAAGCTATTTTTACCGATTCTAGTTTTCTTCCTTACATTTGCAGGCACATAATTTTGTTCCTCAATATTTGATGGCCTTGAAGGCCTTCAAGCCCATGCAGCAAATTCATATTGTTCTTGCATGTTCAAATTTTTATAAAATTTAAATATTATGGAGCAATGCAACACATAAAATATGCAGAAAATACAAGCACACAAAAACACATAAAACCAGAGAGACACAGATATACGTGGTTCACCCAGTTTGGGCTACGTCCACCCCGAACAACCAGCTCTTCCTTTCTATTATCCAAAGAAATGAAAAGACAAAACCTACAAGCATCACCAGACATCCTCTCGTTCTTTCTCACGCTCTCTCTCTGTTTCTCGCTCCGAGAATACACATACAATACACAGCCACAATACAATGCCCTCATAAAAACGAGGGGTTTCTTTCTAGGGCAAAAAAACCCTAATCTAAACATAAATTCTACCATCATATCATTTGCCTAATGAACGGCCCAGATTGACTAGAAATTACTATACTTTTACGAGGCAATTTTACATCCTTAGGCTTTAGGGGCGCCGCCCCCGAACCCCCGCCAGGGGGGCTCCGAAAGCGCCGCCCCACCCCCTTGGACCCCCACGCAACGACACCACGGTTTCGTCGCCACCCCTTTTAAGGTACAAAATTCAATGCCGTGATACAAAGTAATCAAGATAATCAGCTCCACACCCAACAATCTCCCACTTGGAGACTAATTGTAGCAACTCCACCGCCGCTTCATTTGCTGTACAATGACTCCTCTTTGGACCCTCGCCGTTCCTCATCTTCATCGTCATCCCGAAGAACAATTGAAACCGAGCATGTTCTCATTTTTCTCCCGGTTACAAATTTTGTTAAAGATATCCGTTAGATTCGGCTAGTGTGTATCTTTTTCCAACTTCAACTCTCCATCTTCCAATACCGACCGTATGAAATGGTACTTGATATGTATGTGTTTAGTCATGGAATGAAATGCTGAGTTTTTTGCAATATGAATAACACTTCGCTATCACCGTATAGTGTGCCCATATCATGCTTCTTACCCAATTCATCCATAAACCTTTGTAACCAAATCATTTCTTTACTAGCCCTCAGAAAGAACATACTCGCTCGTTGTTGAAAGTGCAACAACACTTTGGATTTTTGAAACCCAACTAAAATCTGCCCACCTACAAGAATACATATCCCGTAGTGCTCCTCCTATTATCTCACCGCCATATCCGCATCAACATATCCATGTAGAGCAATGTTTTAACCACCAAAGCATAATGCTTGATTTGTGGTACCTCTCAAATATCCGAGAATCCATTTTACTACCATCCAATGTTCTTTTCCGGATTGTTCATGTACCGTTACAACTCCCACCGCATGTGCAACACGTCTCAGGCACTATCGCATACATTAAGCTTCCAACCGCCGATGCATATGGAACTTTAGACATATAATCCATCTCTTCGGTCTTTGGGCACATTTCCTAACTAATTTTGAAATGGCTAGCAAAAGGTGTACTAACTAGTTTTGCATTCGCATATTAAATCTTTTTCAACACCTTATCTATGTAATCATTTTTGAGACAGTTGTTAATTTGCGATTTTTCCGTCTCTAGTTATCCTCATACCAAGGATTTGTTTTACAAACTCTCCCAAATCCTTCATTGCAAATGAATTTGCCAATTTTATTTTGAGCATTACTTATTTCATGCATGTTAGACCTTGCAACAAGCATGTCATCTACATACAATAACAATATAATTTAGCCGCCATCATTTTTCCTTTTAGATAAAACACAATGACGTAGTGACATCTCGTATAACCTCGTTCGACATGAACTTGTCAAATTTTAGATACCACTACTCTCGAGCCTCGTTTTAAACCAAGATCTTCTTTAACTCCGCACACCAATTTTTATTTCTTTTACCTCATATCCTTCGGTTGCCGCATGTATATCTCTTCCTCCAAATATTGATGGAGAAATGTTTGCCTTTAGATCTAACTGCTCAAGATGTAAATCTTCAAATTTCATACAAGACTTAAGATAGTTCTCGATTGAATTCATCTTAACAACAGAGAAAAATATTTCATCAAAATCAATACCTTTCTTCTCGTGCAAACCTCTTCACCACAAGTCTAGCTTGCACTTCCGTTTTCCTCCATCTTCTTCCTTCAAACTCGTAAACCCATTTATTCCGCAATGCAGCTTTACTTCGTAGGCAACTTGACTAAGTCCTAAGTCGGGTTATGCATTAAGGAGTCCATCTCTTCTTCCAAGGCTCACTCCCACTTCTTCCTCGTTTTCAACTCGCATTGCTTCTTCATAACATTCAGGTTCACCATAATCGCCGCAATAAATAATATAATGAAGGAGAGAGTATCATTCAGGGGGTCTACTTTATCCCGGTAGATCTTCTAACACCACTTTCGTGTGCTCGAGGTGCCGCTGTCGTTGTGGTGGTTGCCGCCGTCGTGGTTGATGATTATTATTATTTTTAGGTACCTTTTACTTTTTTCAGCTATCTCATCAAGAACCGTGTATTCCTTGCTTTCTTTTTTCCCCGTTTCTTTCCCCGCAACCGATTCTTATAAAAGACCTTTTCATTGAATATTACATCTCTCGCTCCTAATGATTTTGTGATTTTCATAATCATATAAGCGATAACCAAAATCATTAGCACCATATCCAATAAAGGTACATTTCTTTTTATTTTTGCCTCAAGTTTTGTTCTCGTTTTCTTTATTAATATGGACAAAGGCCTCACAACCAAAAGGCTTTAAAAAGAGTAGTTTACCTTACTCCGTCCATGCTTCCTTTGGAATATCACCATCCAAGGAACTTCAAGGCCCTCTCGTTTATTGCATAAACAATAGTATCTACAAAAGATCTCCGCCCAAAATTGTAAAGGAAATCCTACATGCAATCTCATGCACCTTGCACGCTCCATGATTGTTCTATTCATCCTTTCGACACACCATTTTCTTGTGGTGTTCTTGAACCGTCTTCTCTCTCGCGCGAATTCTATGCTCCGAATGTCAGCACCTATCAAACTCTTTCGTTGCAATATTCACCTCCATTGTCTGATCTGAGACACTTCAACTTCTTTCCTATCTCAATCTCAACCAAAGCTTTCCATTTCTTGAAAGTATCAAATACATTAGATTTATTCTGAATACAATAAATCCATGTTTTTCTAGTTGCATCATCGATAAAAGTAACATAATAGCGAGAGCCACCGAGAGATGATACCTGAGCAGTCCCTATACATCCGTATGCACAAGCTATAATTTTTCCTTTCCCAACTCGAGAAATCTAACTCTCTTTTGTTTTCCATAAATGCAATTTTCTGCGTAAATCCAAATCAACATTCTTCAAACCTCGCAAATTTCTTGAGTGAAGGATCTTCATTCCCTTCTCACCGATGTGTCCGAGCCTATGATGCCATAATGTCGCACCGCTTCCTTTGGAAGTTAAAGAATTAACGTAGTTAGAAATACCATTGCATAAATACAATGTACCAACCTTTTCACCTTTACACATACGTGCTCCTTTGGTGACCTTCCAAGTTTTATATGTGAAAGTTGTCACACAACCTTCACCGCCTAACCGCCCCGTTGAAATCATATTTTTCTTCAGATCTCAGAACATGCCTTACCTCCTTTAGTAGCCATTGGTTTCCATTCGTCGTTTTACAAGAACTTTACCCATTCCAACAATTTTACAAAGGTTTATCATCACCCAAACGAACTTGTCCAAAATCTCCTTGAACATAGTCATGAAAATATTTCTTATCGTGTGTGGCATGGAATGAAGCCCCCGAATCAGCAACCCAAGAATCCGCAACATTTTCGAAAGAAAGAATCAAAGCATCTTGTAACACTCCGTCACATTTGCTTCATGATTGTTTTCTTGCCGTGTGTTTCCTTTCCTTCCGAGATCTACAATCTTTCTTTAGGTGTCCTTTCTTTCTCGCAATTCCAAAGACACTATTCCCGATCCGGGACTTGATCTTCCTTTCCTTGATTTACCGCAATATCCCGTGTTTTCCTCTTTCCATTCTTCTTCCCCTAGAATCCGCACTCAAAGCATTACCCGATGTCTCACCGTGAGCTTTTTCCGTCGCATTTCCTCGCTAAGGATAGCACCAACAACATCATCAAACTTTAAAGATTAGATCCGCAGACAGTTCCTAATGGCCATTACTAAACCATTCCAACTCTCCTGCAATGAGCACAAGAATAACAGAGCTCTAACTTCATCATCAAAGTTTACCCCGCGTAACTTAACTGATCGGTAACCGTATTAAATTCATGTAAATGGTCCGCAATGAATCCACCTTCCGACATCTTCATATTAAATAAGCTTCATAAGAAATACCTTGTTTCGAGGGCTTCTGTGGTTTTTCATATAGTTTCGCCAACGCCCGCATCAACCCTATCGTTGTTTCCTTCGAAATATTGAAGGTGACCGATGCCGCAAGACACAACCGTACCGTTCCGAGTGCCTTTCTATTGAGAATGTTCCATTCCGTCCGATGGCCGCCGAATTCTTTTTGTTTTTCCACTCAATGGTAGGTATAGATCTTTCGATACGTATAATCTTCCATCCGCATCTTCCATAGCGGGAAGTTTTGGCCGTTAAATTTCTCGACCCTAAACTTACCATCGTCTCGCCATTTCTCCCACTCGAACCAGGAACCTTCTTTCGCGAGTTTATCAGCCAAATATACCTTCGGCTTTGATGCCGCTGTTAGAAAATTTAAATATTATGGAGCAATGCAACACATAAAATATGCGGAAAATACAAGCACACAAAAACACATAAAAACCAGAGAGACACAGATATACGTGGTTCACCCGCCTTTGGGCTACGTCCACCCCGAACAAACAAATTCTTCCTTTTCTATTATCCAAGAAATGAAAAGACAAAACCTACAAAGAACCGCCCGTAATATCCTCTATTCTTTCTCAGTCTCCCTCTCTGCTTTCTCGCTACGAGAATACACATACAATACATAGCCGCAATACAATGCCCCCATAAAAACGAGGGGTTGCCTTCTAGGAAAACCCTAATCTAAACATAACTTCTACCGTCAAATCACTTGTCGAATGAAACTGCCCATATTGACTAGAAATTACTATACTTACAAGGAAATTTTACATTTGTTTTATTTCGGGGGCGCTGCCCCTGGTCCCCGCCGTGGCCTCCGAAAGCGCTCGTCGGCTAGACATGGTAGCGACACTAGTATGCGTTGCCGCCCCTTTTAAGGTACAGGGGTCCAATGCTGTGATACAAAGTAAACAAGATAATCAGGCTCCACACCCAACACAAATTACAAAAATGACCAATATTAATCACTATAGAAATCACTATTATTTGGTTGACTGTTTTCTAAAGGCTGGGTTAAACACCAAGTAGGAAAAGTGTTACGCAAAAGCGAAGGAAGAAACAAAATAGAAAGCAAAGTTCCGTACTTAGACAACGAACAATCACTATTGTATAGTTTTTAGATCCCAATGAACCCCTGAGTTTGTTACTTGCTCCTATTGATAAAGAGCACCAGGTTTTGAAAATGGATTTTTATAAGTGATCAGAGACTTCCACAGTTCACCGAAACGTTGGATGGATAAAAAAACATTATACAGTTCACTTCCAGAAACCTCCAACAAAATGGAGTTTTATGTTAAGTTGATCCACTAGCTTTATAGAATGTGGCTATTGTTTCAAATTCTGTAACATGACCAAGGTGATTTTTGTTCCTCAAATCTCTCAGTGGCCTTGTCATTACCGAATTTGATAAATATTTGAAATTGCTCTGTCAATTTTATTCGGTAGGCAATGATACTTTAGACATTGAATGTCATATGTCAAAGTTATTTTTATCTGATATTGTAGGCAATGATACTTAGACATTGACCGTCATATGTCAAAGCTATTTTTATCAAATATTTTCATATGATCATCTAATATTTTCTTGAGCTACCTGCAACTTTAGAACAGTCACTATTTTATAGTTTTTAGATCCCAATGAACCCCTGGGTGTGTTACTTGCTCCTATTGATAAAGAGCACCAGGTTTTGAAAATGGAGTTTTATAAGTGATCAGAGACTTCCACAGTTCATTGGAACATTGGATGGATAAAAAAAAATTATACAGTTTGTTAGTGTCAGCCTTTGCAGCTTTCCTTCAGTGATCAAACATGCTCTTACAAAATGATTTTAGGGTGTCAAGGTCAAATTTTGTCATTTCAGTGAGCCTTCAAGCAAAATTTGCTCACTAGGCATTAGGTCTAGGGTTTGTTTTCACTCTTTTCAAAGTTGTCCAAATGTCGGTCCATGTCACCATTCAGCTGAGTGTACCATCATTCAGAGGGTTTTCATCATCATGTCAAGTTCCGTTGGGTCATTTTACAGCTTGTTCATGCTTCAGTTGTGCCTTGGTAAGGTCCATTTCCCTCTCCTAAGGTTTTGGAGGTAATTTCTCTTGGATGGTCAAATCATCAAAAAAACTTGTATACTGATGTTCACACACCTTCCCCTATCCTTAATATACCTTATTCAACACTTCCCATCACTGAGATCCCCCAAATTCCTCATTTTTTCACAAACCCTAGTTTCTTGCCACAACTTGGCAATTTTCTAGGCTAGGCCTGTGTTTTTCCCTTTTGGACCCCTTCCCCTCACTCAATCTCTGAGATTCCACTTTCCCCTGCTTCCTAACATCCCTCCCTACTTCCAAAAATTTCCCCAAGAATTTAGAAGCCCCTTATCCCCTTCATTTCGACAAAATCCCTTGTTTCACACATCGGGATAAGTTTCACTCAAATGATGTTTCAGAGCAATAAAAGATGAATTTTGGAAAACTGAGAGAGGTTTTTGTACAAAACATGCCAAGGAAGAACAACCTCCTTCACTTTTTACACAGGTGTCATGGTTTTAGAGAAATGTCAAAAATACAATCGCCACAGGAGAATTGATGCACCTGCAGGAAGTAGTGTTGGGCGATTTGATTTATGATAGGGTAAATGAACTCCAAATTGAACAATTCCACTTGGTTTGGAAATTAGACTCCAAGAGCTGTCCAACTAGATATCACACACTCAATTTGGACACCGGGAAGGCCTCCAAAAGCCTCCTGCAAAATGCACTATGTAGTGCGCTACGCATATAAAAGTGCGCGCTACTCATTAGGCCGGAACACAAAAAAATTTTGCCATTTCTCTTCAATATCAAATTTGCTTGGTTTTTCCATGTTTTAACATCAGCAAAGGCCAAGACACATCAAGGAAGTGAAAAAAATGAGTTTTGAAGCCAAATTGTGTGTTGGGCTGGCGCGCTACTCGTTGGGTGACGCGCTACTCGTATAGCGAAATTTTTCAGTGTAAAATTACACTGGCGCTACTCGTTGGGTGACGCACTACTCATATAATCTCAGAGCCAAAAAATTTCGCTCCTTCATCCAGATTCATGCCAAATTGCCTCCAACTGCTTGCAAGTTGGTTCTTTACGTTTTCTCAGTGAATTTTGGACATGATTATGGTGTTTTGAAAGTGGAGAAACAAATGTTTAATGTGGAGAAATGTAAACCCTATGTTTATTTCCAAATTCACTTCTTGGGGTTTTGAAAAAAATATGAGTGATTGCGTGGGGGTTTGAAAACTAGTGTGGTTGATATATATGCTCATGCATCTACTGTCAGTGGTGTCTCTGCTCATCATTTACCTCAGCCTCACGCTCTCTCTTCGCCATTACATCACTGCTCTCATTGTTATTGCCATTGTCATTTTCACATTATTCATCATTCATGTTATGACATAGTCCCATTTTCACTTGTCCACATCCTCCATTGACATTTTCAAACACTACAAGGGCTATTTCTATTGACCTACACTACACTACACTCATTCCTATTCACTTGTCAAATCCCCATGTAATCAAGGAGTGGCTATTTTCCATTCAAACTCCTTGTGACAGTCCTTTTCCCATTGTGATATTTCCTATAGCACCTTGACATATATGTGACACATCTGAAATTGGAGCATACACCAAACTCTTGTTTTCATCATAACCATATCAGCATACTTTTCATACACATTGTGACACCATGACAGAGACCGACACATCACAACAGAGACAGTGTTTTCACTACTGAAACTGCATGCACCAGGAGGATACTGAAACGGCGAAAGAGGCCTGATCCACTTCAGATTTTGGCCGAGGCTTCGTTGGCTGGGCATGATACATGATGGAGGGTCTTCGCTCCGAATTTGAGCAAATTCGGAGAAATTTTTGTCATTTTGAAATATTTTGGTCTCAAAACAGATTTTTCAGCTATACGAGTAGCGCATCGACGCGCTCGCTTTTGTTTGGGACACTTTCTGAAGGAAAACTTTATATTTTTGGGTTTTTCATGGTAATTTATGCATGCTCAAGTATTGCTGAAGCATTTCATCAGGTTCTGGATGATCAAAAGGCCCAAAAACACCATGAAAACCACCTTGCTGCCACCTTTTGCACCAGCAGGAAGTACTTCTGGGAGAATGAAGTTTTGGAGGGGCAAATGAGCTCCAAATTGGGAAATTCCACTTGGGTTGGATAGCCAACATCCAGGGATTTCCAACAAGCTATCATGAGCTCCATTTGGACGCCAGGAAGTGCCTCACAATCATGCTGAAAGGCGCGCTACTCATATAGCTCAGGCGCGCTACTCATATAGATTTTTGGCTGATTTTTCATTTTCCAGCTCAAGATTTCGGCCAGTTGGACCAGTTTTGATTGTGGATGTAATTTTTGAGTTGTCTTGATGTAATTTTGTGTTTTTAATGTAACTTTGACTCATTTTTACCTATTCTAGAAGATTCACTCTCAAAAAAGTGAAAATCATGTAAATGAATCAGTTTCCACTCTTTTAGAGGCAAGTTGTTAGCTGCCTAGATTTTAGCTCCTTGATTAGAATTTGGTTGAAACTGCTCCTAGAAGGAGGAATTCGACCCCTAGAGGCATGGAAAGGGGTTAGGATGGTATATATGATGTAATTTCTCAATCATTTTCAGAGGTTGGACTGGTTGGACTCTTGGGAAACTCTTGGCATAGTATTGTACATATTTTTCATATTTTGGCTAAGGAAAGATCAGAGGTTTTGCAGCACCTGTTGGGATTATTGTGGCTTTCATTTCTTGATGGTGTTTTCTCTCAGTTTATTGTAAGTTATTTCATGTTTAATGTATGCCATCCCTTCTTATGCTTCTGAAACTAAAATGAATGAGTAGATGAGGTTGAATCCATTGTTTATAGTGCTCTGCCTTTGAATTCGTTTAGTTTTTCATGTTTTCGCCTGTTTGAAAAGGATCCATGTTCATCCTTGCCCTTTTCAGCTCCTTGTCTTTCTGATCCATCCATATACTCGATCAAAAGCATCAAGACTACTGCCTACCTCGCCCCAACTCGAATTCTGCAAAGATCTGGCCTTATCCCCAGACCCAAAATTGTTTTCCCATCTTTTCAACAAAAACCCACAAAATCAAAATCAAACTTACCTATCTCTTTACTAGCCTAAAATCAGTATTCATTGTTCATTATAAGTCATCTCAGCCCCTATGAAAACCTTTTGCCGAGATAGACCCGGAGAGAGCCCTCTCCTGTCCTTGTAGGGCTAGCTACGAGGCTGAGCGTGGTTTGATGTAGCCTTGAGTTTTACCTTATTTCAGCCTAAGGTAGATTTGAGCGCTAACATAGTGGCGACCATACTGGGGAAGAATTGGTTTGCTTGTTGATGTCATTTGTTTTATAAGCTACAAACGGAGTCTGAAGTCACGCCAGGTAGCCTTCGAACTGCTCTTGCTCTGCGAGTGCATAGTAGATAAAAGCTGCTTCAGTCGATCTCCGGTTTAGCTTGTGAATGTGTCCCTTGATTTGCGAATTCCCCCAGTACATGTATCGAGTTCAGATCTGATGGTTGATGGTGGACAATGATCAGACATAAGAAGGCTGAAATCATTCACCCGGTGACTCCAATTCAAAGTCTGGACGACTGACTCTTTCTTTGAGAAAATGGAAGGATCTTACACAAAGTTCAGGTATCTAAAGTGGAATGGTATTCAGGATCTAATCTGCTTTCTTGTAAATTACTTCTTCGCTGGTCTTGAAGCTGTCCTGAAAGTTTTTCAGAGTTTGTTGTATGATAAAGGTGATCAAAATCTTCACTCGACCCATTCAAAAAGTGTAAATGCTGAGTTTCCCTTTGATCCTGGTCTCCTTACTTTTCCCACATATTATGATGACTCTCTTCAGAGTGATGAGCCAGAAAATCAAGCTGATCCCGCAGCTCTTGTACATACCCCTACACCTTGTAAAATTCCAGATCGGTACAAACCTCTTGTTTTACCTTCTGTTCTCCATGCTTTCCCTGCAAATTATGACCTATATCTACCAAGATTTGACGGTGAATGTAACAATGTCAACGCTGAGCAACATGTGCAGAATGTTGAGACTTTCCTAGATCTTTTTGAAGTTGATGATGAAGATGTTAGTATTAGGCTTTTTGCTCTTTCTTTGCAAGGCCAAGTGAAGAGTTGGTTTAAAGCCCTGCCTGATGCGAGCATTTCAGATTTCCAGCAGTTTGTCACAGTTTTCCTCGACAGGTGGATGATCGGACAGAATTTTTTGTTGATTATAGAGGAGTATAACCAGCTGAAAAGATTGCTAGGAGAGACAGTACAACAATTTTCTGCTAGATTTAACCAAGTATATTTTTCGATGCCAATTGATATAAGACCTTCTCCTAGATCTGCTCTCTTGCACTACCCGGGTGCCTTTGATCTGGAAATGGAGTTTCAGTTGAGAGAAAAGAATATTGCAACACTTCACGAGATGCAGAACAAGGCAGTGAATGTAGAGGCTCATTTGCTGATCTTGAGGGCAAGGTTGAAGGAAGAAGAAAAGAAGAATGTTTCAGAGCAGCTGACACCTTCAGAGGACAAGCTTGATCTTTTCGTAAATGCAGTAGAAGAGATGGTGCAGAAAATGACTACAAAAAATGAAAATGACATTCAAGAACAAGTGGCTGACCCAAAACATTTTGTTTCTGATCCCAGTTGTCATAGTGATTGTTTTATAGATAATTGTAAACAAGAGAGAGTTGTTGACATGATATGCATGCTTGATGATTTGCCTCATTTTGATCAGTATGATGATGATTATGTTCTCCAAACAGAAGCTAATCTTGCAGATGAATCAACAGCTAGTTTGTGCGAGGAGGAAGTTCACTTTCAGCAGCTTGAGTACAGTGATCAACCGATGCATATCAGCTATGACAATGATGAGGAAAGTGCAACAAATTTTGAAGTAAGTGAAGGACCTTTGCCTTTTTGTTTTGATTCATTTCAGTTCATCAGAGACAATTACCATGCAATCAGAAATCAAATGTCAACAAGTCTTGATCTGGATCGTCTTGAGGGCAACGAAAAATTCTCATATTCAGATTTGCAGCCCCCAAAAGTCATTGATTGTCAAGTTGCAGCTGAAGACTTGGAAGTGGGCACACATGATTTAATGATTCAAGGTGACTCCGTACCATTCTGTTTTGAATCATTTCAGTTTTTGAGAGAAAAATTGCATAGTAAATCTTCAGATGAGCAGCTTGTAGCATCAGATTTGCAGCCATCCAATGAAATTGAAGGTCATATTACAGATGAAGATGTGGAAGATGAAATACATGATTTGATGATGTAGGAAAATTCTATACCCTTTTGTTTCGAAGCATTTCAGTTTATAAGGCAGAATCTTCGTAATATATCTCAAGAAAAAGAGGAACAGCCAGTAGGATGTCATACAGTTTCAAGGGATACAGTGCAGCAGTCTTCTCAAGTTTTTGATGATCCTATTGCTGATGTCTTGGATGATGTTTGCAGTCAAAGTCTTTCTCCATTGACTTTATGTAAGGTTGAAACGTGTGCTGATATAGACTTGATCCGGCAGCCAGTTTCTTTGTCATTTTTAGCAGGAGTCTCGTCACAAAGCTCATCACAAAGCTCAGGTCAAAGTTTTCATTCATGGTACGAAGAGAAGAGAAGTAATCCATTGGATGAGCTAAGTCCTAGTGTGCATTTTGAGATCCTTATGCAGCATGAATTTCAAGATCCTTATGCAGTGTTTTTGGAGGCGGATAGAGAATCTATAGTATTCAACGGATCTGTTGACAAGTTTCCACGGGAGTTGCCTTTCAGTAGTTATTTCTCATTTTTCATAAGCAAGCACTTGCGGAGAATTAAGATAGCAGCCAACATGCTTACATGGTTGCATTGGCTATTCCATTTCACTTGATCGGGTGGTGAAAAGTACAATTAGAGTAGGTTTGATGAATAAGCTCTACTTTGAGCATCTTTTCCAGCTTGTCAGTTGTGTTTAAGTATCGAGTCAGTTTTCGATTGAGTGAGAGCTAGTTTGTGTCATTAAGTCATCAATTTTCAGTCATGCATTTCAGTTTTGGTTTTTGACTCCATTGCCCAATGGATGAAGGCACGGTTTGCTCTCCCAAAGATCTACCGTTCTTGGCACCTCCAAGGAGCTACCATCCCCATTGGAGCCAATGTTAGTGTCAGCCTTTGCATCTTTCCTTCAGTGATCAAACATGCTCTTACAAAGTGATTTTAAGGTGTCAAGGTCAAATTTTGTCATTTCAATGAGTCTTCAAGCAAAATTTGGTCACTAGGCATTAGGTCTAGGGTTTGTTTTCACTCTTTTCAAAGTTGTCCAAATGACGGTCCATGTCACCATTCAGCTGAGTGTACCATCATTCAGAGGGTTTTCATCATCATTTCAGGTTCCAAAGAGTCATTTTACACCTTGTTCATGCTTCAGTTGTGCCTAGGTAAGGTCCATTTCCCTCTCCTAAGGTTTTGGAGGTAATTTCTCTTGGATGGTCAAATCATTAGAAAAACTTGTATCCTGATGTTCAAACACCTTCCCCTATCCTTAATATACCTTATTAAACACTTCCCATCACTGAGATCCCCCAAATTCCTCATTTTTGCACAAACCCTAGTTTCTTGCTACAACTTGGCAATTTTCTAGGCTAGGCTTGTGTTTTGCCCTTTTGGACCCCTTCCCCTCACTCAATTTCTGAGATTCCACTTTCCCCTACTTCCTAACATCCCTCCCTACTTCCAAAAATTTCCCCAAGAATTTAGAAGCCCCTTATCCCCTTCATTTCGCTTCATTTCGACAAAATCCCTTGTTTCACACATCGGGATAAGTTTCACTCAAATGATGTTTCAGAGCAATAAAAGATGAATTTGGGAAAACTGAGAGAGGTGTTTGTCCAAAACATGCCAAGGAAGAAAAACCTCCTTCAATTTTTACACAGGTATAATGTTTTTGGAGAAATGTCAAGAATACCGTTGCCTCAAGAGAATTGATGCACCTGCAGGAAGTAGTGTTGGGAGATTTTATTTTTGACACGGTAAATAAACTCCAAATTGAAAAATTCCACTTGGGTTGAAAATTAGACTCCAATATCTTTCCAAAAAACTATCACACACCTAATTTTGACACCGGGAAGGCCTCCAAAATCCTCCTGCACAATGCACTATGTAGCGTGCTACTCATTGGGCCAGAACACAAATTGTTTTTGCCATTTCTCTCCAACATCAAATTTGCTTGGTTTTTTTCCATGTTTTAACATCAGCAAAGGCCAAGACACATCAAGGAAGTGAAAAAAAAGAGTTTTTAAGCCAAATTTTGTGTTGGGCTGGCGCGCTACTCGTTGGGTGACGCGCTACTCGTATAGTGAAATTTTTCAGTGTAAAATTACACAGGCGCTACTCGTTGGGTGACGCGCTACTCATATAATCTCAGAGCCAAAAAATTTCGCTCCTTCATCCAGATTCATGCCAAATTGCCTCCAACTACTTGCAAG
Organism: Pinus albicaulis; assembly: GCA_034641835.2. NCBI lineage: Eukaryota > Viridiplantae > Streptophyta > Pinopsida > Pinales > Pinaceae > Pinus > Pinus albicaulis. The sequence continues at coordinate 1,193,822,810 of CM076572.1, read as the reverse complement.
TAGGTTCTTTACGTTTTCTCAGTGAATTTTGGACATGATTATGGTGTTTTGAAAGTGGAGAAACAAATGTTTAATGTGGAGAAATGTAAACCCTATGTTTATTTCCAAATTCACTTCTTGGGGTTTTGAAACAAATATGAGTGATTGTGTGGGGGTTTGCAAACTAGTGTGGTTGATATATATGCTCATGCATCTACTGTTAGTGGTGTCTCTGCTCATCATTTACCTCAGCCTCACGCTCTCTCTTCGCCATTACATCACTGCTCTCATTGTTATTGCCATTGTCATTTTCACACTATTCATCATTCATGTTATGACATAGTCCCATTTTCACTTGTCCACATCCTCCATTGACATTTTAAAACACTGCAAGGGCTATTTCTATTGACCTACACTACACTACACTCATTCCTATTCACTTGTCAAATCCCCATGTAATCAAGGAGTGGCTATTTTCCATTCAAACTCCTTGTGACAGTCCTTTTCCCATTGTGATATTTCCTATAGCACCTTGACATATATGTGACACATCTGAAATTGGAGCATACACCAAACTCTTTTTTTCATCATAACCATATTAGCATACTTTTCATACACATTGTGACACCATGACAGAGACCGACACATCACAACAGAGACAGTGTTTTCACTACTGAAACGGCGAAAGAGGCCTGATCCACTTCAGATTTTGGCCGAGGCTTCGTTGGCTGGGCATGATACTTGATGGAGGGTCTTCGCTCCGAATTTGAGCAAATTTGGAGAAAAATTTGTCAATTGTGATTTTTTATGCCTCAAAACAGATTTTTCAGCTATACGAGTAGCGCGTCGACATGCTCACTTTTGTTTGGGACACTTTCTGAAGGAAATCTTTGTATTTTTGGGTTTTTCATGGTAATTTATGCATGCTCAGGTATTTCCAAAGCATTTCATCAGGTTCTGGATGATCAAAAGGCCCAAAAACACCATGAAAACCATCTTGCTGCCACCTTTTGCACCAGAAGGAAGTACTTCTGGAAGAATGAAGTTTTGGAGGGGCAAATGAGCTCCAAATTGGGAAATTCCACTTGGGTTGGATAGCCAACATCCAGGGCATTCCAACGAGCTATCATGAGCTCAATTTGGATGCCGGGAAGTGCCTCAAAATCAGGCTGAAAGGCGCACTACTCATATAGCTCAGGCGCGCTACTCATATAGATTTTTGGTCAATTTTTCACCTTCCAGCTCAGAATTTCGGCCAGTTGGACTAGTTTTGATTGGGGATGTAATTTTTGAGTTGTCTTGATGTAATTTTGTGTTTGTAATGTAACTTTGACTCATTTTCACCTATTCTAGAAGATTCACTCTCAAAAAAGTGAAAATCATGTAAATGAATCAGTTTCCACTCTTTTAGAGGCAAGTTGTTAGCTGCCTAGATTTTAGCTCCTTGATTAGAATTTGGTTGAAACTGCTCCTAGAAGGAGGAATTCGACCCCTAGAGGCATGGAAAGGGGTTAGGATGGTCTCTATGATGTAATTTCTCAATAATTTTCATAGGTTGGACTGGTTGGACTCTTGGGAAACTTTTGGCACACTATTGTACATATTTTTCATATTTTGGCTAAGGAAAGATCAGAGGTTTTGTAGCACCTGTTGGGATTCTTGTGGCTTTCATTTCTTGATGGTGTTTTCTCTCAGTTTATTGTAAGTTATTTCATGTTTAATGTATGCCATCCCTTCTTATGCTTCTGAAACTAAAATGAATGAGTAGATGAGGTTGAATCCATTGTTTACAGTGCTCTGCCTTTGAATTCGTTTAGTTTTGCATGTTTTTGCCTGTTTGAAAAGGATCCATGTTCATCCTTGCCCTTTTCAGCTCCTTGTCTTTCTGATCCATCCATATACTCGATCAAAAGCATCAAGACTACTGCCTACCTCGCCCCAACTCGAATTCTACAAAGATCTGGCCTTATCCCCAGACCCAAAATTGTTTTCCCATCTTTTCAACAAAAACCCACAAAATCAAAATCAAACTTACCTATCTCTTTACTAGCCTAAAATTAGTATTCATTGTTCATTATAAGTCATCTCAGCCCCTCTGAAAACCTTTTGCCGAGATAGACCCGGAGAGAGCCCCCTCCTGTCCTCGTAGGGCTAGCTACGAGGCTGAGCGTGGTTTGATGTAGCCTTGATTTTTACCTTATTTCAGCCTAAGGTAGATTTGAGCGCTAACACAGTTCACTTCTGGAAACCTCCAACAAAATGGAGTTTTATTTTAAGTTGATCCACTAGCTTTGTATAATACAGCTATTGTTTCAAAATCTGTAACACGACCATGGTTTTTTTTATTCCCCGGATCTCTCAGTGGCCTTGTCATTACCGAATTTGATAAATCTTTGACATTGCTCTGTCAATTTTATTCGGTAGGCAATGATACTTTAGACATTTATTGTCATATGTCAAAGCTATTTTTATCTGATATTGTAGGCAATGATACTTTAGACATTGACTGTCATATGTCAAAGCTATTTTTATCTGATATTGTTTCAAAATCTGTAACACAACCAAGGTGCTTTTTATTCCTCAGATCTCTCAGTTTCCTTGGCATTACCGAATTTGATAAATCTTTGACATTGCTCTGTCAAATTTATTTGGTCAGCAATGATACTTTAGACATTCATTGTCATATGTCAAAAACCACAAACTATGTTTTCTAAAGATTTTTACTATACTGCAGACGTTTCATATCAGTGGTTTGAATTTGATGGGGAAATCCAACTAACTAACTATGGTTCAATTTACTAACCATGGACATTTTTCACACAGTAAAAACATGAAGTGAACCTAGAAGATGAAAATCCAAGTCTGAAAGTGTGAGGATAAATATTGTGAGGCTACCTATTGATTCTGACCTCGTAGGGTTACATATAATCTCTATATTACGTGTGTTACCTGCAAATTTTGTATTACACTTGGAATTTTGGGAGATGCCCCAATCCTTTCAACATTTGATTGTGATCATCTAAGTGGTAATCAAATGCAAACATTAAGTAATTATAGGTCTAGCTGCTCACCTATGTCTCAGAGTGGTAGAGTTGCAGGCACATCTCAGCCCCGAAAATCATTTTGTTCCTCAATATTTGACGGCCTTGAAGGCCTTGAAGCCCATGCAGCAGTTTCATATTGTTCTTTCATGTAAAAATTACAAAAATCACCAATATTAATCACTATAGCAATCACTATTCTTTGGTTGACAGTGGTAGAGTACACACAGAAGGTCGTATAGAAAAAAGTTCTAATATTCTAAAGATTATAGCAATCACTATTCTTTGGTTGACAGTGGTAGAGTACACATAGAAGGTCGCATAGAAAAAGGTTCTGATATTCTTAAGATTAAAGGGATTGAAATAATGGTTCTAGAGACAATTCAGGACAAGCTATAGATGTAGCTAGGTATAATATTTTCAAAAGAAAATGGATGTGAAACCCAAAAGGTTCTTTATACATAAGCAAAACATGTGCATATGTTCCGTGAATGGCTGACTTGGCATGGAGGTGGAAACCAAATTGTTGCACCCTGTTTCCTTTCAACCCTACATCATTCCTATATTTGGTTCAAAGGAAGAAGTTAGCTTTTGTGGGCAATTTTATATGTGGTAATCAGATGAAAACATTAAGTAATCAGAGGTTAATGAACATCTACAATGGTGTTTAGATCATGAACCTTACATTGATGGTTCTTTGGGTAAAAACACAGAGGAAAAGTTTAAGGTTGTTTGCTGGCGAGTAATGAAGTTTACTTCAGATGTTTTAGATGGAGAGTGGATTGGGAAACTTTGTTGGAAGATATGAAGGTTATCAGTCTAACTAGTGGGGGATTGTTAAAATGGATGTCAAACCCAAAAGGTTCTTTATATGTAAATGAGACCTGTGCATATGTTCCGTGAATGGCCAACCTAGCATGGAGGTGGAAACCAAATTGTTGCACCCTGTTTCCTTTCAATGCTACATCATTCCTATATTTGGTTCAAAGGAAGAAGTGGGCTTTTGTGGGCAATTTTATATGTGGTATGTTGAGATTGCAACAAGATGATGAGCTTAGTGGAAAGATGTCGCCTTCACTAAGTGGGCCCGTAGGCTATTTTTGGCGCAAAGTCTATTTTTAGACATATGGATCATGTTCTATGAGTTGCAGGATGCTATTTGTGGATGGTTGGTCAAGTCAGGAAAAATAGATGGGCTTATATTTTTAGATATATTGGGCAGAATCTATTTTTGGATTGCCAGTCTAAAAATATATATGTCGAATATTACTAGCTCTTAATAATATTTTGACTATAAACATTATCGTATTCTCTTGGAGCACTTCAGTTAAGTGCACAAATGTGGCACAGGAGCTGACAGAAGGAATTACGCTATTCCTGAGGGTTATGTGGAGCTATTGCATGGATACTTCAGTTAGAACTCATGTGACAGAGTTTGGTGGAGTTGATTGAGGAAGTTAATGGAGTTGTGTTTAGTTTAACTAATCTAAACATAGTTGAGCTATTTGTATTCAGTTTAACTAATTGATACAACTAGTGGGAGTGGTGTGAATTAATTATTAATTAATTCACTAATTATAAACTCATTAATCAACTAAATAATGCATCAGTTAACTTCAGTGCATGGACAGTTTCAGTGGAGACTAGTGCAGAAATAGGTGAAAGAGCAAGTTAACTATCAGTTGTGACTATACTATTGCTATTTGCAACACACAGTGATTGGAGAAGCCCATGAGGATTTTGCAGTAAAAGCCAGGTGGTTTATGTTATTTAATGAGCCATCCCATATCATTGATTACGCAATAGAGGCTGGATATCAAGTGGAAAAATATTGGAGCATGTGTTTTGCTAGATCTAGCTTGATAGTGTGTAGCAATTCGAGGTTGTTCTAAGAGCTTGTGAGGAGCTTTTTACTATGATTGTTACATGATCTCCATGACATATAATATACAGATAGTTGGGGGTTTTCAACTTTAAGATTTCCCATGAAATACTGTGTTCATATGTGTGATTGTTTATGGTTTTAATGTGTGCATGCAATTGATCTTATTTTCGCATGTGATGATCAATGGTAGAAGAGATTATGTATTGTGCCTGAAGTTAAAATAGTGTGTGATCAGGAGAATCTCGGTGAATAATATATCAGTTATTCAAATTTCTACATGGTATCAGAGCGATATTGATCATTGGAGCAATTGCAAAACATTGAAGCAATTGAGTTTTGTGATGGTGGAATTCTAATTTGCAGCAGTGTTTTCTTGGTGTCGAAGTTGAGATGTCTTTCAATGGATTGTGATTGGAGTATGCCCTTGAGGGCAGCTCGAATTATATTGCATGGAAGGATAGGATGGAGGCGGTGCTGGATGAAAATGGGTTGAAGGAGTTCATAGATGCAGAAATTCCAAAACCTGCTTCTAGTGATGCTGTCACATTTGACGCATGGCAAAAGAAGACAACAAAGTGTTGAAGGATTCTGTTGGAAGGTGTGAAGGATCACATAGTATCTAGCCTTCATGGTAAGGCTTCTCCATTATTGATGTGGAAAGCTTTGACAGATTTATTCCAAAGCAAGAGCGAGTAGAGGAAGTTTTCTCTCAAGGATAAACTCAGAAACATAAAAATGGAGAAAGGCGACAGTATGCCCAAGTACCTCACGAAGTTTTTCCAATGCAGGGATGAGCTGGGAAGTGTGGGGGTGACTGTTGATGATGAGGACTTGGTGAGCTTGGCTCTCCTTGGGCTTCCGAAGAGTTGGCATTCCTATCAGCACTCTGTCAATGGTCGGGAGAAATTGCGAGGATGGGAGCGACTTTGGTCGGATCTTGTGCAAGAGGAGATAAGGCGAAGTACCAGGGACGGATCTTCATCAAAGAAATTTGATGAAGAGAATTTCACTTTGGCTGCCAAAGCAAAGAAGGGGAAGAGCAAGAAAGCTTCTCAATCCGGTGCGAAAGGCAAGAAGTAGGACATGTCCAAGGTGAAGTGCTTTCACTGTCACCAACATGGACATTACGCCACTAATTGTCCACAGAAGAAGAAAAATAAGCATGCTGATGGATCTACAGATGGAGAGGCCTTAACCTCGCATTTTGAGCTGGATTTTTCACTGATCGCATGCTTGGTCTCAAGTTTTATGGGTTCAGTGTGGTTTCTTGACAGTGGTGCGTCTTTTCACATGACAGGAGATTGAGATTTGTTTACTGATCTGGATGAGAAAGATCTTGGAGTGCAAATCGAGATGGGCGATGATGGTAGATACAGTGCGACCAGTATCGGTACCATTTCCTTTGAGAGGGAGTCTGGTAAACCCTTCGTATTGAAGGAAGTGATGCATGTTCCAGGATTGAAGAAGAATCTTATCTCTGTGGCGATGTTAGAAGACAAGGGATGTGATGTTGTCTTTAGCGAGGGAAAGGCTTTCCTGCGCAGTAAGGCAACTGGTGAGACCCGGAGGATAGGGGTTTGAGTTAAGAACCTTTATCAATTGCAGGTAGATGGCTGCACAACAATGGCAGGCAAGGCAGAAGGAGTGGTGAGCCGGGATGATGGCGAGTTGTGGCACCGGAGATTGGGCCACCTTCACCATGGAGCTTTGAAGATACTACAACAGATTTCTACTGGGCTTCCTAAGGGTACTCTTGCGCAGTCAGATCAGTGCAAGGGATGTACCTTGGGAAAATTTGTGAAAGCCACCTTTCACGAGAAGGATAGTCACGCCACGACGATCCTTGAGAGAATTCACATAGACGTGTGTGGACCTTTCTCAGTAGCTTCGACAGAAAAGCACAGGTATTATGTGATCTTTGTTGATGATTTTTCTCATAAGTGCTGGATCTTCTTCATGCAGAAGAAGAGCGAGACATACTCAAAGTTCTGTGAGTTCAAGGCACTGGTTGAGAAAGAATCGGGGAAGCAGGTGAAGGCTCTAAGGAGCGACAATGGTGGTGAATTCATCTCTGGCGAATTCAAGGACTTTTTCAGCGCAGAAGGAATTCGAAGAGAGCTCATAGCACCTCATAACCCACAGCAGAACGGGGTTGCTGAGCGGAAGAACAGAACGATCGTGGGTGCTGCACGGGCGATGTTGCATGATCAGGGCCTACCCATACACTTGTGGGCTGAGGCATGCAATACTGCAATATATGTGCAGAACCGTTGTCCTCATAGGATACTTGGCATGAGTACACCCGAGGAGGCGTTTTCTGGTAAGAGGCCTGATATTTCCCATTTGAGGATTTTTGGTTCACCTGTTTACATTCATGTGACGAAGGATGCCATGAAGAAGCTGGAGCCGACCGCAGAGGTTGGGATATTTGTGGGGTACACTGATATGCCCCACAACTATCGTGTGTATTTTCCAGACAGTCGCAAGACTGTTGTGTGACAGGATATCAAATTTCAGGAGGAGAAAGCCATGAAGTGTTCGCTTGAGAGGGAGCCACACTTGCATGCATATGAGGAGCTATTAGTTCCTAAGGATGAGTCTCAAGATGTGGATCAGCCACAAGATGAGGTTCATGGAGTGGAAGAGACCACTCATGCAGCGCCAACCATCAAAGGGCGGAAGCGCACTACAGAAGCTGAGCGACTGGCTCAAGATGGAGAGAAGGTTGTAGAAGCACCTACATCACAGCACAGACAGAGACAGTCACCTGACCGGTATACTGGATACATGGCTCTTATGAGAAAGTGTATCGTGATAGAGCCATCCTCTTTTGAGGAAGCTGTGGAGGATCCCGCATGGGTAGATGCCATGGTGGAAGAGTATGATTCGATTGTCAGAAACAGTGCATGGGAGATTGTCCCAAGGCCGGAAGGGAAATCAGTGGTGGGTTCGAGATGGATCTACAAATTGAAGCAAGCAGCTGACGGGAGTGTGGAGAAGTACAAGGCAAGATTTGTTGCTCGAGGCTTCTCACAGATAGAGGGGATCGATTATGAGGAGACCTTTGCACCTGTCGCAAGGTATTCTTCCATACGGACGATCCTAGCTCTCTCAGCGCAAATGGGGTGGCACATCCATCAGATGGATGTGAAGACTGCGTTCCTCAATGGAGTCATTGAGGAGGAGGTGTACATAGAGCAGCCCGAAGGTTTCGAGATCTTCAGCAGTGAGTCGCATGTGTGCAGGCTCAAGAGAGTGTTGTATGGGTTGAAACAAGCACCTCGTGCTTGGTACACACGGATAGACAGTTATTTCACCGGACTTGGATTCTCCAAGAGTGAGGCGGATCCTAACCTATACCAGATTGTGGTGGAGGGTAAGTTGCTGATCATTGTACTTTATGTAGATGATTTGATTTTGACAGGTGATGAGCTGTTGATACTCTCATGCAAGGAGGATCTTGCAAAAGAGTTTGAGATGAAGGACTTGGGCCTCCTTCATTATTTCTTGGGATTGGAAATATGGCAGTGCAGTGATGGACTGTTTTTTTCTCAAGGAAAGTATGCCCGGGAGGTACTGGAGAAGTTCATCATGCATGGCTGCAAGCCTTTTGATACTCCTCTTCCTGGTGGATGGAGGAAGGAGGATACTACTTTGGTAGAAGTAGTGGATGCCATTGTTTATCGACAATTGGTGGGGTTGCTTATGTATCTGGTCAATACACAACCTGACATATGCTATGCTATGAACCAACTTTCACAAGCGATGGTTAAGCCTACCAATCTCTACTGGAAGGCAGGCAATCATGTATTGAGATATATTAGAGGCACATCGGGATATGGATTATGGTACAGACAGTCGAATGAGGTGAAGCTGTGTGGCTTCACAGATGCAGATTGGGCAGGGAGCCCAACGGACAGAAAGAGCACATCTGGAGGGATTTTCAGTATCGGGTCGACAACAGTTTCTTGGTATAGCAGGAAGCAGAGATCCGTGGCACTCAGTTCAGCAGAGGCCGAGTATATGGCAGCAATTTTGGCTACATGCGAGGCTATATGGATGAGGAAGATCATGGTCGGGTTGTTCGGTTCACACTTAGAGCCTACTGTGACTTATTGTGATAATCAGATTTGCATCAAACTCTCAGTTAATCTAGTATTTCATGATAGATCTAAACACATTGACATCCAGTATCATCATATCAGAGATTGTGTGCAGCGGAAGGTCATGTTACTTTCATACATTCCTACGGAGGATCAGGATGCTGATATCTTGACGAAGGCACTCACCAGGAGAAAATTCGAATACCACAGAGGCAGGATAGGGGTGGCAGATAATCGTTATCTTGTTGAGAGGGAGTGTTGAGATTGCAACAAGATGATGAGCTTAGTGGAAAGAATTTGCCTTCACTAAGTGGGCCCGTAGGCTATTTTTGGTGCAAAGTCTATTTTTAGACTATGTCTATTTTTAGACATATGGATCATGTTCTATGAGTTGCAGGATGCTATTTGTGGATGGTTGGTAAAGTCGGGAAAAATATATGGACTTCTATTTTTAGACATATTGGGCGGAATCTATTTTTATATTTCTAGTCTAAAAATAGATATGTCGAATATTATTAGCTCTTAATAATATTTGGACTATAAACATTATCTTATTCTCTTGGAGCACTTCAGTTAAGTGCACAGATGTGGCACGGGAGCTGACAGAAGGAATTACGCTATTCCTGAGGGTTATGTGGAGCTATTGCATGGATACTTCAGTTAGAACTCATGTGACAGAGTTTGGTGGAGTTGATTGAGGAAGTTAATGGAGTTGTGTTCAGTTTAACTAATCTAAACATAGTTGAGCTATTTGTATTCGGTTTAACTAATTGATACAACTATTGAGAGTGGTGTGAATTAATTATTAATTAATTCACTAATTATAAACTCATTAATCAACTAAAGAATGCATCATTTAACTTCACATGATTAAATGGAGACTAGTGCGTAAATAGGTGAAAGAGCACACCATTCTAGCCAGACTATACTCGAAGTAGCATTGGCAAAGTATCTGATATCTATGAGGACGTGAACATGTCGGGTGGTTTATGTTATTTAATGAGCCATCCCATAGCATTGATTACGTTAATGAGGTCATTATCATGAAAAAAGATCGATGTGTTTTGCTGATCAGCTTGGATATGTGTAGCAATTCGAGGTCATCGAGAGCTTGTGAGGAGCTTTTTACTATGATTGTTACACAGATCTCCATGATTAACTTTATTAAGAGAACAGTTTTCAATTTTAAGCTTTCCTTCTTCATGAAATACCTGTCTATATGTGTGTTGTTTATGGTTTTAATGTGTGCATTCAATTGATTTTATTTCGCATGTGATTAACACCTGAATGGCCTTAGCTTGTATCAGCATGAAGTTAAAATAGTGTGTGATCAGGAGAATCTCGATGAATAATATATCCGTTATTCAAATTTCTACATGGTAATCATATGCAAACATTAAGTAATTAGAGGTCCAACTACTCACCTCTGTCTCGGAGTGGCAGAGTTCAGAAACTATCGGAGTAGCAGAGTTCAGCAGCAGCCTTGACATGCAGTAGAAGTTCACTTCACTTCATCAGCACTCAGACACAGCAACTTTCTTCACTTCTTCACTGGAACAAATTCTTCACTTCTTCACTGGAACATAAGAGATAGATGTAGGATGATTGAAAGAAACACATTTAAAAGAAAATATCAGAACTACCTGCAACTAAGTAATAACTACCAATTTGTTGTTCCTCCTCTAGCAAAGGATCGACCGATCATTCTGCAACAAAGGATTTGTTCCAGCTACCCCTTCTCTATAGAAAATGAGACAATTAGGTTGGAAAGGAGGATAAATAGGATGAATATTAAGGTTTTAGTTATAAATATTAAGGCTTTAGTTATGTTTCATTTTTTTAACTGTATTTTAATCTATGGTTGTGCACTCTTCAATCGTCTAAAAATAGATCTAACGATCAACAATATTACACATGGGAAGGTAGGAGAGTTGTTTTCAAATAATGACGCCTTACGACGTAAAACTATTTATATTAGTCTTTATTAATTTGCTGTAACACCCAGTTTAATTTTTAAATATTATGTTTAAAAGACTGTCATAATGACGCATTTGATTGGTTGTTATGACATTTGATTGGTTGTTAGTAAAAGAGATTAACGATAGTGGACTTGAATCCTATTTTTTGTTTATGAATAAATTACATTCATTGGTTGGTAGCTGATTGGTAAATTTCCAAGGTTCCAGAGTAAAAAGGTAGAGGCAGGTTTGACATTTACCTTCCCCAAGATAATAAAAGGGGTATTTTTGACATTTACCTTCCCCAAGAGGATAAAAGGAAATCCTAAGAAGGGGAAGGGGTTTTGTTAAAAGAGAAAAGAAAGAGGGTTTACAACAGATGGTTGTAGGGAAGAGTTTTCCAGAGTTGACTTAGAACCAGTGGAGCTTTGTAACCCCATAGAAGTGTGGGCTCGAAGGAGGTCCTGAGGCCTAATTTCTGGAGAAAAATACTACCTTAGTCTTTGGTGCGGAGCACGGGGGGATCAGAGGACATAATCTCCTCGGTCATGGTAGGGTGGCACAAAATCAGTTAGACCAGAAACTGAGATAAGTACTTGAGATTTCTTGTTAAGCTTTAGGAAAGATAATGAAAAAAGAGAACTGTATATATGTTTTCTGTGTTGATTTTACTTGCGAAAAGGTTATCAGATAAACTAATTATGTCATTTCAGTAAAGATTGAGTTAATCTAAAATAAGATAGAAAGAAGACATTTTTGGCATATTTTAGTCTATAGAAAAGATATATAGAAGATCTTGTTGTAAACATTGTAAATCTTTGTAAAGAATGATTTTTCAGAAATCTAAGAATAGTTATATTTTTACATACTAAAATAGCAGAGAACAAGATAGGAAAAACCATGACCAGCCAAATAATTGTTCCTAAACCCTGATAAGATAGATAGGCAAAACTATGACCAGCCAAATAATTGTTCCTAACCCTGATAAAATAGTAATAAACAAAAATAGTAATTTGTATTGAGAAATACAGATTAAAAACTACATGGGAAGATACATTACAAAAAAAGAGATTTGTTGTAAGTGCAAGCTATGAAATTTAATTGAAAATTTCTTATACAAAATTTCTAGTAACTTGAGAAAGGAAGCTTAGACCTCAAGGTTTAGAACCCGAGCTCCGTAAAATAACAGAGCAGGGTTGATGGTCCTTTGGCCATCTAATGTGGCTTAGATTACATAATGAAGAAATTCTCTTAGATAACCAAGGGGAGGTTATGAAAATACATAATGCGAGATAAAATTGGAAATAAAGAAATAGTAACATAGTATATTGAATTAAAAAAAAACCATTTACGCAGTTAATGAAATTCTATTATGTCCTCTATGGAGCTCATTTAAAATACATAATCAAAATAAAAACCTTCCTTCTTCCAACCAAATCGGAAAAATGTTCTAGAGTTAAATAAAATCACTAGAATTAAATCAGAGAAGTACATTATAGCTTAAGGACAAACCCTCGAGAATTTCACAGATTACAAACAAGATTATACCACTAAAAAATCTTATGTATGGCATAATGACTGCTAGATTCATGAAAAGAAAACAATCTTTAACTCTGGAAAATATCAGTTCCGAGGAGTTTCCTTCAATACAGTTTGAGAACCATTGACTCATGCAATGACACGGATGAATCCCAAAACTTGTACAACAGAGGGTTTAGCCCTCAGGAAAAATGCTAAAGATAAATCTAATAACTATGAATTTACGGCTAAGGGAATTTAGCTTACCTGTGGAGGCCACCAAGGCAGAGCACAAGGAAAACGAGTTTTCCTCCATTACTGTCTGCTTCCAACCCTTTCATGCAGAGAAAACAAGTACAAGAAGCATGAGAGCATAATTTAAGGAGATTATGGGTAAACTAGAATGAATGGAAATAAGAGAAAGTCATACACCTACATGGTTTCCAGCACTCGGCAAGCACATAAGGTGACACTCTGTGGCCTCATAAACAAGTGAAAACCAAAACCAAACACCTAATGGAAACCCTCGAGCACCAAAGAGTTATCTCCTGAACACGAAATTAAACACAGAAATTGTTAAATCCTGAAATAACTTGCGATAAAATGGAAAAACAATATTATCTAGGGTCTAAGCAATGATATGTAACAAATGGAAATTGTATTTAAATACCTGTGAATACTTGTATAATTCTCGTTGAGATGGGTGAAGAAGCCGACCACATTTGCAATGTTGCTCGACTCAAAATCACAATAAATAACAAAGGCTTTAAAAATAAAACAACCAACGTAAACTTCAGGCAAAACAATAATGTCATATTCATTTCATGCCTAGAGAAGGAGGTAGAATCCTCATTATCACCAGAGAATTTCAACATAGGAAGAAAAGGTACTTTGCAGAGCAGATTGCCATTAAAGCATAATGACAAATGAGGGGCGAGCATTGTGCTTGGGTCGGGTGGTTACCCTAAGCCCAATTGCACAACTCTATCTGTCGTTGGATATACATCTTGCGGATCAATGACCAGTATTGAACCCATTAGTGAGCACAATTGACAAATTCCATGCGCTCATAGTAAATGAGGGTGGATTACTAGGAGACGAGTGGACGGGTGATCGAATGACCGAATGCAAAGTGTCAACAGATTACAATAATTAAACTAAATCTTGATTCATTACAATACACGTCTAGTTGATTAATAATCCATGACAGTGAAAAGTTCAATAATCAATGAGATGTTGGGATTAATGCCTAGAACCAAGTCTTATAACCATGCCAACATTAAGTTCGAATTTATATGAATGCGAGTGCATATACATAGTTACATGTTGCGGTGTTAAATATATGATATATGTATATAAATTACATTATGTATAAGTGTCTAACATGTTTTACGTGTCGTGATAATATAAATATATATTATATATTTTATTGACATTCAATACATTTGGTATAAGCGTTTAACATGTTTTACATGTCGTGATAATATAAATATATATTATATATTGTATTGAAATTCAATACATTCAGTATAAGCGTCTAACATGTTTTACATGCCATGATAATATAAATATATATTATATATTGTATTGAAATTAAATATAAAGTGTGTAACTATAATAATTTTTATTATTATTATATATAGTTGATATAGGAGAGGATGTCACAAGTGGTATCAGAGTGTGGTTCGCATGCTGGGCCAGAGTGGGCCAACTAACTTTGGGTGTATTACATTTTTGTTAATTCCCTGCACAGTGACAGGAATTATTTATAAGCTCTAATTAGGAGAGGATCTAGCCAACAGACACCGAGAAATACAGGGGAAACCCATTCCCAGCCTAATCTAGAAATTAACCCAGAAATGTGGGTACAATTGAGCGTGGATCAACACCAACAAACTAGTAGGTTATTGGAGGAACAATAGCGTTAGATAACCCGATTCTTAGATATAGTGTAACAACTCCAGACAGAAATTATTCGAGTACAAAGCAACAATGAAAGGTTGATGAGGGAATAAGAGAGGATACTCAAGAGTCTCTCGGATAAGAAAAATAGTCCTACAGCACAACCTAGTCCAGAAAGGGACACCCATGAATAAGGAAAACAACAATAAAACATTAATGATAATCCAGAAGGGAGACGTACTCATCGAAGTAAAAAAAACATAACCTACAATGAAGTAGAGTCTAGAAATTTTTCGGAACAACAGGAGATGAAGAAACATGAAGTGGAGTTACAAGGTGAATTTCAGAAAATTAAACCTTCTAATTTCGATGGAGAGGCTAAGGAAGTAGCAGAAGCATGGATAATTGATATGAAAAAATATTTTCAAGTCTATGAATATAACAACAAGCTCAAAGCTCACTTGGATATTTATCAATTGCGGGAAAAAGCCACATTATGGTGGGAGGAGGTGAAAAATGTGCAAGGAATTGAAGATCAAAATGTGACTTGGAACAAGTTCCAGTGGTATTTTAAGGATAATTACCTAACAGAGCGATTTTATGGTGAAAAATCTCAAGAGTTTCATTACTTAAGGTTGGGCCAACTGTCTATAGATGAGTTCATCACTAAATTTACCTCCTTGTTAAGGTATGTACCGTATTTGAGAGATGAAAAAGAAAAATTTAAACGTTTCTTGAGTAGCCTACCGGATCATAGGAAGGAGAGGATCAAATTCATGAATCAAAAGACTATGGATGATGTAATTTGAAAAGAACGAATGTGCTACCAGAAGTCCAAGGTGAAAAGTGAAGTTGGCAGAAATTGGCCACCAAATAAAGGGAAAAAGGGTACTTCAAATTTTAAAAGTAGTAGACCAGGAAATTATAAAAATGCTCCAAGGAGCCCAGAAAATAGACTATTTGGGAAAAGTAAGAAAAAGCCAAAATGGTCAGTTGATGAAATTCCTACTGAAGCATCCAATAGGCCAGGTCATGGACAATCCTAGAAACCACCGCTACAATGTTGGGGATGTGGTGAGGCACATTACTTTAATAATTTCCCTCATCGTAGAAATAATGAAGCTACAACCAATCTGCAAGAGGCATCTACAGTAGGGGATGTAGCACAAAACATACCGAGGATCAACGTTGCACTAGAATATCTACAAGAGGATTTCTAGCCAACCATGATAGAACTGGAAGGTAAGTTACATTCCCAAAATGTTTCCATTTTTTTATTTATCCTGGTGCCTGTTTAATTTATATAAACCGTCAAGTAGTTGAAAATTGTAAACTGCAAAGCCAGAAATTTAAAAGTCCCTGGTTGGTATAATTGGCTACTGGAGCAAAGAGAAAAGTTGATGCTAAAATCTCAGATTATATCCCAGAAATAGGAATATAGCATATAACTATTGAACTAAATACTCTACCTTTGGGCTCCTACAATATTTTATTGGGAATGGACTGGTTAGAAAGACATTGGTGAATAGTAGATTGTAAGGAGAAAATAATCCATTTTAAGGCAGAAGATGGTACTCATCAAGAATTACAAGGAATTAAGAAACCACTTCAATTGTGCCCCATCACATCATCTCAGCTGGGTAAATTCATTAGAAAAGGGTGTCAACTTTATGCTATTTAGATGGGGTTTACTAACTCCAAAGACAAGACTGGTCTTGGGACAACTTCCCATGCACTGTTCTTGACGATGGAGTCATACTCCTCAATCATGGCGTCAACCCAAATTGGTTGTTGCAGTGGTTCATCAAAGGAGGATGGTTTTGTCACAATACACTTGCTCATAAGAGCCATGTATCCAGTAAACCTGTCTAGAGACTGTCTCTATCTGCAAAGTGAAGTAGGTGCTCCTACATGTTCTTCCGCATCAATTCTCAATCTATCAGCTTCTGTGGTGCGCTTTCTACCATTTCCAGTGGATGGCTCTACATGAGTTTTTTCTGCCACTCCATGATCCTCCGCATGTGGCTTCTCCACATCTTCAGGTTCATCCTTTGGAACCAAGAGTTCCTTATATGCATGCAAATCCATCTCCCTTTCAAGGGACAATTGCATGGATTTATCCTCATCAAATTTTATATCCCGCCTCACAACAACCATCCTGTTGTTTGGAAAATACACCTGATAGTTATGGGGAGTATCAGTGTACCCCACAAATATCCCATTCTCAGCTGTTGGTTCGAGCTTCTTCTTGGAATCTTTGGTCACATGGAAATAGACAGATGAGCCAAAAATTTTAAAATATGAAACATCAGGTTTCTTACCAGAAAAATCCTCCTCTGGTGTACTCATGCCAAGAATTTGATGAGGACTACGGTTTTTCACAAATACCATAGATGCAACGAGAGGCTTGATCATGCAACATATCTCTTGTTGTACCCACAATTATTCTGTTCTTTCTTTCTGCAACCCAATTTTGTTGTGGGTTATGATGCGCAATCAACTCTCTCTGAATTCCTTATTTTCTACAGAAGTTCTTGAATTCATTGGAGATGTACTCACCACCATTGTCGCTCCTAAGAGCCTTCACATGCTTCCTCGTATCTTTCTCCACCAATGATTTGAACTCAAAAAATTTTGAGAACGTCTAATCTTTCTTCTGCACGAAGTAGATCCAACACTTTCTAGAAAAATCATCAACAAAGATCACATAATACCTATGATTTTCTATCGAAGTTGTAGAGTATGGTCCACACATGTTTGAGTGAACTCTCTCAAGGATTTCTGTTGCTTGGTTCTCCTTCTCGTGAAAAGTGGCCTTTTCATACTTCCCCATGGTACATCCGTTTCATGTGTCTATCTGCACAAGAGTACCCTTGGGAAGTCTCGTAGAAATCTACTGCATGACCTTCAAGGCTCTGTGGTATAGATATCCCAATCTACTATGCCATAACTCACCCTCATCCCGGCTCACCACTTTGTCTGTCTTACCCATCAATGTTGTGTGGCCATATACACCAAGTTTATAGATATTGTTCACATGAATCCCAATCTTCTTGGTTTGTCCTGTGGCTTTGTGTCGAAGGAAAGCTTTCCCTTCACTGAAAACCACAACATAACCTCTATCCTCCAACAGTGCGACTTAAACTAAATTATTTTTTAAGCCTGGTGCATGCATTACATATTTTAATAAGAAGGGTTTACCTTACTATCTTTGGAAGGTAACTATACCAATCCCGGTAGCACTGTACCACCCGTCATCACCCATTTCAATATGTATATGGACGTCCTTCTCCTCCAAGCTACTAAAAAGTTATTTGTCTCCCATCATGTGGAAAGATGCACTACTATCCAAGTACCACATTGATCCCATCACACTTGACACCATGCATACGATGAGCAAGAAGTTCAACTCGAATTTTGAGGCCAAAGCCTCAGTAGCTGCAGATTCTGAAGCCTTCTTGTTCTTCTTCTTTTGTGGAAAATTAGTGGCATAATGTCCATGCTCGTGACAGTGAAAACACTTCACTATGGACATGTCGTGCTTCTTGCCTTCTTTTCCAGACTCAGATTTGGAATAGGATTTCTTTCCCTTCCCCTTATTTTCCTTACCAAACAAGGCACAGTTTTCTTCATCATCTGTCTTAGATGAAGATCCATCCCTGGTATTCCGCCTGAATTCTTCTTGCAGCTAATCCGACCAAAGTAATTCCCAATCTAGTAGCTTCTCCCTTCCATTGACAAAGTCTAGATAACTATTCCAACTCTTGGGAAGGCCTAGAAGAGCTAGGATCACCAAGTCATCATCCGCGACAGTAATTCCGATGCTCCCAAGCTCATCTCGAAATTGGAAAAACTTGGTTAAATATTTCAGAATAGTGTCGCCTTTATCCATTTTGATTTTCTTGAGATTGTCCTTCAGTGCCAATTTTCTATGATCACTTCTACTTTGAAACAGATCTGTCAAAGCCTTCCACATTTCATATGGAGTCACTTTTCCATGGATACTTTAGACAATGTGGTCTCATACTCCCTCCAGTAAGATCCTCCTTGCCATTGCAACCTTCTTTTTCCAAGCATCAGGAAGAGCGACATCTGCTGCAATGGGTTTGGGAATGTCATTATCAATGAATTATTTCAAACCATTTTCCTCTAGAACTGCTTCCATCTTGTCTTTCCACGCAATATAATTGGAAGTTACCTTGAGTTCATACTCCAATCTCAAGCCATTGAAATCCATCTTGATCTTGATCCTTATGTCGCACCAAGAATTTGCAAATTCGAATGCTATTCATTCAAAAACAAAATTTCTTCTCCACTATAGTGATTTCCTGTGCTCTGATACCATGTAGGACTTACACAAATAATATGTATTCCAATGGATTCAATCTGATCAAGCAATGTACTAAAGCAATATATTCAATCATTCTACAAATCAATTGTGGAAAATAAACACGATCACAAATCACAAGTAAATAGGTGTGCAAATAGGTGGCAGTGGTTATGAGATGAAGGTTTATGATTTTCTCCTATACTTTTCCCTGGTTGTTGGGAGGAAGGCTCATGTATGATGTTGGAAGGCTTTAGCTGAAAATATCCAGTTCAGTGTTCACCAATGTAGCTAATATTTGGCCTAGTTGTGCATGCAATCAAGCCTGTTCGCTGAATTTCCTTTGCATCCCTCGCACACATCAGGTTAATTTCAACTTAGTTATTTATATAAGCTTCCAAATTAATGAGATAAGGTTGAAATTGGTTAACCAAGTCCTACAAGGGGTGTAAACTCCTTTAGTGCACAAGTAGTGATGGTTATGGTTGGATATTGTAAACTTTGTGCACCTTTGTTCCTAGTCCAAAAGAGGATTTTGCCCAGCACATTACATATACTCCATTTTCAATCTTAGATCTAGTTTGTTTAGTGATATTGTGAGAGAGAGAATGATGCAGAGAGGAGGAATGCTTCATACCTAGTTGTTAGAAAAGATACATAATGCATATGCGAAAATGGTAGTGAATTGAGAAAATTGTTGAATCATAGATATTAGTTTGCGATGCAAAGTTGACGGGGTTGTAGAAAAGACTAATATTCAGTACAAGGAGAAGAATATTATGGCAGATAAGAGACAAAGTATAGAGTCTCTCATATTTTTTGATTGATCCATTTGCATTAGGGGAATTTTGAGGTCTAAAATGGGTCTCCTAATTATTTTTGTGTTAGAGATATATTGGGGGTTTGATGTTATGGTTGTGTGTGAGATGTGTTTTTACTACTGAATAATTGTGCTGTTGTAGATTTGATGGTTACATTGTAGCCACTATTTGTCTTGAGTATAGAGCATGTTTTTGTGGTGTTTTGATGTGATTTTTTGAGACTGTATTACTGTTGAGGTTTGGGTTCCAGAGATGAATCTTGTTGAGCATAGTGTCTTGGATATAGTTTGAAAATGAATGAAATCGATATTCACATAGAGTAGAGGAGTAGTGGCCTTCAACAAATGGGTGGTGTTTGCTAATTGCAATAGTAATTCCGTGGTGTCAGTATATTGGAAGCAGTTTCTCCATCCAATGGTGGTTGGATAGTTCAATGGTAGCTTGGCAAGGCTAGTTCGTTGTGGCGTCTTACAACGGATGTGCATCTGTAGAGTTGTGTGAGAAGATACTTCTTAGATGATCATTAGGATCGAGTCTCCTGGCTTATGGGTTTCAGCTAATTGTATATGAGGTCGAGTCTCGTGGCTGATGGGTGGCAACTAATCTATGTAAAATATATTTTGTTGACATAATATATATTCAAAGAACCGCAACAACAACAAGGGTGGTTTTTTGTCCCAGAGAGTTTTCCCACTATATATCTTGTGTGCTCATATGTGATGTTGTGATTGTGCATTGATGTGTTGTTTATTGTTTCTCTCAATGTTGTTTTGGTTTAGCTACTTACATGGTTATATTTTTATGTGATGATTTATTAATGTGTTGCTGATTAGTTTATCCATGAATCAGTTGAGAATTTTAATTTGATAAAAATAGTATATAGATCACACTATTGATTCATCCCCCCTCTCAATAGTGTTCAAGGTTTCTAAATTTTTTTATCAAAGTGGGGCTCTTGGTTGCAACTTGATCATTGGAGATTATATCTGGGGTTTTGTTGGTATATATATATATTTATTATTATTATTATTTTTAATTTTATTTATTTATTTATTATTATTATTCTTTTTTTTTGCAGAATGGATTCTCAGGGAGTGTCTTCCCTCACTACTACAAATTTCAAAGTAAGGCATATAAATATTAAATCCTAGTTATTTTCTTGTGGATCTATCATTTGGAGATTGGTATGTGAAGGATGTGGAAAGGATACATTTGCACTTGAAGTTTTGTGACAAGGTGCTCAAGCTAGATGCATAATCTACGAGAATATTCATGATAACGATTTGAAGAAGTTAGTAGGTTTAAATACGCTAAATAAATGCCAGACGTGCTCAAGACCATGTTTGGAGATGGAAGTAGTAGCAATAGAGAGAATGAGAAAAAGAACAACAAAAAGAAAAAGAAAAAGAAGAAGGGCCTTCAAAAATAAGAAGCTCAACCACAAGAGTCTCATATTCCTAGTTCAAGTGATTCAACCAATAATGTGCAAAAATCAAACGATCAAGAATCCAAAGGTATAAATACTAATGATTTACTTTTGAGTTATACTTTGGATATCTCAGATTCTAGTCATGCTAGATTATCTAGTGAATATGAGGATCATATTAAGGTTCTTAGAGCTAAGATTAGGTCATAACCGCATGGGTAAGAATGTGAGTGTGGTTATAGCCTCATAGCCATGTGGAAGCAGTGTCAAGGGTACGATTATGGATCTAAGTCAGTGAAACAAAATTCCAACTCAGTGATTGTTCACCTGGGGTGTTTCTTCAGCTCCTGTGTGATTTGCAGTCCCTGTAAGGTGTTAGTTTGTGGTTAGTAAGTCTCAGTTTTAGGACCCACTTCCTTAACTAGAACAAGGAGTTTGAGTCATGTCATAGTGGTACTCACTTTATATTTACCCGGAGGGTTGGTAAAAGTGGCTAAATACAGGGGTGGGGGTGTTATAAAAGAAAACTACTAGTTTCTCTTTCATCCATAGAGGCATAGCGTATTGCAGTGACATTCGCAGGTACAAGTTCATGAACATGTCTTTTACGCAAAATTGAACAAGAATAGAATGGTCCATCAAGACAATGCCTATGCAATGTTCAACTCATGTTGACAGTCAATGCGCACTGTAATTGGCATTCCCTCACTTTTGGCATTATTTGTACTTTTATTTTGGTGAGTTTTTCAAACTATTGCTTTTGCACACCTTCATTTTCATGAGTATCATTTTCATGCTTTTGATTGTCGCTTTTACTTTCTTTCACTTTAATTAGTGTTTTTTTCATGTTATATTCACGTTGGCATGTGTCACTTTCATTATCTTTTGAGTATTACAAGTATCGTTCACCCTATTCTCTTCATACATTAAATTTCATCTTTTAGCATGTGGAGGGTCGCACAATGTATAAAATCTAGTTTTTGTTTGTTTCAAGAGGTAATATTTACGTTAATGAGTTTTAATTACCATGTAAACATGTATCACACTCATTCCTAAAATTTCAAGCACTATTGCACAAATGTCGTCACGATCATCACATAGTGTATCTTTGGTGTTGCACTAAGGGAATTATGTTGCTCATGTGTTCTAGATGATCTATATTATGTCGTTAAGTGTTCTAAGTGTGTGATCACAATAAATTATTGTCACTATTCACATCAGTTGCATGGATCCCACACATATACATATTTGGAAAATGTATCAACCAAAAAATCTAGCCTCATCCAACCCTTCTAAGCTGTGCATTACGCAGTTTCAGTCCTCAAGTTGCAACCCTACCTCTTGGCATTGCACAATGAAAAGTTCCTGCCTTCCAAGACTATGCACTATGAAATCACAATGCCCAAGCTCGACCGCTAAGCTCCAAAGCTACATAATCCATATCTCCATCCATGCCTGAACTGCACATTGTGCAGTATCAATCCTGAAGCCCAAACCTTGAGCTCTTAAACTGTGCAATTTCATCTGGCCTACTCTCCCTTCCAGAACTGTGTAGTGGTAAAAATCAATACTCAAACCCTCATCCCAGTTCCCTAAGCTCCCCAATTGCACAATATTTTTACTCAGTCTAAGCCTGAACTACACATTGCATAGTCTTAAGGCTAAATATAGGAGCTTGATCCCTTGAGTCCCTCAATTGCATTTTCCTTCTATCCAGGCCTTCAAATTTGTGGATTGCACAATCTAAAGTCTCAATCCACCAACATGAGTGCTTGAGTCTCTCAATTATGCATACATCTAACCCTGGCCATAATTAACTATGCATTATGCAGTCTCATGCCTTAGTCCTATACCTTGGCCTCTGGAACTGTGTAATATCCAATTTAGTCACTCAACTAATCCCCAGTTCTATCCCTAAAAAGTGTTTTCATGAAACATCTTAGGCTAGGGGTTTATCAAATTGATTTCCTCTTGTTATGGGTGGATTGTAGTCGCAGGTATTCTGTTATGTCATGACATGATGATGATTAATAATATGGAGAAGGAAACCATGCTAGAATACACATCAGGAATTGAGGATATAAGATTATCATCATGCAAGAAGACGAATGAATGTTGGATTACAACAGAAGACCAAAGATCAAGGCCGCATGAAGACTCCATCTAGTTCACAACCCTTTGGAGGGTAGATAGAGAACAAATATTATCTCTAATGAAGACAAAGCAGCAAGAAGGACAACTTGGAACTGCAACATCATCATGCATTCCATGTTATTAGTGTCACGTCAGATCATGAGTCACCATATGCCACATCATTTTTGTGGATTACATAAATTCTATTCGAAAATGTATTGCAAAATAGAAGTCCAAAGGACATGTACAACTATGAAGAGTCATGTTAAGTCAAAAATTCATAAGAAGCCAAACAATCATGAGGGTATTCAAAGAGTCACAAGGAAGGATAAGCTTCACCTCCACATTGGTTATATATACATCCTCATTATATGAGTAGAGGAATTTTCACCTGGGATTGTTAAGTCCCTATATTAATAGTGTAGTCCCTTATTATGTTAGTGTAGCCCCCCTTATTGTTATTTTTGTACCCCTGTAACCCCCATATTGTTATTATTGTGCCCTTACATTATTATTGTTAGGTCGGCTAGGATTAAATTGTGGCCCCACTAGGATTACATTGTGGCCCCATGGACTCCTATATATAGAAAAGAGGTTTTGTCACTTGTATCATCCAAAAACCGTTCATTCATGTCATGTATTGGAGGTTTCCGCCTCTAAGTGGCTTATTTATAACGTGTTGATATCTCTTTTCTTCTATTTTTGGAGTTGGTTTCACAACATTTGGTATCAGAGCTTTGGATTCTAGGGTTTCGCTGCACCAAACAGGTCATCGTGGAATTTGCGCTATAAATTTTTTCTGCGAGGGTTCATAAGCTTAAATTTTCACAGAGCGAAGCCAAAATCCTAAGGAACATCTTCGAAAAATTTTAGAGCTTGGTTTGCAATATTTTCGTAGATATGATCTATGGACATTAGGTCTTTTTCAGGCTCCCGAATTTCATCTCAAAGAGGTGATTGTGGGAAACTCTTCATAACTCTCTCTCTCTGAGAATCAGATTGGAATTCTGTAAAAAGTGGTTGGAAGTACACAAAATTTAGTTTCCTTTCTATCAATTTTAGATCCAAAGGAGCAAATAGTGACACATGGCAAGTCATACAATTTCACTCTACTAAACCAGTCCATAATTAGGTCATCGTAGGAGATTGGGCATAACTTTGTCTTCAAGAATCCAAATCAGGTCAGACCTGTGGCATTTGAAGGAAGATTTAGAGAGCTGCTTCAGGGAAAAATTTAATATATTGAGGATCTGAAAGCACATAGATAATTCAGTTTCAATATTGAGCTTCTCAAAAGAAAGAAAAATGTGTGTATTTGGTTTTTAAAATTGCATAACATTTGTTTGAAAAAGCAATTTGAAGTGATTCCAAGGGCATATTTTAGAATTTTATCAATATTTGGTTCTATATTGCCTCCAAAAAATAATTCCATACCCATTAAGCCCTCAAAAATCTATACTATGACGCTTGAAGAGGAAGAATTGCAGTATGAGATATCAAAATTACGGTACCAAGTGCAACAAATTTCGATCTTATGAAGAGCAATCGAAGATGACATAGATGGTTTAAAAGAAGAAATAGAGGCTAATTTGGATGGTTTGAAGGATCAAATAATAGCTAATATGGATGATAAATTAGTGGAATATTACATCGAGCATCAACAACAAGTTCTCCAACTCTCAAAGGATAACCTAACTTTGGTGCAGAATCTAATGAAACAACAGGAAGATCAGCATCACATCGAAATAAATTCTGAAGTAGTCATAGAAACAAGAACTCGACAAGTACAATCAATTTCAGAGTATCTCAACAAGTGTAAGAACTTTCATATAGAATATTCCACATGGGAGGATGATAATTTTATACAGAAGCATCAAGAAATAATCAAGCATTGAGGACAACACTTGTTTGAAGGAGAGGGGCATGTTAAGTCCCTATATTAATAGTGTAGTCCCTTATTATGTTAGTGTATCCCCTCTTATTTTTATTGTTGTATCCATGTGACCCCCATATTGTTATTATTGTGCCCTTACATTATTATTGTTAGTTCGGCTAGGACTACATTGTGGCCCCACTAGGATTACATTGTGACCCCATGGACTCCTGTATATAAAAAGGAGGTTTTGTCATTTGTATCATCCAAGAATTGTTCATTCATGTAATGTATTGGAGGTTTCCCCCTCGAAGTGGCTTTTTTGTAAGGCGTTGATATCTATTTTCTTCTATTTTTGGAGCTGGTTTCACAACAGGGATCCTCCCACAAGGCATTAGAGAGATAAGATAGTTCTTTTGGGGATCAAGGAGTGGCTCCAATGCTCCACTATTGGAGTTAGTGGTGTTCGTTGTATACATGTGTTTTGAGACTTTTACTTAGTACTAAAAGCCTCACGACCAACACGTTCCTCACGCATAGATTATGAATATTTGTAATTTATGTTTGCTTCCATTTGTGCTAAATTAGTTGAAATATTTTGGTTATTTTAGTGCTTATCATATTGAGAATTTTTTGTAATCATTGCTATGAATGTTGCATCCTCATGGAATATTCTGCTGGATGTTAGACAAATATTCCTTGTTTGTGTTCATTGTAAAGATTGTCACATATTTGTGGACTATTCTGTTGGATATTAGACAAAACCTTCTTCTTTGACAGTGTCTCTACCAAGGTGGTACTATTACCTCTCTCTTAGGGGCTCACTTTTCTTCCCCTCCACAGTAGAAGAACCTTGACACACATACGCTCACTAGGCACACCCACTGGTTTTTCGAAGGCACATATGCATTCCTCTCTCTTGATGACATCTAGAGCCAAGGAAAACCTCTAAGAAAATGGTAACCAAGTCATATTCAAGATGGGGCTCCTATCCCAAATGATGTGAGGTCTAATTGGGACCACTTATCAAGGATACCCTCTTGGTTGAAGGATTTCCAGCAATTGTCGACATACTCCTTTCCAATTTGTGTGAATACCTAGATAATTTCCTACTTAGTTTCACACTCTCAAGAAAGGAAGCCAAAAAGAAAAATATCTTCCACGGTCTCGTCACCATTTTTACAAAGAACACACTAGTTAGGCCCAACTAAGAATTTTTTTTTTATTGTCCAATGAAAATTTTATTTTCCAAAATGCACCATTGAAATAAGCATGATTTAGATGGGCAACATATTTTCCATAACTTCCTCCACCACCGGGCCAACTCCTTATGTTTATTATCATCTATAATAAACACATCACAAGATTTAAGCATATATTCCCCAAATGAAAAATGCATGCACAATACTCCTTGAAACAAACATAAGAAATGTTTAAAACTATAATGTAATCTTATCATGATTTAGCAAACTTTTTTTTTTTCAGACACAACATAATTGAATTTGTATTTACAAAATTTAATTTTTTTCATAACATTTCTTAATAGAATAAATATTTTAATATTACACATTATTTAATTTTCTAACCCGTTGAATTTATAAATTGTATTTTAAACATAAATTTATACTATAAATATTTAATATTATACACTATCCTTTTCTAATTTATATTTTACCTATTAAAAATAATAAATTTTATTTTAAAAAAATATTATATATTTATTGATTCGTAAAAAAAATATGTTAAAAACTAATTTTAATTAAATAACACATTATACTTGATCTAGTTAAGGTCTAAAATATATTCAATAAAGATTATAAAAGTGTTTATGTGAACCAGCCTAGATCCATCTTAACTCTAGATCTATCAAGTGCCGAGAGGGATCAAATCTCTAGAGGTGCAAACCTCTTTTTTTGAGTGCAAAACTTGAGGAAAGGTTTGCACCTTGAGAGATTTGATCCCTCTCAAAGTTCGATAGATCTAGAGTTAAGATGGATCTAGGTTGGTTTCAGTCATGTGCGGCCAAGGAAAATCTATCGAAAATATGATTAATTTTATCAATAATATGTAACTACAAATAATATAAATATAATAATTTTATATATGCTAGATATGTCTGATATTTATTTGGTCATTTTAATTTTAAAATTTTATTAGTTACCTCAGTTTTTTGAGATGATAAATATCGTTAACAAATTTAATGACAAAATAATTTTTTTGAATGCAAAGTGACAATGTAATAGTGTTGAATGATAGAAAATTAAAATAATAAGAATGTAGTCAATTACAAATAGTCTTCATTGTGATAAATCTCAAATTATTTTCTTTTTCTATTCTTATTGTCACCCTTGTTAGTTTTGTCATCTTTTCATATCGATTATATGAAAAGGACAATTGAAATAATAAACCATTTAAATATTTAGCTTGAACTATTGTACTAAACATCATACATTGTCTCTCTTTGTCTTCAATATTAATAGGTTGATTTACTATAACACAAATATTAATGTACATTGTTAATACTTTTGTGTGCTTACACTGAAATCAATGCGCAATCTTAATCCAATCACTTTAAAATTAATGTACCATCAATGTAAATCAAATCAAAAATCAACGTCTACACTGAAATCAATGCACCTAATGCAAACAATCAAATAAGATTACAAAAAAACATCTACACTGAGATCAATGCATCTTATGCAGGTAATAAAATAAGATTAGAAATCAACATCTATATTGAAATCAATGGATCTAGTGCAAGTAATAAAACAGGATTAGAAACCAACATCTACATTGATATCAATGCATCTAGTGCAAGCAATCAAATAGGATTATAAATCACCATCTACTTCCCTATCTCCCCCCTTGAACTACATCTCTCTTTCCCTCCATCTCTCCACTCTCTCACATCCTCCCTCTTCCTTCCACTCTCTCCATTTCTTTCCCACATATATATCTCCCTCTCTCTTCACCCTACAACTATGTTACTCTCTCTCTCAACCTCTACACTAAAATAAATGCATATAGTGCAAGAAAAATAGGATTAGAAATCACCATCCACACTAAAATCAATGCATCGAGTGCAAGAAATCATCTTCCCTCTCTCCCCGCTCCAAATACATCTCTCTTTCCCTCCATCTCTCCTCCTCTACACTGAAATCAACATCTACACTGAAATTAATGTATCCAGTGCAAGCAATAAAATAGGATTATAAATCACAATCTACTTCCCTATCTCCCCCCTCGAACTACATCTCTCTTTCCCTCCATGTCTCCACTCTCTAACATCCTCCCTCTTCCTTCCTCTCTCTCCATTTCTTTCCCACATATATATCTCCCTCTCTCTTCACCCTCCAACTATGTTACTATATCCCTCCCTCTCTCCTTCTCTCCATATCTCCTTCTTTATCTCTTTATCTCACCCCAAAACATATACACACTCTCTTCATATCTCCCTTGTCACTTCATCTCTCTCTCCACTTCTCACTCTCTGTGTAATCCTTCTTCCCTCCCTCTCTCCCCCTCCAACTCCATCTCTCCATCCTTCCATCTCCCTCCCTCTCTCCTCCTATCTCTCCTCCTTCCTCTCTCTCCTCTCTCTCTCTCTCTCTCTCTCTCTCTTTCTTTGTGTAATATTCCTTTTTTTGGTGTCACCTATGATAGGGCTAGGAGAGACTTGCAGAGTTAGGAGAAAACTGGTCACATGTATAGGTTGGTGTCATCAGAGGGCCCAGGGAATTTTGGAGGAGCTTTGAGGAGTTTCTATGTGGTCGGGTGGCATTCGCTTGATATATTCCATCATCCAAGCAGTTTGGCTTTCGTTCCAGTGCATTCCGACAACTTTCAGAAATTTGAGTTATTTATGGGCTTAACTCAGCTAATTACGCTCATGGTGGCATTCCGGGAGGAAAACATGATAGAACACCTTAGTGTAATAGCTCATTGGAACCGGGACGAGGATACCTCCATGATGGGACAATTGGACATGAGTTTCAATTACTGGAGGAGACGTGGTAACCGATTTACTCTTTTTTTCATTAAAAAGGAATATTTTAATAAGAGGGAAAAGTGCTCCATGAATAAAATAATAATAAAATAATGCTCTAGAAGGCTCCATGAGATCTATAAAAAAAAGGGAGGAGGCCATTGAGGGATATCTTTGAGATCATATCATTTTATTGTATGAGAGGTGTGAGATATGGTTCTCTACTTCAGTCATAGCCCCAGGACGGAAATCCTCGAGTGATTTGTGAGTGTTGGACGAAAACCCAACTCTCTTGAGGAGAATTCACTCAGAAATTTAGCAGAGCTTCAGAGATTGGTGTGAGGATAATTCATATTTTCAACTTGGGCTTCATCATCTTCAGTGGGTTTAGTGACAGCTATTGTCGGAGGGAGAGTGCAACAGTTCAGTTTTGAGGCCAGCGCAGTGTAGCAGCTCATCTTGGTGGCCAGTTCTCTGTCTTAGCTCTTTCTTTGGGTTAGATGTATTTTTAACCCCAGTTATTATCTATAATAAAATGTCGAGATTCTTCCTATTTGATGTGTTGATATATTGCAGTGCTTATGTGTTTTTTTTACATGGAAATCTTCTGTTGAGTAAATAGTTATTTTACGACATATTGTGGAGTTTAGTTATTTTTCTGCATTTTTAATTAAAATATCTCATCTGGGATATTACACTTTGCCCTCCAATTTTCTATCTTCCCCCATAACTCTCTTCCTCTCTCTCATGTCCTCTCTCTTTTCCTTCCTCTCCTACCTTCCTCTATCTTTTCCTCTCTCTCTCTCTTTGTAATCCAATTATCTCTCTCTCTCTCTCTCTCTCTCTCTCTTTGCCTTCCAATCCTCTTTCCTCCCCCAACACACACACACACACTCTCCATCTCTCAATATCTACACTAAAATCAATGCATATAGTGCAAGAAAAATAGGATTATAAATCACCATCCACACTGAAATCAATGCATCGAGTGCAAGAAATATCTTCCCTCTCTCCCCCCTCCAAATCCATCTCTCTTTCCCTCCCTCTCTCAACTCTCTCACATCCTCTCTCTCTTCCTTCCCCTCTATCCCTTTCTCTCCCACATCTCGCTCTCTCTATATCTCCCTCTCTCTCCCTCTCTTCACCCTCCAACTATGTTACTATATCCCTTCCTCTCTCATTCTCCCCCTATTCCCTCCATCTCTCCTTATTTTTCTCTTTATCTCACCCCAAAACATACACATACTCCTCTATTTCTCCCTTTTCACTCCCTCTCTCTCTCCACTTCTTGCTCCCCGTGTAAATACATTACTCTAGATCCAGAGTTTGATATTATATGTATTTACACTGAAATCAATGCATCTAGTGCAAGTAAGAAAAAAAGATTAGAAACCAACATCTACATTGATATCAATGCATCTAGTGTAAGCAATCAAATAGGATTATAAATCATCATATTAATGTACATTGTTAATAATTTTGTGTGCTTACACTAAAATCAATGCACAATCTTAATCCAATCACTTTAAAATTAATGTACCATCAATGTACATCCAATTACATCAAATCAGAAATCAACGTCAACACTGAAATCAATGCACCTAATGCAAACAATCAAATAAGATTACAAAACAACATCTACACTAATATCAATGCATCTAATGCAGGTAATCAAATAATATTAGAAACCAACATCTATATTGAACTAGTGAAAGTAATAAAATAATATTAGAAACCAACATCTACACTGATATCAATGAATCTAGTGCAAGCAATCAACACTAGTACATTTGGGGGAAATTCTGACACTTGGTTCCGACACTTTTGACCAAATGTCGGAAATTTCCCCAAATTTTTTCAATCTCGCCCGAAACCTTCGCTATACCAACGTGTAGAGAAAAATGTCACAATACCGACACTTAGACAAAGTGTCGCAATTGCGACATTTGGAGGAAGACGTCGCAATTGCGACACTATGCCCCAAAGCATCACTATTGTGATGGTTGCTTCCAAACGTCGCAATTGTGACACAATATCTAAGTGTCACAATTGCAACATTTGGAGGCATCCATCGCAATAGCGACGCTTTGTTTGCGACACAATGTCTAAGTGTCGCAATTGCAATGTTTGGAGGCATCCGTCACAATGGCGATGCTTCGGCCGCCGTCGGTATAACGACACTTATATGTGTTTGCAAAAATGGTCGGCTTACAGAGCAGCGCGAGGAGTAGTTCATGGAGGCACCTTTGCGATTGCGCATAATTTGGAGAGAAAATAGTAATGATGAGAGAGGCTCCTTTAATTGCGTCTTTGATTTGTGAGGGTATGGATTATCCAGCCTACAATTCTATGTTTTCGAGAAAGACTCGCAATCCTCTGGAAACAAGACTGTTGTGAAGATGCCTGGCGAAGAAACGAACATCAGGTTCACGACTGTTGATGAACACATCGTAGTCTGGCGAAGAAGGAACCAAGGAGGGTATTATCAGTGAATGAGGGATGTTGAAATATTAATTTCAAATACCCTGTCCTCTGGCCACTTTCTAAATCTATTTGAATGGCTCTGTTAAACAGCCACTTTCTAAAATTGATGAATAGTCAATTTTGGTTTTGAAATCACAGTCCCTGCACACTTAAAAACAAAGCGTTGTATTGTTTTGGAAACAGAGAAATTTAATAGTAAACACGGGAGATTTTAATTTAGAACAACGTGGTCCCACAGACCATAGACCAAATCAACCATCCACGTGGAAGTAGGAAATTCAATCGCGTTATTTTTTGGCCCGTCTGCATTGTGGAATTCCGGACCCGAAACATTATAGGGCGGAATTAATTTGATTTTTGCGTCACAGTTTTCCTCCGTACACAAAGCCAAAAAAAGGACCCAAATTTTTATATGGTGTATTCTATGAAGTTTTTGCGTCACAAATTAGGGTGACATCAGCAGGCTATTTTGGAACGCGAATTTGTGATTGAAATCGGGTTTATTTTTTTTGAAGTCCGGACCTATGATATAGTTTTATTAATATTTTGTTACAATTTTTGTTTCACCGCCCGATAGTTATTTAAACCATTGGCTCATATATAACATATGCGCAAATATTTCACTTTGGGCATTTGTAATGTGGGCCCCGAATACTTTAAATAGGTTTGGTTTAATAGTTTTTTGTTTTGTTATTATATGTAATAGCATGTGTTTTAAAATAGCATGAAGGATAATGTAAAAGGAAAAAGGGCGTATTATGTTATTTTAAAACGTATACATTAGACAGTTTAAAAGTTTTGAGAATTGCACCCCTGCTACAATTTTTTGTTTATAAGATTTAATGATACATGTGAGATAAAGGTTTATTATTTATCATATATATAAATAAATTTTATCAATATTGTACATTTACACTTTTATGAGGTGATGTTATAAGTAAATTCATAAATATCTCTTTTTAATCCTCATTTTACTCCATGAATATGTTTGGAAATGAAATTTCAATAGATAATTTTCTCCTAACCTATGTATCATCAATATTGTACATTTACATTCTTCATTATGAGGTGATGTTATAGGTAAATCCATGAATATCTCCTTTTAATCTTCATTTTACTCCATGAATATGTTTGGAAATGAAATTTCAATAGATTAATTTTCTTGCTATTATATGTTTTACGAAGATATGGTAAGGAATTATCTCTTGTTCTTCTTAGAAATAATTATATATAATTTTTTATTTTATTTTCAAAATAGATTAAAAAAATTATATGAGAAAAATTATTAATTCATCAATATGTGTGTGTGTGTGTGTTGTGAGGAATAATTTCATAGTTCAACTTAATGGTTCATTATATAATCATGTGATCATCACCAATGATATATCTTAAAAAGCCACTGAAAATCCATGTGTACAAAATCAATGTATACTCTAGAGAGTGGTTCTCATATCACTATGTAAATTGTTGTATGCTACTTCAACAAAATTATAAGATAAACTGTAATACACATCATATATGCACCATAGCAATTGGTACAGGGTAAAACCCACCTGCCACACCTTTGTACTCGATCCAATTTTCTCTGTCAACTCTTCTAGCTGTGGGAGTTTCCTCCAAGGATCATAATACCCCCAAGGCCTGTTATCACCCTAGTAATTATCAGGTTGTGGGATGGGGATTTTTGTAGTTAAGAACACTAGGGGTAACCAAGAACCGCTTTGGGAATTCAAGATCTAGCCTTCTTGAACTCCAGAGAGGGATCTCTCCATATGATTTAGCTTTGTTTTAGTAACAGATATTAGGCTAGCTATGATTGTGTATTTGGGTTTGATTTTAAAAGATTGGTGGGAATAAAGAGATTTCAAGGTAAACCAGAAGGATCTACCAGAATATTGGGCGATGGAGTCAACTCTCTAGGCAAGCAGAACTAAGAAATAAGGCTCAGAGATGCAAATGTGCTAAGGGCAAGATAGGTGACCTTCTAAGGCTATGTATAGGCTTGATTTGATGGAGTGGATGGAATCTGAGCAAAAGGGCACCTAAGAATCCTTAAGCTACAGATAAGAAGATTGAAGAAGGGGATATAACTGGGACCTAGAGCAATTAAGAATTCTATGGTCCGGTTATCAAGTAGAAAACATTAAAATGCCAACAAGTTTCGAAACAGGGAGCTTATTATCACTAATCTTGTTTAATTTTTCCTTAGTTGATCATTATAGACTAGAAAAACATAATATGAATGAATGTAAACTTTAAATAAATACACTGAAAACAAGGAAAGAAATGAGACTTATCTTGTCACCATGAGAATCCTTAGCTATGATGTCTTTGATCTCTTTCCAGTCTGCTGCTTTCACTAATTGACTCACCAACTTCAATATAACCAGCAAATAAGAATATAGTTGTCTTGAGAAATTTTATTCACACTGAATAATTCGAATTGTGAAGTATTTATACAAAAAAATATTTACAAAATATCTCAGGAATTGAGATAATGTTTTAATAAAAAATAGGAAAGAAAACTTAAAAAGAGGGACAGTTGCAAAACAGTTTGCAAGCTGTTACCTTTTTACAAGCAAAAATAGAATTGATTATTCTAATTTGAATTGATTGTTGTTGTGTTGTGTGTACTGCTGGCATTAGGTGCATCTTATCATGGAAAGTGGTTGAAGAACATTCCTTTCCTCTAACTTTCAACGCTGATACTCTTTATTCATCTGATTTGAGCTGTGTTTTTGTGGTAATTAAAAAATAACCAACAGTAACTTTATTTTCACTGATACTTTGTCACCTACTGATACACTTTAACCCTGTATTTTTAACATTTGAGGTAACAGTAAAAAATGAATTTCCGGGTGAATTTCCTGTTTTTTATCCATTAAATTCACAGCAGATCTGTGAATTCTTGCCACTTTTCTGCAGAGGGGATCTTCATAGTCTTCAATTTTCTGTAACTTTCATATGCCTCTGTATACTTGGCAAAGTTAGGCTTGATAGTGAACATATGCCTGATCTAATTATCTAAAAAGAACAGATTTTCAAAATACTGAAGAAGTATTTTTCCTGTTGGTGATCCTTGAGGCAGTGGTTTTCTGGCTTGCTCTTTTGCATGATTTCTGATTTTTAGATCATAATCTTTCTGAGGCATTAACTTGTCATTCAATTCATGAATATCAGGAAAACCTGCTTCTGAAAATGTTTTGTATTTGGCTAAAAATCTTGAGATGGATACATTCATGTCTTTACACCGGTCCTCTAGATTACTCATTATGTTTCTTTTGTTCAGGACCTTTTTGATTTGAAGAATGGTTTCTGTTCTATCAACAATTTTCAATTCTTCCAACTCTTCCCTATTTTTACTATTTAAAAAAGCTATGAGTTGGATTGCTTGGGCTGGTTTATTGTCAATTTCCCTCTTAGTCTTATCAATCTCTGCACTAGCAACTTGAAGTAACTCCCTCTGTTCATAAATTATTTGAATTGAAGGCCATTGAGAATGAATGCCTTCAATAATTTTGGTCCATAAATGATTTTTTATATAGGCCACTTGATCTGTAAGATTTACTTGTGCTTGTAGAATCTTTACCTATTCTTGTAGTCAATCGGCCCTTTGCTCATGTCCTTTAGAAGTAATCAAGGCATCATTTTTGGAATTTTCTAAATTTTTAATAATGCCTTTCAAACTAAGAATATTTTTATCTTTAATAGATATGTCCTCCATGGCTTTGATCACGGCTGCTTGGTCTTGTAGTGTGCTCCTCTATGAGGATGAAGAAGAAGAGGCAGGGATTTCCTGAGAAGTAATTGGCACTGCAGTTGCCAGTACTCCTTTAGGTGCCAAGTGTTCTACCAAAGTAGATGGTATAGCAATGTTTACAGTGGGGATCACTGTAGGAATGACCATTGGTTGTGCTTTTCTTAGTTCTTCATTCTCTTTCATTAGAGCTTCTGTTTGACTTTCCATTATTTCTATCTGATCTGTCATTTGATGTACAAGATGCTTTAATTCATCATTCTGTGTTTTTTGCTGTAGAATTTCTTTTGATTGAGAGTTTTCACTCTAAGGAAACTTCAAATGTTTTCTAAGAGCAGCTATATCCTTATTTTTCTATTTAATTAAGACTTTTTCCCCTTCAATGTTGGCTGGGTCACCCCTTGCTTCAATCACTATATCTTCTAATGCTTTTATTCTTAAATTATTAGCATACAGTAAGGCTTTGTCCAACTTCATTTGATTTTGGAAGTTGAGCACTGTTTTCTCAAGCCTAATTGATTTCATAGTTTTACTGACAATTTTGGAATATATCATTTTAGTATTGCTCCTATGAAATTAAATTTGATCTAATTCATGAATGGCATCTGCATCCACTTCAAAATCTGTTTTGGAATAATCTGCCACTGATTTTGGCTCAGGCACTCTAGGCTTCAAGAATGACATTACCAATTTATTGGATGAAT
>CM076572.1:1193446857-1193786814 GCA_034641835.2 Pinus albicaulis | reverse complement strand
TTGATGCAAATCTTCTGCTAAAAAGCAGATCCCGCATATAAGAATACAACTGCTTCACTAAACCATGAAAATTCTCAAATTTTCTATAATAAAATCATGAAAACATTTAACTCAAATTTACATGAAGGCGAAAAGAGCCATGCAAACCATCTACAGATAATTATAACAAAATTATCTGGCCAAATATTACATTGGGCAGCCTCTGGCTCTTGGCCCTTCAAACCACTTCTCACTCACTCAACTCTTCCACCTATCACAGCTCTTCCACATTCAAGTGTGTTTTCTCCTCACAAAACCACTCATATTTATACATAAATAATGAATTTAATTCATTCCAAAAATCTCTCCACCTAATCCTCAACTAAATCTAATTTAAATTCATTTTAGGTGTGGACTCAACAAAGTCCCGTACATAGAATTCCTACTCCCTAAATTTGCTACCTAATTCTAATTTCTCTCATATACTTTTAATTAATAAAAGAATATTTACAAAATCCTCACTTTTATAATTTATCTCCTATTTTATTTAAAAATAACAAATTAATTAATAAAACAATTAAAATGTCACACCCCCCTTTGTTACATATTTAAAAATGAAAATTGGCCTTGATGCTCCTGCATCAGACTCCCAAGGTTGAAATTAATCATCATCGCTTGATCATGTGTTCGGATCTTCGTCTGCCTGGATCCCATATCTTGTGTTGTAACTTTCCATTTGTTGTTGCTTCTGTTTGTTGTTCTTCTCCAGGTCTCCACACTTTATGCTGCATTTCTCCACTTGCTATGCTTTCACAATCTTTTGTTGTCTTTCTCTTGCTGCTTCTTCTTTGTTTTACTGCTGCTGGCCTCTTCCGGGATATCTTCATCATTATCCTCCTAATTAGTTCAATTTCTCGATCCAATATATCTCCTCCAGCATCGACAATAAAACCTGTACTCACAAAACAATTGTTAGAATAAAAAACATAAGGCTTCAGTGCCCCTTCTGTTGCTGGCAACATTTCAGTATGTTGCTCTGAAATTCCCTCATCCCTCAGCCCATCAGTATGCTGATTTAATTCCTCCGTGAGATTATCAATTAGTCCCTCCTCTACATCATCTGTTTGAAAAAAATTTCCCTGTTTTGTGTCTTTCAGTAACTTTTCCTGAACATAGATCCTCTTCTTTTCCAACTCTCTTCTCTGAAGATCTAACTTCCTGTATAACTTAACAATCTCAACTGGAGTAGAACTTGGAAATTTTACACAACTTTCCATACCTTCACTTGCTGTTGACCAGTCATTAGATGGTCCTTCTTCCCCCGCTTCAATATTATGCTGAATATTTCCATAAGATTCCTCTGTATTCATTTCTTTCTAAGATCTTACTATCTCAGCGTCATTCTGAATAAATTTTAGACTCAACTCTTCTTCTTTAACAAACTTCAAAGTTTGTTCAACACTTTGTGATGTACTTGTAATCACACACCAATCATTAGTCTTAAACACATAATACCTTGTGGTCTCACTGAATGCTTCAGTCGACATCTCTCTTTGTTGTTCTGAATCGTTCATTTGATTCAGTTCTTCTGTAGATTTCCCTTCTGTCTCATCACTACTTCCATTCTCCCTCTGGCAATCTTCCTGAATTTTCCTGGTTTCAACATCATTACATTGTAAAATTTTGTCAGCAATCCCATTAAACAAATACACTTTTTTACCTCCTTGGAATTTTCCTTCATATTTCCACTTTATTTCGGTTCCATAACAGCTTCGATTTGTTGTCTTACCCGAAACAAGAATTCATCTATGATTTCTTCGTGTTGT
Source organism: Pinus albicaulis (assembly GCA_034641835.2). Taxonomy (NCBI): domain Eukaryota; kingdom Viridiplantae; phylum Streptophyta; class Pinopsida; order Pinales; family Pinaceae; genus Pinus; species Pinus albicaulis. Next base: position 1,193,785,009 of record CM076572.1, on the reverse strand, counting down.
AACCAATCAACACATTCCTTCTCTGAAAGGAATTCTCTACCAGACTTTACCTCAAGAACTTCATTCTCCTTTGTGACAGTTCTATCAAACTGTTCACCTTTTTTCGTACATGCTACAAACATACATAAACTGTGAGAAAAATTGCAAGGCTTCATAGCCTCACCTGCTTCTCTTACGAACACATCTTCAGATGCTTCTGAACTATCCCAATAGTTCATGAGATCTTCCTCACTGATCTCTTCACCCAGAATTTTGCCATGTTCCGGGCCACAAATGGAAACATCCCTTTTTAACTCGGCCTCTCTGAGTTCTTCACAACTCAATATCTGCTCGAGCTTCCTCAACTCCTCCATCAACTGTATGTTTACCTGTTTTTCCCTCTTTGTGTGTAGCTTCTGCCACTCCACCTTCTTCCCCATGGTCCAACCATGTGTCTGGTTTCTCACATTTTCCTGCAACAACTTCATTAACAATTCAAGGTGAATTGTTATCTCAGCCTTCTCCCGCTTGTACTCTTCATCAGGTCTCCGAAAATGACTATCAACAGTCATTTTCCCCTCCTTTGTGAACTGCATCTGTTCACGTGTTTTATGGCTTATGAAAACCATACTTCAATACAATCCCAATTTCAATTCCTTCATGCAGAAGCTTATCAAAACATATGATTTAAACACCACTCAACACATAACCAAGGCTTTTCTATAAAACCCAAATAAGTCTAAAAAAAAAACCCTTTTCAAAAGTCTTAGAAAAATACTTTAATTAAACCCCATTGGTTTTATTTAAAACCTCAACTTTTTAATGAAGCCAAGGCTTATCACATCTTAAATCAAAGTTCAATTTTGGTTAATTTAGCCCCAACATAATATACTCGATTCACATGATATAACTTCATGTTTTAACAAATCAAATATCGATATGAATCTTCGATATCATCCAACTCTCCTTCCTACCGCATGCCACAACAATTTAAGGCTTTAAACTTTAAAAGATCGTTTCAGATCCACGTATAATATCATGCATTGTTATAATAGATCGGTCCACATAATATAAAACCATCGCATAATGCAATGATCTTACCTTTCCCATCGATGGCATTCGCACCATCGCTCTCAACTTGGCACGTTGTCCCTTAAACTCCCTTGAATTATAGTTTTGAAGCTTTGACACCATATCGACATCAATTTATGCAATTCGATGTCCTTTCTCCCTGCATGCAACTTAATAGCATGATCATACAAAAAATCTCTCTTTCAGATTACGCATTCTCCGATTTCCTGCTCTCGTTCACTTTCAGCTCTGCACTTAATGCTGTAACACAAACTCATGCTAACGCTATAATTTGGCATCGACTATTTCATTACAGCTTACAATCAAACCAACAACAATCGATCACAGACTTTGAAATATGTGTTACCTTCAAGCACGTTGCCTTTAACAAGTCGTATCACTACTTAACATTGAATATACAATTGCTGGACGTGCTCAACACCGTTCAGCGCTCAACACTAACTGCTAAATCAAGTTTTACACTCACAAGCTTTCATATAAAACACTGCACTTGTAATTAAACACTTACATAACGTAAGAATCAATTTGACGCAAAGGTTTTCTTCTGCATGCACTCCAGATCGTATTCAGCTTTAAGAGTCGACGACTATCAACTTAATTCGTCAATCGCAGCTTCAGGCAGATTATACCACTGCTTTAATGCAGATCTTGCACTTGCTTAATGCCATTCATCTCACCACGAATGGCTGACTCAAACTTACCCATCACCGCCTTCACAATAACCACAACTTCAGCTCCAACTCAACGCAGAGTCTTCTTTTGCATGCGCTATTTCACAATGAAAACCGGGCTGTGGATTTACGCCCAAGAATCCACACAATGCCGTGAGGTGTAATCTCTTCAAGAGCGTGCAATGAATAAATAATGTAGATAAATGATAATTAGTTGAATAAATAATGTAGATAAATGATAATTAGTTAATTAGTAATTAGGCTGAAAGGTCATGTCTTATCAGACGTGACCTTTCAGCCTAATTACTAATTAACTAATTATAATTTATCTACATTATTTATTCAACTAATTATCATTTATCTACATTATTTATTCATTGCATTGCCTTCCCCTCAAAAAGTTTTGTCCTCAAAGCTTGTCGATGAAAAGGCCTCGACTTCTTTTCCTGTTACGAACATCTTCTCGCCTCGGGGCAGTGATCCTTGTCGACACAAGTTGATATGATCCTCTAAGTGACAAACAAAATTGTCGCACTGAGAATGGATCAGACCATCCTAAATCAATTTTCTGTGGAATCTCGCGGCGACTTGAAACTTGTGCTGAATTATCACTTGAGCGGATTGCACTGATGTTAGTATTCTTCGGAATATCAACTTGTTTCTGTTCTGAAGACATAGCTTGATCGAGTTGCCTGCTCCCGTGATTTGGATGTCGATAGGGAACTTTTTTGGTTTGACTTTCCATTCTTAGTTGTGTGGTGATGTTTTGATTTTCTTTTGGCGATGATGTTATTGAGCTGGCTACATAACTTTCGCTTGAAATGTTCATCGCCGGAACTACAACATCTAAGTTTGTATCTTTTGCAACTTGCTTGTCTTCTTCTTGAGTTATGACATTTACTGCATTAGTACCAGTTTCCTTCTCTTCAACTCGGATTTCTACATTCGACGCTTTATTTTCGACAAGTTGTTGCACCTTGTTTTCTAAGGACTTCTTGTCTCTCTTCAACTTCTTAATTTGCGTTAGTAATTTGTCGTTGTGGTCCTTGAGGCGAGCAACTTCTTCATTGTTATTAGTTGTGATTTTGTCGATTTCCTTTTGCATATTTTGTATCACCTTTTTAACTTCTTGAGAAATTACCTGCGAAATTTCTTGTACGTCTTCAGGCGTCACGGAATTTGGCTTCAAGTTAACGTCTTGTAGCGTTATCTTCTTCTTTTTGTAGGTGAATGTCAAAAATTTCTTTTTCGTATTTAGGATAACTGAACCTAAGGTTTCCATCCATGGTGAACCCAACACAATATCACTATTATCCAAAACTAGGGTTTTGATGGCAAATTGAGAGATAAAAGTATAATCCCCAATGTTTAGTTGTAGATTTTTTATGTCGTATTTTTTCTTGTCAAAAATTTCTAATTTTTCGATTATATTTGACTCAGGAATCACCAATTGGTTGGCAATTTTAGGGTTTATATAATTTTTCTCTTCAGCGGGTGATATAGCAATAGTGACATCTTTCCCTGCGATACTTCCTTTAACTTTAAGTAGCGCTTTAGGGTCTATAGGTAGCGTTTCTAATTCTAAAAATCGTCCTGACTTCATTTTTATATTAGATGTCATTTTGCTTGTTGAGATAAACTTTCTTCAAATTACTCAAATACCCTTCGCTTTCCTCCAATATCTCTCTTCAATACTTCAAAATATCCTTTCAATGTAATTTTTGAGCGTTGTCCTTTTATAACATCACTTAAGATCTTTAACCCTTTTAATTCAAGAAATAATTCTTACTCCTCTTTTCTTTTCTTTATATTTTATAAAAGTATGCTTAACTTCTTCTTTGTTTTTTTTTTTTTTAAATATACCCTAATAATGAATCTTGGATAATCCTTTTTCTTTAGCTTCAAATACTTTTTCAACTGCAGTATAATTCACTTTTTCCCTTTCTAAAGAAAGATTTCGCTTCAATTTTTTTTATATAATAATAATAATATAATTAATATTATTTTCAAATAATTAAATTAATTTAATTTGTAACTATAGCTTATGATATATATATATATATATATATATATATATAACAATTAAATTAATTTAATTTGGAACTATACGTAATGTATAGTTATAATTTGATGAAATGCTACGTCGATTTTCACACCGTTTGGCTTACAATAACACAGTGACGAACGATTTGTTGACGTGGACTTGGGATGTCAGACTGTCGGGGAAAGATGGTTACGGTGTAGTGGGGGTCGAGGGCAGCGTCGACGATTGTTTTATTTTTTATTTTTTTTTATATATATGGTGGAATATATCACGACTGGACAGTATGGCGATGCACAGGGAATATGCAGCAGAACGTAGCAGATGATGGACGGTGTCAGACAAAGGTAGCGACAGCGTAACGCTGGGGACGTAATTGGTATCACACGAGCTGCAATCTTTTGTTAGCTCGATAGGCCACCGGTTAGCTGGCACGGTGTGCTCTGTTCGTTGCGGTCAGATTAATGCGGTTTGTCGTTTGGTTTGTGCCTGTATCTGAGAAAGTGATCTCGCTGTTCCTTTCAAGTTGATCAGTAAATCCACCGGCAGATTCCCTTGCCAAAATTTGCGCTCCGCTTGATGCTGGACAGGGGCGTAGTTCAGAAAATCGAGGGTGTAATGATGGTGCTCTTTCCAAAATGTGTAATGTGATACCAAATGAAGCAGAGCGGGTTACGGTAGTATGCAGAGGTCGAAGAGGGATCTGTGGCAGGTGCAGACTCGTGGGTTTGCTGTAAGGAGTTTTGACGGTGGAGTTAGCGATCAAACGACGGTTGCAGCTGCAAAAGACGATTGTGTGTGTTAGAATCAGTGACAGGCGATGACAAGTGTGTCAGGGTCAGCAATTGTGGTGGGGTTGTCTGTCTAGTTGCGGGCCTTACGACTCTTTCTGTTTATAATATATATATGTTAATTTATGAGCGGTTTTTTTTTTTATATACTATAAAACTTCATATATATATATATATATTTGCGGCACGCTGATGGAAGATGGCATGCGTCTCGGTATAAGACTGCTGACGGGGGGGTTGGTGCAGTGGGTCTCGGATTGGCGGCGTCGTGCTCCGCTTCTTTGCGCAGACAGCAAACTTCATATATATATATGCTCGCTTTTTGTTTTCTTAATCTATTTTTTCGATTTCTTTTTCTTGAGATTTTTTTTTTTTAATAATTCTTTTTTCTCTTTTTGAATATATTTCAATTCGTATTTTTGTTTTTTTCTTTTTAATATATATTTCAATTGGTTGTTTTTTTTTTTTTTTTTTTTTTTTTTTTTTTTTTTTTTTTTTTTTTTTTTTAATGTTTTGACTTCTTCGAATTTTTCAACGTCCCCTTTTTTTTCTTTTTAACTTATTTCTTTTTCTTCTTGTAAAACTATGGCCAAGGGCCTCTGATGAACTCAGTAGCAGCGGAGAAACTCCAAAGGTTAGCAAAACGCTTCGACGGCAACAATGTTGACGAATTTTTTTATGGCCAAGGACCTGGATCAAGGAGCGTTTTATGGCCAAGGACCTTTCAGCCTAATTACTAATTAACTAATTATCATTTATCTACATTATTTATTCAACTAATTATCATTTATCTACATTATTTATGCAATTCGATGTCCTTTCTCCCTGCATGCAACTTAATAGCATGATCATACAAAAAATCTCTCTTTCAGATTACGCATTCTCCGATTTCCTGCTCTCGTTCACTTTCAGCTCTGCACTTAATGCTGTAACACAAACTCATGCTAACGCTATAATTTGGCATCGACTATTTCATTACAGCTTACAATCAAACCAACAACAATCGATCACAGACTTTGAAATATGTGTTACCTTCAAGCACGTTGCCTTTAACAAGTCGTATCACTACTTAACATTGAATATACAATTGCTGGACGTGCTCAACACCGTTCAGCGCTCAACACTAACTGCTAAATCAAGTTTTACACTCACAAGCTTTCATATAAAACACTGCACTTGTAATTAAACACTTACATAACGTAAGAATCAATTTGACGCAAAGGTTTTCTTCTGCATGCACTCCAGATCGTATTCAGCTTTAAGAGTCGACGACTATCAACTTAATTCGTCAATCGCAGCTTCAGGCAGATTATACCACTGCTTTAATGCAGATCTTGCACTTGCTTAATGCCATTCATCTCACCACGAATGGCTGACTCAAACTTACCCATCACCGCCTTCACAATAACCACAACTTCAGCTCCAACTCAACGCAGAGTCTTCTTTTTCATGCGCTATTTCACAATGAAAACCGGGCTGTGGATTTACGCCCAAGAATCCACACAATGCCGTGAGGTGTAATCTCTTCAAGAGCGCTTGTGAATGTTTGGAACTCATATCATATAATCAAATGCTGGCTTCACAATTTATTCTGCATTCTCCTTCCATCAAACGTTGATAGCACTTTAATAATTGCGCGTGACTGCATTCAAACAAAGTTAAACCCCTGCCACATTAACACGTCCATATGGAAACACACATGTTTCAACTCCGCTCATGTTTGCGTTCATTCCATTTCAAACAAGTTTGGACTACGCAAATTATATCAATAATCAGTTGCCGTGACTTGCGTCCTTCATAAACTAAACTCATTGATTCTCCTTGAAACAGATTTTGTCCCAATCTTTAACACTTCAACACTACAGCTTCTGGTTCCTCAGATTTTAAAACAGGTCGGCTTTCATCAGTTTTAAAATAGATAAACAGTCTTAAAAATCTGCACCCTCCGTCAAAATTGGTAAACAACAGTAATACTCCTCACGTTGTCTTTGAGAATTTGCGCCACTGCGTTCTCTAGACACCCTTCATTAACACTAGACTTCGAACTTTTGCCAGAGTCAACATTGGAAACATTTATTGCGTGAGGACTTCACTTTCGATGGTTCCTGCAAACTCTAAATTCATCATTTGAATTTTTTTTACAAATATTTGATCACTGAAAGTATGTTATCTCCCACGTTAATGTCTACGCATAAATCTTCCACCATACATATACATCTCTATATCATTCTACAATACTCTGTCCCACAACTGCAGCACTCAAGTGTATTACCAAATTCGGCTCTCCAGTATATGGCCGCTCATATAACTCTTGGTTATCCCCATAAACTAAAGCTCGGGAAACTGACTCAACATCTCAGGAATCTCAGCAAACCGATGGAGCCTCGATTTGACTCAACTTTCTCTCTGGTTTCTCAAATTTTCTCCAGCGTCCAAAATAATGCCGCACTTCAATTCGGAGTTCCATTCTCACAGCTCTACGCTTTTAAGTTTGAACGTTGTTTGTTACAACTCCAATAGCATAATTTGATTGATGTTCCTTCATGCTTGTGGTCAATTGCGCCAAACACAAAACTTTGCAATCATTGTTTCTCTATGAAACGTGCACATTTATACCACCTGCAAACGCAAATTCGACCTGCAAATTCATTCCAACCTTCGGCATATGTTAATGCATCCAACATCATAACACTTCATGTTTGCGTGGCTTCTCAAATAATTCCAATTAGGGATGACATTTCCCCTTTCATAAAGTCCCAATTCGACTTCAAAATCGAATTTCGTTTTGCTGTAATACATTAAAATGACACAGAGTATATATAACCAGCGATTCAAAAAAAGAATCGAATTCTTCAAATCCGATGCCGACTCGAACATAATCTTACTTACAGAGCCTAATATACATTATACACCACACACACATTTCATATAATTACAGACTCAAAGCGCCACAAACTTTTACACAACTCAATCAACTCTTGCTCAGGCTCTGATACCAAAATTATGCAGATCTTCTACTAGAAAGAAGATCCTGCATATAAGAATACAACTGCTTCACTAAACCATGAAAATGCTCAAATTTTCTATAGTAAAATCATGAAAAAAATTTACTCAAATTTACATGAAGGCGAAAAGAGCCATGCAAACCATCTATAGATAATTATAACAAAATTCTCTGGCCAAATATTACATTGGGCGGCCTCTGGCTCTTGGCCCTTCAAACCACTTCTCACTCACTCAACTCTTCCACCTATCTCAGCTCTTCCACTATTCAAGTGTGTTTTCTCCTCACAAAACCACTCATATTTGTACATAAATAATGAATTTAATTCATTCCAAAAATCTCTCCACCTAATCCTCAACTAAATCTAATTTAAATTCATTTTAGGTGTGGACTCAACAAAGTCCCGTACATAGAATTCCTACTACCTAAATTTGCTACCTAATTCTAATTTCTCTCATATCCTTTTAATTAATAAAATAATATTTACAAAATCCTCACTTTTATAATTTATCTCCTATTTTATTTTAAAATAACAAAATAATTAATAAAACAATTAAAATGTCACACCCCCCTTTGTTACATATTTAAAAATGAAAATTGGCCTTGATGCTCCTGCATCACTACTTTATCCATTGTTGTATTTTCATAAGCTTCTACAAGTTGAGATAGAGGATCGAGATAGTCGATTTAGATCCTCCTCCAGGGCAAAATGGGCTCCTTTCCAAATAATTTGAACTAAAGTATCATTAGGAACCAGCACTTGAGTCCATTCCAATTTTCTTTTCTTCCCGACCTGCTCATGACTGCCCTGTGTTTTGGACTATAGAAAACTTCCAATGGTAGAATTTCCTCAATTTTAAGGTTTATCTCTGTAGAGGGAAAAGTAGGAATTATTTTCATGTCTTCTGCTACATGAGAATAATTTTTCATTTCTACACTGGTATTCTCTACAGGTTTTTTAGTATTAACAGTATTTTGGAGAGCCTCTGCATTAGATGAGGTTTTCCCTATATTTTCAAGAACTTGTACAATTTCTCTGTTGGTTATAATTGGCCCAGTGTTGATCATTATTGGCTTTGTAGTAACTGGAATTGGTTCTGTGTTGACCAAAACTGATTCAGTGCCTTCATGGTTGGAATCATTTGCAACATGGATTTCCTCAGCCATTAAAAACAATTTGAATTCTTCCCAAACCTTGTAGATCTGTTGCTCGTCTTTAACTCTGTTTTCTGGTTGAACAACTATAGTAGTTGTTTCTGTATTTTGAGCACTTGGAACTTGGGAAGAAGATTTTGATTTTTTTTCATTCTCTGAGTTCTGACTAGAATGTCTTACCAGAAATTATGGTAGATGAGCTATTATTTCTGACAATATTACTTAAAATTAATCAATTCATCAGGATTCAATCTATCAGTAGCTAATATTTCTACCATATAATATTCTGAAACCTTTTCAAATAAATCATCAAATTTATTTGGCTCTTTTGAAAACGTCCTTGGTTTTACTTGAGTGGTGACATATTTAGCAATGCCATTAGGGTCAAACTATCGGTTTGGTATCACTTGAAAACAGAAAACTTTTAATTGCTCAATTTCAAGCAAAGAATGCTTGAAATTTTCCAAGGTATATGTGCCACAAGGAATAGGGAAGCATGGCCAAACAATTTTATTTACATCTTTGAGAACTTTAGTTGCGATATCACTTGAATGAATGTGATATCAGTGCTTTTTTAATCGATGGAACTTCGGCGTTTCAGCGTATCTGCAGTTCAAATTTCAGAGCTTCGGCTATTTAGAATATCAACATTTCGCATTTTGGCATATAGAAACTTTGGCAATTCGACATTTCTCATTTCGGCAGATCGAAACTTTGGCAATTCGACATTTCGAATTTTTGCAATTCTCTTTTAGCGTGTTTCCATCTATTCCCGACATTCACATGTGTTTTTTTAATATGACTGTCCCTTTGGATGTTTCTCTTAGTTATCTGATGTTTTCACATGACTTTGTTTTATCATAGAAAAGTGTTTTTTCTCCTTTAATTTTCTTGTTTTATTTGGAAAGATAAAAGAAAATAAACTTAACCTATTAAACAAAAGGACTTTATCCTAAAACATTTATAGGGTCCCCATTATTCCTTCTAAGACTTCTATGGAAAATGGGGGGTTGTTGAGTACCACAAAAATTCGCGACAAGTGGGTTGAATCAGTTAATCTCTATTATATAAAGTGCTAATTTTTTAAGAAAAATATTTAGAAAGTTATAAATGATTTGAAATCCAAATTGATATAGATAAATTTTTAAATAAGATAACCTATTTTATTCAAAAATTTTCTTCCAGCTTTGTTACAGATGAAATTTTCTTTTGAATGAATCAGGCTTTGATAGGTCGAAAAGGTAAAGTAATACTCATTTGAAGCTTAGTGTATTGGATAAACTTATTAGTCATTAGTAGAGCCTCTACTGCCAGCAGGCATTTATAGCCTTGACAGGGTTACTATTTAACCAAAATGAACTAGTATCCTATTCATATTAAAATAAAAAAATTCAGAGGCAATGAGTTTTTTCTTTTATTTCATTTGTATTTACTTTAAAGTCACTATCCTAGTTTGACGGCCATAAAAAGATAACGCCATTCACAAGTTGTAATAAATTTGAACAAGCTGACTCGTAATGAGATCTCTTGCCCCATGGCATTTTGACTATGATTCATTATCTTGGTTTGGTTTCCAATAACGATAATGTCAATTTTATTACTTGCTATGATCATGGTAATCAGGCTCGTGATGATACCTCTTAATTTTAAAGTTTTATATATTTTTGAATTACACTCTGAAAATTTTAAATTAAATGAATGGGGAGGTTGCATCTACTCATTATGATTTTTGGATGACCATTGAAGTAAAATATGCTAAAACTTCATAATAAGGTTCCATCAGGTTGAAGCGTACAATAATTTGAAGCTTGTTCATCTCCAAGGTTGGTGCCTCAATCAGGTCATAACATATTGGAAGTCACTGCTTTCATTTTTTCAAGGTTGGTGCCTCAATCTCGTTGTATCCTATCACAAGTATTTGCTTGCAAATATTGGGAGTGGGTGCCTCTAGCAGGTCAGTGCTTGAAAATCTATGTAATGAATTAAAGAAGAAGAAGAAGAAGAATTTATGGTTTTCTCCCTTAAGTGTGTCCATGTAAAATCTTGTGTCCTCTTGTTTTAATGTGATGATGGCTTCTAGATGCTTTTTTTTTTTTTATCTTAAAAATAGTTATGGTACATTGCTAAATGATTGCTTATTGATAAAACAAATTGACATTATAAGTTTTACACCACAATGATTCACCCCCCCCCCTCCTCTCAATGTGATATTTAGTCTAACCATAGGATGGCACCACCAAAAAAATCAACCTCCAACTCCAATGCAATACATAGAGGATCGTGGCATGAAATATCTGTGTTCCCAAGTTCAAGCTCTGGTCCAAAATCTGGCATCTCGATTAAGGAGTTATTCCCTCTAGACTCAAAGGTCAAATTTGCTTGCATGCAAACCTAGGGAACTACCACTTCATTACCAAAGACAAGTGATCCTATCTCAGGAAAAGGCCAAGGATAATTCCATGTCTATACAATATTCCCTCCACACATAGGACCAAAACTGCCAAATAGTTGATAAAATAATCCCACCAACGATGGGGAAGGAGTCTAGGAACACTGTAAATTTCATAGAGCGGAGTCTCTCTTCACAAGGAAAGATAATACAGGAAGGATTAACATCATAGTGAATGAAGAATGAATAGTTGCATGTGTTATGCATGGGGAAGGATATCCACATCAACCCCCCTCTTAATTTATGTGGGAGGCAGTGGGTTGTTGGCTGCCCCTAGCCTCCATCACCACATCACCCATCACCCCAATAGAGGAATTATTGATTTTTAAAATAAAATATTTCGAAAAAATATTTTGTTAACTTTATTTATTGTTTGGATAATTTTATTGTCAAGCACAAAATAATATTCATACTTCCTAAGACAATCCAAATGGTTAAAAAAATACAAAATCAACATGCTAGTGAGAAAAAATATTTACTCTATGTTATAACAATTCTTTATTATTTTCTTCAATTGTGAATTTTGTTCATTGTTTTTGTTGTGTTTATTTGATTATAAAAAAATTTCCAAGTATAAAAATTTATATAAATTACTAATAAAAATATTTATATCTCATATACCATCCTGTGCTTTAACCAAAACCTCCCCTAGATAAATATTTGTGTATGTGTGTTGAATCTTGATGCATGTTAATTATTTGTGTTATCAATCGTGAATCTACTTCTGCAGATTAGTAGATTAGATTCTAGTCTTATGATTTAGTAAATTTCATGCGCAGTTTAGGATCTACATATCAAAATTCTACATGGTATAAGGAAGTATTCACATTAAAGAAGAGAATTTGAAGTTGGTTTTGTAGGAGGATCGAATTTGCAGAAACAATTCTTCAGAGCTAGCAGGATGGCATTCTATGGTATAAGGCTTGAGTATGCCCTTGAGGGTAGCTTGAATTATATTTATTGGAAGTAACACATCGAGGAAGTACTAGACTATAATGGGTTAAACAAATTCATTCACAATGATATCCTGAGACCGGAAACAGTTGATGCTTAGAATCTATAATATTGGAAGAAAAGGGTATCCAAGGCGAGGAGGATAAAATTGGAGGGAGTACGAGACCATATTGTCTCTAATGTCCACGGGGAAAAGACTTTGTATGCAATGTGGCAAGCATTGACATATTTTTTCCATAATAGTAGTGACCACAAGAAGTTGGCACTCAAGGACAGGCTTCGAAATATCAATATGCAGAAGAGCGACACAAAACCACAGTACCTAAGCAGGTTCACAAAATGTTGTGATGAACTTGGGAGTGTTGGTGTTACTATTGTAGAAGATGATTTGGTAAGCCTAGCACTTATAGGACTTCCCAAGAGCTGGCACAACTACAAGATTTGGTAAATAGGAGGGAAAAGCTACCAAATTTGGAAATATTGTGGTCTAATTTGGTACAGGAGGAATTTAGTGGAAAACCAGAGAAGAGATCTCATCCAAGTGTGAGGAAGAATAAAATCTGTGTCTTGTCTGAAAATGCAAAGAAATGGAAAGGGAATAAATCGCAATCCAAAGGAGATTCCAATCGAGGGGGAAAGAAGAAAGACTTGTCCAAAATCAAGTGCTTTCATTTTCATGAACTAGGACATTATGCCACAAAGTGTCCACACACAAAGGTGGGAAAGAAGGCCTCAGGAGGAGTGGCAATTCAAGCTTTGGCTTCACAATTCGAGTTGGACTTCACCCTCATTGCATGCATGGCAAGCACAGTGATTGGTAGTGCGTGGTATCTTTATAGTGGTGCCTCATTCCATATGATGGGAAACTGATAATTTTTCAGAGACTTGGAGGGGAAATACCTCCATATGCACATCGATATGGGAGATGATGGGAGGTATAGCACAACTAGTATTGGTATATTACTTTTCAAAGGGAGTCTAGCTCCCCTCTCAGGCTCAAAGATGTGATGTTGGTTCTGGGTCTGAAGAATAATTTGGTATTTGTCGTAGTGTTGGAATACTGTGGCTACGATGTGATATCCAACAAAAGAAGGAAATCTTGAGACACATCACCATGGGAAAAGTGAAGCAGGTCAGGGTTCGTGTGAAGAACCTCTACAAGTTGAATGTGGAAGATGGTGTTGCTTTGAGAACAAAGGAAGAGAAGGTGCAGAGGTGAGATGTCGGTGAATTATGGCATAGAAGACTTGGCCATTTGCATCATGGAGCCTTGAAGATCATGAAAAAAATCACCACAGGCCTCCCCAGCAGAGCATTAGATCAGCATAATACGTGTAAAGGGTGTACCTTAGGGAAGTACACAAAATCCACCTTCAATGATCGGGATAGCAGGGTGCATGCAAACCTTGAAAGGATCCACTCTGATATCTGTGGAAATTTCTCAATAGTATAGATGGCCAACCATATGTATTATATTATATTTGTAGATGAATTTTCACATAAGTGCTGGATTTTCTTTATGTTGAAGAAAGACCAGAAATTCCCCAAGTTTTTTTTTAATTTAAATCACTTGTTGAGAAATAAACTGGCAGGAAAGTGAAGGCTCTCAGGAGCGATAATCATGGTGAATATGTCTTGAATGATTTTAAGAATTTATGTGCAAAGGAATGCATTAGACGGGAGTTGACAAAATATGACAAGCCACATTAGAATGGGGTGGCTAAGAGGAAGAATAGAAGTATTTTGAGAGAATAAAGGGCGATGTTTCATGACCAAGGCCTACCACTGCACTTGTGGACTGAAGAATGCAACATGGTGTTCTATTTATAGAACATGAGTCCTCATCGGATTCTTGGATGAGTGCACTAGAAGAATCCTTTTTAGGGAAGAAACCAGATGTGTCACACTTCAGGATCTTTGGATCATCAATTTACTGTCATGTTTCCAAGGAATCAAGAAAAAATCTAGAGTCGACAATAGAATTGGGCATATTTTTGGGGTACACTGATACACCTCACAACTATCAAGTGTACTTTCCATATCTCAGGATGACAGTTGTTCATAGAGATCTGAAGTTTGATGAGAAGTAAATGAGGCTTTCTCTTAAGAGGGAGATTCAATTTCATTCTCATGAGGATATTTTGGCTCCGAAGGAAGAACCTCAGGATGTTGCAGAGCAACCACAAGCAAAGGAGAAAAGAGTGGAGACATCCAAAGAAGGAAGGAAGTGAACCAAGGAAGATGAAAAATTATTGCATGATGCAAGAGAGAATGTGGGATCACCCACATAATATCGCAGATAGAGGAGGTCACCGAATCAATACACATGATACATGGCTTTGATGAGTGGACTAGTGGAGACAGAACCACCCTCATCCAAGCAGTGTAGCAACCAATATGGGTTGATGCCATGGTAGAGGAATATGATTCCATTTTCAGAAAATGTCTTTTGGAAGTGGTCCCAAGACTAGAGGACAAATTTGTGGTGGGCTCGAGATGGATCTACAAGGTGAAGTGAGCAGGAGACGGAAGAATCGAGAAACACAAGGCCATATTTGTGGCCAAGGGATTCTCTCTCGTGGATGGAATTGACTACAAGGATACCTTTTCTCTAGTAGAAAGGTACTCTTCTATCATATCAATTATAGCACTTGTAGTGCAGATAGGATGGAATATCCATTAGATGGATGTGAGGGAAGAATTCCTCAACGGAGTGCTTAAGGAGAAGGTGTACATTGAAAAACCAGAAGTATTTGAGACCTTTGATAGAGAGTCGAATGTGTGCAAACTCAAACAAGTGTTGTATGGATTGAAACAAGAACCTTGTGCTTGGTACACCAGAATCGACAATTATTTCACCAAGTTGGGCTTCACCAAAAATGAAGTAGATGAAAAAATTTACCATATTTTTGTTGAAGGTAAATTGTTGATTGTCATATTATATGTCGATGATTTTATTTTAACCAGCGATGAGAAGTTGATAAGTTCTTTCAAAGGGGATCTTACAAGATAATTCAAGATGAAGGACATGGGACTCATGCACTATTTCCTCCGTTTGGAAGTATGGAAAGGAGATGGGCAATTGTTTGTCTCTCAAGGGAAGTATTCCAACGAGATACTAAAGAAGTTTTGCATGGATAGTTAGCAAACCCATAGACACTCCTATAGCAGGAAATTGGAGGAAGAAGCATGTCACTTCAGGTGAGGAAGTGGAGGCTACTATTTACAAGTAGCTTGTGGGTTCACTTATGTATTTGGTGAACACACGAATAGACATATGTTATGCAATTAACCAGCTTATTCAAGCAATGTTTAAGCCAACCTAAATGTATTGGAAGGTAGAAAAGCATGTGTTGAGATACCTTAGAGGCACTACTTAGTTTGTATTTTGGTACAGACGGACAGAGGGAGTGAAAATTCAAGGCTTCAGTGATGCATATTGGGTAGGGATTCCATCAGAAAGGAAGAGCACATCAGGAGGAATTTTCAGCGTTAGGTCAACAGCGGTTTCTTGGTACAATAAGAAGTCGAGATCTGTTGTACTCAGCTCAGCAGAATCAGAGTACATGGTTGCCAGTCATGTAGCATGTGAGGCTATATGGATGAGGAAGATTCGTGTTGGGTTATTTGGTTAGATGATGGATCCTACTATGATTTACTATGAAAATTAGAGTTGTATCAAACTCTATGAGAATCTAGTTTTTTAGATATAATTTTTTAGGATTCAACTACGTTAAGTAATTCATTCATATATGACCATTTCCATGAGAGGTAGTCGTAACTGACTAATTTCTCATGATTTTTTAATAGTCCCTTTGAATATTTCACTTAGCACTCATTGCATCGGGTGATGCTCACAGGGGTGAAGAAGTGGGATTGAAACTAGTGAAACAAATCACATAGCATCAATCATCACTTTTGGGGCTTGCACCCAGTAACCAGGACTTCCCGGGAGGTCACCCATCCCAGATCACCTCTAGCTCAAGCACACTTAACTGTGGAGTTTTCCCCACAATCAAGCCCACTTAGCTTTCTACCCCATTTGAAAAATCTTAGAAATTATTGTGCCTCATGACCCATTCAAGTAGAGACTCCTTAACTCTTTTGTATTTAAGTATTGGGGGGTTTTTTTGTAGTGCATTATATTAGATATCATTTTTGGGGATTAAACTGTGTTAAGTAAGTCATTCATCTATGAACATTTCCATGAGAGGTAGTCGTAACTGACTAATTTCTCATGATTTTTGAGCACTCCACTTAGCACCCATTGCATTGAGTGATGCTCAAAGGGGTGAAGAAGTGGGATTGAAACTAGTGAAATGAATCACATATCGTCAATAATCACTTCAGGGGCTTTCATCTAGTAACCAGGACTTCCCAAGAGGTCACTTTTACACAGTAATTTGTCACCATGGTCATTTCCTGTCCCTAATCCTGAAATGCCCCATGACAGACCTTGTTCAATGTTTCCACCATGAAGAAATATGTTAAGATATCCCCTGAAGATTCAAAGAAATCTGCCTTGGAATATTACTAAAGCAACTTGGTCAAACTCCTAGCTTCCTTCCTAGGGAATCATGTTTCTTGGTGTCATGCTTGTGGTGATGTCAGATTGATAGTTCTGGCTTAGCACTTCCAGTGCCCTTATTTCTTTTAAAACCACATTGATCCCTTTCTCACAGTGTTCCCTCAAATGAAGGAGAAGCTTAGACCTCTAGAAGCTCCAGGGCGACGATTTGGTTGTTAAACAGTGGTGATAGAGTCGAGCTCTCTGATTTTAGAGCTTTGATCTCATCCATGGGGGTTTATTCCTTAGAAACTGGACCTTTCTCCTTTTTTCATGGGCTCCCAACCTATTCTCCCTTCCTAAAAATTCATGTCCCTCTTTCCAATCATGTTAGTCCTGGTTGGTCATTGTTTGGCTAGTCTGAACTGTCATTCCCTTTACATTCTTACACTGTGATAACACCTAAGTGTTCGGGAGAAGGAATGCTTTAGAGCTTCGGTGAAGGAATTAGATTTTCACCAAGGGGATGCCTCCATCATCAAGGCCTAGTTGTAAGCTCTTCCTTTTATATTTATCAATAAAAACATCTAATGTTTTCTTTATATATTTGTCTAGCCTTTTATGCAAATATTTTGGTACTCCTTGATCTTCTAGATAGCTAAAGTTTATAATTATTATGTATCGAATTGTGTTTTTTGTTGCCTCTAGATCATCCGCAGGTATTCGTGTGCCATTAGTATCAAGGAGCGAGCCTAAAAGGATCGTGGATCAAGGTCATCATCAACTAATTTGAACGTAGAGTTGGGAAAAAGGTACTTCTATCTCTTTTCTTGTTGCACTATGAATTTTAGTTAAGAAGTCTTTGCATTAGAAAGTGTCTCACGTAGCTAGATCCACTCTAGGGCTAGAGAGATCACCTCTATCCGCAAAGGGTATTTATCTTTACTACAGAATTGGCAACTCCACTGGGGAGCTTAGCCTCTCAAGCTTACTTCCTCGGACTGATATTGGATCGATTTGACATATTACTTAAATATAAGCTTGCTTAGGTCACTGTGAGTTTGCGTAGGGATTGTTAGTAATTTCATTGTGTCAGGTCTAGTTTTGTGTGAAACTCCTTTTTTTTTTTCCTTGTTTTTAGTGACCATCATGTTTTTTGTTTGCACAGTCGGGCTGCCAGCACTGTTCTATATAGCACAGTTGTGTTGATTTGTATTTCAGCACTATGTTGCTTATCACAGAAGCGCTAATCTTAGACCTAGGAAACATTAGGGGTTCCCCTTGATTTTCCAATGTGTCCTAGCCTCTGAATAATGTCTGCAGAGTCTCAGTGACCTCCTTGTTGTGTGTTTGACTTACTTGTACTCTTTGAGCGAGTGCTTTCGTCTCTTTGATTTGTTTGTAAGTTTGTATATTTTTCACCATTTCAAACACCTTTTGTCAAATTGCTTCTGACTTGGTTTGAAGTGATTTGTCGTATGCACTGGTCATCACTGCATTTTTTATCTCACCTTAGATTTAGTGTCAAACATATGATCACGAAGTGTTTGATTCGCAAGTATAGAATAGTGTGTCCTTTTTCCAAATTCAAAAGAAATTGAAAGTGATTTTCATTTTAGTTTTTGATTTGGCTTGTCATTATCATTTTGAAAAAAGAGTGAAAATCATTTCATTTGTGTATTTTTAAAGAGGTTTTGATTTCCGTTCGATTGAAAGAAAAGTGAAAAGGGTTGTTTTGCATTTCTTCATTCAAGTCGTTTATTTTACTTTTGATTGCATTTCAAAGTGTGTGTGTGTGTGTGTGTGTGTGTGTGTGTGTGTGTGTGTATATAATTTTTTGCATCTTAATCAAAAAGAGAAATGTTTTAATTTTTTCAATGAGTTGCATTTTTGGGAAAAGTGAATTCAATTAAAAAGAATTTCATTTTGTAGTTTTGAATTAGTTTTGGGGGCATCATTGTTGCTACCTTGATTGCACTTTTTCTTGTATCTCTTCCCTAAATAGTTTATACTTCATCGAAATGCAAAGTTTTGCTTTTTGCATTTAGCTTGCATCATATGATTTAGGTGACATCGATTTTGAGCCAAAACTGAAACTTAACTCAAGATCAACATTAAAATTCACCCAATTTACCTTAAGAATCATTTGGAACTAATGAGAATGTTTAGTGGTCTAAGCTAGAGAAATTTTCCGATGTCGTAAAACATAGGATTTTTCACTGACGGTCTACGTTACAACCCGGGGGTGATATACCATCCCACATATGGAAGTATATTGATGTATGATAAGTATATTTCGAGTGCTATAATCGAATGGTTATGCAGTAGACAACACTACTACGGACTGGACTCCCACATACCGTCATGTATATTTGGGGAGACATCATTAGGTTGCAAGCCTACCATAGGTAATCGAGTCGGCCACCTTGTAAACGTGATACACCAAACACATTATTCTGGGAGATCGACTATATTATTTTAAGTCCTTGGTCATTTATTCTATCATTTATCACCAAGGTGTATATTACAGTTCATGAATACTTGGTAAAAATTTATGCCTAGCCCATGAAAACATCTTACCCGTGCAGTTCTTTAGCCTCATTATTGCTTGGTATATTGTGAATTTTTTCACCTCTTCCTTCTTTGATCTTGTTTTGAAAGGTCATCGTGTATGAATCCTCGAATTTTCCTCGTCCCTCCTTTGACATATCTTAATAACCTCCTCCTGAGGTCCCTTATTTTCCAGTTGGACCCCTTGAAGCTCAAGGTGTCTAACTTGGGATTGTCATCAGCATACAACCCATATCATCTCGACCACTACCTGACAATTCTCCTTGGACGACATTGGAAGACTCTGAGCTAGAAATCCCTAAACCATCTACACAATTTACGGTCTTTCCTAAGAATCTGTTCTTTGATCTGATTTTGGTCTCACCTCAACATGCTTATAGTGCTTTTGATCAACCCATAATCCCCTTTCTTACTTCTCCAGTAGCATCTCTCTCTATTATCCGTTATTTATTTCCTGACGAAATGGAATCCAATGTTGATGATGTTCCACGTGAGCGCTCCTCAAGACACTCTACAGGAAACCACTGGCACCTATATTCTTGAAGCTTCCTCATTTGTATTCCCATCTGAGGGTGAACTTTTCGGCTCCACTCCTCATGATTCAGGAAGTGGGACTGAAATATCTCCACTTCCACGAGGGTATACCTCTTTGGGAAATCTTATTTCTGGAGCTTCCAACGCCACATCTTTATTTCTGGATCCCGTTTGGTCAACAGGTATTCCTCCATATTTCAGTCCATTCATCTCAAATGTGGTCGTCGTGTATCAACCTATTGTTCAACATACAGTCACTATTGGTCAAATGATTGTTTCGATTGGATCCTCTACCCACTTTTCGCCATCTACGATTATTGTAGTTCCACCATTGAGTGGAGAACCTATGGTTTTTTCCATGCTTGGGGGGAAATCTAATCCTCTCTACGTACCTCCCCTATTGGGCGGGGGGGCACTGAAATCTGGACCTATTCCTGGGGTGGGACAACCTAATGTTAGCCTGGGTGGAGCATGGTCTTCACAACAAGCGAACGTTTTCGTAGGCACTATTCCTTCAGGTGGTAAACCTACTTCGACTGCAATAGCCTTTCACCAACCTCACACTCAGTATTCTCAGGTTAAGCAACCCCTTCAACAACTGAACATACCATATTCGTATGTTCAACAACCTAACATCCCTCATCATTATGTTCAAAAATCGAATGTACAATATTAATATGTTCCTCGATCGAACGCCTCTCAGCAATATGTCCAACAGCTCCGGCTTCCCACGGGTGCTATTGCGACTAACCCTCAGTTTGGTCCTTACACCCAAATTGGTTTGAATCTCCCTCTAGGTCAAACTAGTGCTCAGCACCAGCGGCTTCCTCATGGTTAGTACCAACAACCCCAGCCTGGGCTTTAGTATGGTGCTCAATATCAGCAAATTCCTCAATACCAACAGGCCCAAATGGGACCTCAGGCTAGACCCTATGTTAATTAAGGACCGCGCACTGGACCCCATGTTCAACAGGGACCACAGGTTGGACCTCATGTTCTTGTTTAGCAAGGACCTTACATCCCGCAAGGTCTACAACCTCAATACCTGTAGAGGCTTTTTCAACAGCCTCAGCAGGGTCTCTATGTTTAGTAGTCATTGCAATAAGGTCCTTACCAACAATGGGGGAAATATGCCGTATTCAAGATAAAATCCGCCTATTGGGGGTAGAATTCATACCAACCATGTTGGAACACTTGACCTTTTTCTCCTCATCATCCTCCCTTAACATTTTTTTCTACATTGGAATTGCTGAATGTGTCAAATCTTACTTCAATTGCATTGGTTTCCAATTCCGACTAAGATTCTGGGATATTCCTAAAATTGAAGGAAATTCTAGGGAAGACCCCCAAACCCATGTCATGATGTACCACTTATGCTGCTCTTCTAATTCTTGGGTCAACGATTCTATTCGTCTCCGTCTTTTCCAATGTACTTTGACCGGTATTGCAGCCAAGTGGTATATTGAGCTCCCTCGAGGAATTTTATTCGATATCAATTCTCTAGTTATGGCTTTCCTCACTCATTTCCAGTTACATGTCCAGTATGAAACTGGCACCCACCTCCTCACCTCGTTGAAGCATTCAACTGCTACTCAAATTTCAGATCACATTCATGAATGGCGTCGTCACCTCATAAAATTTGAGATCCCCGATCAGCTGTTGACTGAATGGTTTACGAAATCCCAGGATTGCTAAATATCTTGTGATGGGTGGATGTGTAATAGAGGAGGAAGTAATTTCCAGATCCCAATACCTCGATTTAGTTTATTCCCAATATGGGACTCTATATGAGCTCTTTTCTAATGCACCACAACCTTCGACTGATCCAGTGTCATCTCAGTCTCCTGCTACACCTCCAATGGATGGTGTTATTGGGACAGTGGCTCATACTAATAGTAGAGCGCCTAAGACTTTTTTGAAGTCTAAATCCACTATTTCCGTTGTGCCCTCCACTCCTTCCAATAACCAGAAGAATCTCGGTAAAACCTCTAAGTTTAATGATGTCCAATCTATCGCATCAGACATATTCTTGAAAGGTAAAAAAAAATGGTAAAGGTAAATCCAAATCCGACAACCCTAAACAAGATTCCAAAAATTCATCTATTGACGATTCTTCCCCGTGCAAGCCTAAATATCCTTGCCTAATATGTGATGATGATCATTACACCAGGGATTTTCCTCGGCGTGTCGAAGTTTCCTGTCTCTTAAATGGCGCACCAAGGACTCTGGCTGTCTTGAAAGAAACTTTCCCTTCTCAGCAGACACAAATGGTAGATCAAGCTCACTCCTCTAGAAACTCTCATGTTTTCATGGATGGAACGAAACCTATCGCTATTACCACGAGATCAAAAGACTAATCCAATCCATCAAAGGCTCCTATGGAACCGAAAGTTACAGATCACCCTTCCCCTTCCATGCCTCTTACTTTTGGTCCTCTCCAGATTGACAGACCTAGTAGTGACTCCATCATCCAACCACACCCAAAAGGTGTTCTTCGGAAATCATCCTATAATCCAAATGCGATATTTGCGCAACACTACAATATTTTAGAGGATATAGCTCAAACGCCTTTGGAATTGTCAGCTTTGGAGGTCCTTCAGTCGTATCCATCACAGTGGAAGGCACTACTTTCCACTATTGGAGGGATTGATCCTGTAGATTCTAATCTTATTACTTTCGATCTCGAGAATTTCGTTCCTACTTTCGATCTTATTACTCGAACTTGCAGCTCCAGATGCTGCCGGTCGTCCCATATATCCGGCCGGTTTTACCGGAGCTATATCTCAATACCAAAAGTACATGAATCAGTACCCTATCTACTATTCAAAAACTTTAACATGCCCACACAAGAATAGCAATCTGTCACTTACCATCGGGCCCCCATACTCGACCAGGCAGAAGTGGCAGGTCCGGATCTCCACAATAACTCATCCCACTATAGGGATAGTCGTCTATGTATAACGGCATCTGATCCCAATGGGCAAAGAACTAAGGTTGAAAAACTCGCCCGACCGCCCCTCCTCCTCCTCTACACAGTAGCCGCCCCCACCGGCGCATCCTGGGCTCTCTCGGGCCCCCATCTGGAAGCTGTATACGAGGCCGCAAGGTCGGGATCTTCTCAAAGAAGAAGGCACACAATCAAGTCCCATACGAGCAATCGTGGTTCACTTGCCGCTCGCAGAGCGACAACTGTCGTTTTAACGACACCAGCATCATTTGGGCCCACCCATAGTAGGTCCCACTCAACACACTCTCTACAAGCATCATCTGCCCCCCGGTGATGTGATGGAACGCCTGGTTGCCCAGGATACGCAGCATAGCTGCGGCCACTGCACGGGACTCTAGCCTCTCTAGATCCCCGATCGGTATCCGAGTCCCCTTGACTTGGAGACCCGATCGACAATGTCATTCCACAAACTCCATGATATGTCGCCCCCGCGGTAATACTGGCTGAGTGTTTCCCACCATCCCCAGTGGTGGGAGGCCCGTCAGGAAATACACATCCTCGACTGTCAGTTCGATCCTATGCCCCTGCACTACAAAGACCTCATGCTCTGGATCCCAGTAACTGATAATCCGGGCCAACAAAGGCTCTCCTGCCCTCATCAAAGGGTTCTCCAAAAACTTTAGAACCCCAAACCTGGCCAACACACGACGGACACCCTGATCCGCCTGGATCTCTGCCCGTAATGTACTCAGGTCTCTCTCTCTCCAGCTAACCCGTAAATCTGCCATACCTGCACAAAAACATCATCTTTTTCAACATACAGATCGGGAATACCATAACCAAACACAAAAACCCAACTCTCAACCATCAAACAGCACCACAACCCCCTCATCTCCCAGGTCGCAGTTTTCTGCCCAATTCTGGACCAGGTCGCAGTTTTTGCCCTGAAACCTGCGTCACAGGTCGCACTTTTTGGCCCAAAAAGTGCGACCCGACTGTAGAGATGAATCAGGGACTGTTTCTGAGATTTTGGGCCCTAAACTAAACTTTCAATCCATCAAAATGAAAGAGTAAGGTTAGGCCTCTTACCTGCAACTGACGGATCTCGATTCCAAGAGTCGGTTTGTCCGCTACGCTCGCCGCAAGATTTAGGGCCTTCTCTCCTCTCTACATTCACAACAGCAACAATAGCAAATGAGTGAATTTGGAGGGAAAACTGCCTTATTAAAAGAGAACCCATGTTTCTTCTTTCGACTACTGCGACCATACCGTAGCCCTGTTTGACAAACCGTCTGCACCGTTGGAAAGCTCTCACCGAGCCCTAAAATGGGTATCTGTTAGTTTTTCGTGATTTGATACTTCACCACGACACATTTTGTCCAAGAAGGGTCACTTCACCTCTCCCTAAAATCGCATTTCCTCACTTACGACACTTGTACTTGGGGCACCATTTTGCCTCCTTACTTGTCTTTGTTCGTGTCGATTTTCGTCATGAGTTACCATCTTGTACTCATGTTTTCATGGTCCCCCATTGGGCCTTTACTGTGTGGCAACACCATTGAGTCGCCCTTGTTTAGAGCATCCAAGTTGAGTCATCATCGCATTCATGGAGTCTATCCCGAGTCCCTTTGTACCCCGCTATAGCCCTCCATCCTTCATTGCTTGGTCTCTCTCTTGTGTCGCACATTATGACCTTCAGTCCCACTGTCCCCTATCCCTTATGATATTGTGTCAGTCGCTACCATGTCATTAATTCCCTTTATGCTCTAACAAGGGAAGTCATCCATTCGCTACTCAGTCCTTTCCATTTCACCATCATCATTAGTGTCAGTCTGTCCGTCACTCTACTATTGTCTCTCGTGCCTTAGTTGAGGATCTTTCATTGCCTCACTTATGGCGGACCTCCTTCTGTCGACATCAGCTCATTCTTTCCAGAATCCGGGTCTAGAGGGCGGTGAAACTTGGTTCCAGCTTCCACTCTTGTTCGGTGCCTCGAATCAGGCAAAGGGATCTCTCATTTCCCTTTGACTTGATTGTTTCTCCACTCCAGCTCCTTTCAGCATGACCGAGATCCGTATACTTGATGGTTCAGTGATACAGCAGCAGCTCTTGATGATTCCCAGGTGTGTGTGAGATGTCTCAACCCTCATGAGGGGGTGGCCCTACAGGTAGCCCCCCACATGCCCGGATGACCTCCTCTTTGCAGCCTTCGATGCAGCTCCAGATATTTGACGATGTTGGCCTTCGCCACTTGCAGCGCCTCTTTGATTTGCATGTATCAGTCAGATTTTGTGAGCCCTTCCCCATTTCCAGGGGGAGTTTGGGTTGCATTTGTATCTCATGTACTCAGATATTATTATACAAGTCCTGGCTGTTATCCCAGGCACAACATGTATATGGGATTCCTCATTGTATTTTTATCTGGCTCATGATTATGCCGGCTGTACTTTATGGTTCGGTCCCTTGTTTACTGGACACACTATTCTTTTGTACTTTGTCTCGGCGGGCATAGGTATGCCTCCCCCGCCGCCTTTAGCACAAGTACCCTCTCATAAAAAGAGACTTGTTGCACCTACGAGTCTCGTCTCCTCAGGGTCTAGTTCTTCAGCACACTATCTACCTTGCGTTTCTCTCTCTGACTTCCCTTTTGTTGTCTAGTGATTGAGTTCTTACAACGTACTTTGGTCATACGATTTGCTCCTGACACTCGCACGCTGGGGGGCAATCTGTTACACCATTTTTTGGTCATCTAACCTATTATCATTAGATGGACCCGAGTACACCATGTAAGACCAATTTTACCCTAAGTAAAATTGCTTTCACTATGTAAAATAACTTAATAAACCACATTTATTAGGTTGTTTATGGTCTAAACAGGAAACCCCAAAAGGAAATATTAAAAAAACCTATTTTGTTTAATTTTCCTCATGGAATAATTAATTAAACCATAATTTAATTATTATTCCCAGTCATTTTTAACCCAAAAACAAAGAAATTAATTAGATAAACCTTTATTTATCTTATTATTTTCTAGGAATAATTATTTAAATCTTTTTTAGATAATATTCCTTGTTAAATATGACCAAATCACCCACAAATAATTAAATAAATCATTATTTATTTAATTATCTTTCAACCACTTCCTTAAATAATTAAATAAATCATTATTTATTTGATTATCTTCTAACCGCTTCCTTAAAAAGATAAATAAATCATTTATTTATTTATTTTTGACAAATCAAGGGATTTGACCAAGTCAAATACCTTTTCCCTCCAACAAATATAATAAAATATTCCATAAAAAGTGGATCTAGATCTGGTTAACCCATGCACCAAGATCTAGAATGACCCGATATTTTGTTATAAATAGGAGGGTTTTTCCTACCATTCTTCACCTTTTGTTGCCTATTAGATCACTCTGGATCTATACACTTGGTCACTCTTTTCTACCATTTGCTGTGTGAGCTCCCTTTGAGTTCCATTCTTTGTGTGGGTTTTCTACACCAACGAGAGAGAGAAATCTTAGATTTGAAGCACTAAGGACTTCCAAGAACCCATCCCACTGAGGAGAATTGGATACGCCTTCTTGTTTTCCTCCCAGGTGCCCAATTAATATAAAAATTCTTTCAAAAATTGTTCTTGTCTTGTATATTGGTATATGGAGCAAACCCTTGTTTTTTCTGCTTAATGTCTTTCCATGCATAGATCTGGTTTTTGCAGCTCTTTTATGTTCAACTAACCACAGATCTGAAGATATTGGCAGCCACTTTTGTTGTTAGTGCTATTAGTTATGCGTAGCTAAAGTGGTCCTTTTTCGTACACTTCGACAAAGGATTCATACTAACAAATGGCGACTCCACACGAGTTTTAAATTACGACCGCTATCGTTTTTCATATTCCTGCATATCCAGCTACTTCAGACCCTAGGGTTTCTTTTCAGCTGTTTATTTTTCCTATTTTTATGTTGTTTTTCTCACATAAAACCCTAAAACATTAAAATTTCTAATTTTTGTGTGTTTCTGGCCCTATTGCGCAGGTAAGCGACACCAGCCGCAACTGAGACGGCAACTTTTCTGAAAATCTATTGCCGAGACAACCGGAACAGGGGGTCGCACTTTTTGGCCCATAACCTGCGACCTGGACCTCCAGGTCGCACTTTTCAGCCTCGTTTCTGCGACCTACGCTGAAAACAGATCAGAACCTGCAACCTGCCAATTTTTCAGTGGTTTTTCTACAATTTTTCTGGGTTTTGCTGAAGCTTCTGTCAGGGTTTTCCAGCCTCTGTCTCTGTCCGCTTTGACCAAGTTCTGATCTGTTTTTACTCATCTAAGTGGGAACCTAGCCCCCTAGGGCTTTAGTACCCTCCACTTTTTGTGGAAGAGTTTTAGCTGTTTCATCCATCTGTTTTTCAGAGTTTCAACCTTCCTTTTTTCAGATCTGGAACCTCCTCCTCAGATCCCTTTAAATCAGCCTTCCTTCCTTTCAAATCACCTTTTGTCGTTTTGTTTGGACCTCTCTTTAGGACCTCCTCCCTGTCCTTTCCGCTTTTTGCTGATTTCTTCCCTTTTTTCCAGCCACCTTGCCTCTGTCTCTTGGCTGTGATCTGCACCTCTTTTCAGCAGCTTTATCCTTTAGATCCCTGTCCCTTTTGACCCTAGATCTATTGGCCTCTTTTTAAGTGTGTTTTGACTAGATTTTTGCCCTTTTTTACATTAGTTTTGAGTGACCCGCCTTCTTGGGTTGAATCGATGCAATAGTAGCTGTTATTTTTCTATTATTTCAGCATTATATACTGTTCTCTGCAGATTTATTTTCAGTTACGCAGCACACATTTTCTTGCTCTCAAAACGGAAAGGGTTTAAAAATTAAAATTAACGCACACCACACACTGACCCTAAGTGAAGAAGCGCCTGGTTAACACCGCCTGGCAAAGACTCTAAAATCAATTGTCACTGCACATTTTCTGCCCTTGACCTCACTTGATTCTGTCCCTGTTTTCCCTTGTCAGTTTCCTTCTTCCCGTCATCATTGCGCCCCCAAGGCGCCTTTCCCGGAGACTTCTTGGCCTTCACCCTCAGTTTCCGGTTGATCGACCTGCTCCGTCCCGTCGTCGTCGAGCCAGTCCTCCTCCGAGTCCGCACTCCGACTCCTCTTCTGATTCATTGGGTTCTCCCTCTCCTCCTGGTTCTCCCCCTGTCACCTTCAATATGTCTGGTCCAGGGCCTAACGTTAGCGGTGCTCCAGGCCCTAATGCCGGAACCACTACTAGCGGAACCGCCACAGGAACTACCTCGGCCATACCCTTGCTACCGTACATCGCAGGCCTCAGCCTCCCCGATTTCAATCAGTTGATCAATGACCCTATCCGCCACGATGTTGGTTGGCCTGCTATGCCAACCAAGCTCCCCTCTGACATCCCTAAGTTCGAAGGCCTTGCTGGAGAAGATCCAACCAATCATGTCCGATCTTTCCACATGTGGTGTTCCTCCAATTCCATTACCGATGACTCCATTCGTCTTCGTTTGTTCCAACGCACGCTTACCGGCGAAGCTTCTAAATGGTATGTTGAACAAGCCACCTCTTCCCATACCACCTTTGTGACCCTTGCCCAAGCCTTTTTGTCTTATTTCCAGCTCCCTCTCCGATACGACACTGGCACGGAGCTCTTGACTTCCTTCAAGCAATCCTCTTCAACCCGCCTTTCCGCCCATGTTCAGGAATGGCGAAGAAGATGGAGCTTATGTCGAGCCCCTCCCTTTGAAGATCGGGTTTATATGGACTGGTTCCTTCGCACCCTTCTAGCTCCCATTGGCAAAGATGTCGCCTCCCATTTTTCTCAAACTGAAGAAGCCGCCCTCCAAATAGCCTTGAAATATGACTTGATCTACGCTCAATCTGGTTATGTTTATACCGTTCTTCCTGACCTCCCCAGGCCCGGCGGCGCTAACGCCCCGGGGGCATCTCATTCCGCCGACGGTATCGTTGGAGCCCTTTCCCATCCGTACGCTCAACCTCCTATGGGTTATGGTCTCCCTCAGGGAGGGGCCAGCACCTCTAGCACTCTTCCCCCTCCCGGTAGCATGTATCCAGGATACGGCATGCCTCCTCCTTTTGCCCAACCTCCTGCTTACCTCAATGTTGCCCAACCTAACCATTACCTTTATCTGCAGCCTGGTGCGCCAGCTCCTCCAGCATATGCGCTTCCATCTCCCTTGCCTCCTCCAAACCCGCAACAGCACTTACAGCCCCCTCCAGGGAAAGTATTTGCACAGTAGGGCGCGACTAATCCCCCTTCTTCTCAAAGAAGGCGGAGAGGCAATAAAAAACCAATCTGCCCCTGGTAACTGTGGCCCCAATCCTGGTGTGGACCCTAACACTGCTAACCAGCAACAGGGCACTCAGCCCAAGCTGGACAGGCCGCTTCGCACAAATAAGCCTTGTTCGTGTTGCGGTGTTTATGGTCATTACACCCACGATTGTCCCCTCTTACCCCAGATGCGGCAGATGTGGGAGTCTCAAGCCACATTGCGCGGACAACACGCCTCCCCTCATGCTCCTCCTAATGTGGCCACTACCCAACCAACTGTGTTTACTGATCCTTTCCCTCAGTAAGGATTCGTGGCTACCCAACCGCCTGACAGTGAGGTCGCCACTCCCCCTTCCCTTTCTGGTTCCTCTGATTACCAAATCCTTATGATGCACTCCGATCCTTCCCCGACCGTCGACCTTCACCTTCAAACTCGGTCTCACCAGTACCCCAAGCCTCCTGCTCAGTCTGCCCCTGAGCCTCCTTCTTCAGGTTCTACAGAGCCTCTTTCGACATCCAGTGGCCCCTTACATATCCCTCAACCCAAAGTTTAGGTTCATACCAAGATTCCTAAGGGACCCCTACGTCGAAACGCTGCTTCTGGTCGAGCTGCTCATTCGTATAGTATAGTAGATGATTTGGCGCAATCTCCTGCTGCCATTTCCACACTGGAACTCCTCCAGTAGTAACCTTCCCAAAAGAAGGCTCTACTATCTGTCGTGGGCGCTGTAGATCCTGCTGATGACCAAATGATTTTTTTCGACACCACTCAATCGGACCATCCTCCTCTCCCTCCTTCCGTCGCCTTCCAAATCCCAGTCAAAATCCGGAACACCAACGTTTCCCGGTGCATAATTGATGAGGGGGCATCCACCTGCGTGATGTCCGCTTCGGTTTGGAAGCAACTCGGATCCCCTGAGTTGGCCCCTTCTACGATCACCCTTCGAGCGTGGGATGGCCATGCCTCCCAGCCCATTGGCCTATTTCGTAATTGTCCTATCACCCTCGCCGGTAAGACTGTTTGCGTTGACGTCGAAGTCATCAACGCCCCGCTAGACTACAACATTCTATCGGGGCGAAGCTACACCTATGCTATGTCCGCTGTCCCATCCGCATTTTTCCGCAAGATGTCTTTCCCCCATAATGGAAATATAGTCACCATTGACCAGTTGCCATATCATGAGCAAAAATCTCAGACCTCACCTGAGACGACCATCTCTTCTGTAGCCAACAAGAAAACCGTCGATTCCTTGACCAGTGTCTCCCCCGGCGTTTACAAAGATTCCTCCCTGCTTGGAACTTTTCCTAATCTCCCTCCTCCCATCACTGATCCCAGCTTATCGAATGTTTGCATGATGCAATCGTCTCAGGCTTCCCTTAAGCGGCCTGCCTCGGCTAGTCAGCAACCTCCCCCTCGCCCTCCGCAACCCGCTCCTAGCCATTCATCTCAGCCATCTGGACTTCCTCCTTCTGGCCCTCCCCCTACAGCTGGTATCTCTGAACCCCTTTATGCTCCTGGATCGGTTCCCCCAGGCCTTAACCATCTCAGAGTCGTCCCTCCTAGTCATTACCCTGCTGGGTAGATACCTTTCCTGGCTCCCCCTCTCGGAGTATATTCTATCCCCATCATGGCCACCCTCTCTCTCCCTAACCTGACCTTGGGCATACCAGTCTGGTACCTTGATCCTCCAGCAGCTACCCCTCCTGGTCACCCCAAACCCTACATGGCTTTGACACCGATTCAACTGGTCCCCCTCACTTCCTCCGTTGCCACTGTGCCCCCAGCACCTCTATAGGACCCTTCTCCTGTCGTGATGGCTCCCGGGAAGAAAGGCAAAGCTCGCAAGGGGGCACCCAAAGACAAGACCACCACGACTGACCTGGCCCCTCCTCCGCCCGAAAAACCTTGTGCCTTATGTGATGTCGCCGGTCATGCCACCCATGCTTGTCTCGAGTTGCCCCGTATTCAGCCCATGGTTAAAGTCGCGTTCCCTGAAGCTACGGTCCCTGAAGCCTCCATTCCTTCTTTGTCCGTAACCAAGAACCCCAAGACTCTCCGCACCAACAAACCATGTGCTTTGTGCGGTGTTCATGGCCATTACTCCCACCATTTTTCTCACCTGACGCATTACCACGCCTCTTTAGAAGTAGTCCGAGAGTATGAAGTTGAACAGAATCAATCCGCCTCTCCCATACTCACGCAGTATGCCTCAGGACAGCCTGAGTATCCCCTCGCCCCCATCGACATTCCCCCCCCTGATGTTCAGATGACGGAGTCTACCACAACCATTCTTTACCTATCCTCCTCTGCGAGACATTCGGAGCCCAGTCCCCCTACATCCTCCCCTGTCGTTTCGCCTGACCACCTTTTTTCTACCCATACTCGAGATCACTCCACCCGTATCTTTGTTGACCTCCGCAGCCCGAGTCCTCGCCATACTTCCCATAGCCCTCATATACCACCCTCTAATTGTATACGAGTCATAGTCATCCTGCTCATTGCACTCCCTCCCGCAGTTGCCGCTCGATGTCTTCTGTCCACTCACGCTGCCGTCATTGTCTCCCCTCCCCTCATTTGTTGTCTTGTCACACCATTCCGCAGGACCCTCCGTCCCCACCCTTTATCGGTTATGCCGATGGTGCAAGTCGTTATTCCCGGAATCTAGCCTCGGCATATTGGGCCATCTTCACCCCCTTGCATGCCCTTGTTCTCTCCAATGGGGTCTGCATTGGTTCTGCCACCAACAATCAGGCCGAATATGATGCAGTGCGTGGTCTCTTACTCGATGCCCTCTTCCATCGCATCCTCCATCTGCACGTTCGTTTGGATTCCCTACTTCTTGTCATGCAACTAAATGGTGTTTATCGTGTGCATAACCCTGTGCTGTTTAGACGCTATTTACAAGTGAAACTCTTGATACATGCATTTGAAACCATAACTTTCAACCATGTACCTCGAGAACAGAATCATTATGTAGATAGTATTGCAAACCATTTTCTAGATTGGCATTTATCACACGCATTTCATACAATACAATAACATTTATAATCATTAAAAATGATGCATATCCATAATATGTGTCGCAAAACATGTGTTTAGAGTCCATCTACTCTGATACATATGACATGCCCATAGCATGTTACAAAAAACCCAAAACTAGGGGCACCACCTACCCCTACATACACACTAGGGGGCACCACATGCCCCACAACTACTCACTATCTGGCGGATCCCGAACCAACGGCTCCGTCTCCACAGCCCGTAGATCACGTATGCCTTGACCGGCCATTGCCATGCGCCGCATGACACCTCGCCATTCCGAGGGCAGACCAATGCATGCCTCCACGTACTGGTCGTCTAAGTCTTGCCACTTGCGCTCTGAAACTCCGGTCAGCAATGTCTCGCATCTATGACGGATGTCCTCTAGGAGGGCGGCCGCATCCTCATTGTGCGTTGCTCTCGACCCACTCGGACCTGCAGCTCCAGATGCTGTCGGTCGTCCCATATGTCCGACCGGTTTTACTGGAGCTATATCTGCATACCAAAAGTACATGAATCAGTACCGTATCTACTATTCAAAAACTTTAACATGCCCACACAAGAATAGCAATCTGTCACTTACCATCGGGCCCCCATACTCGACTAGGCGGAAGTGGCAGGTCCGGATCTCCACAATAACTCATCCCACTATAGAGATAGTCGTCTATGTATAATGGCATCTGATCCCAATGGGCAAAGAACTCAGGTCGAAACACTCGCCCTACCACCCCTCCTCCTCCTCTGCACAATAGCCGCCCCCACCGGCGCATCCTGGGATCTCTCAGGCCCCCATCTGAAAGTTGTATACGAGGCCGCAAGGTCGGGATCTTCTCAAAGAAGAAGGCGCACAATAAAGTCCCATACGAGCAATCATGGTTCACTTTCCACTTGCAGAGCGACAACTGTCGTTTTAACGACACCAGCATCATTTGGGCCCACCCATGGTAGGTCCCACTCAACACACTCTCTACAAGCATCATCTGCCCCCCGGTGATGTGATGGAATGCCTGGTTGCCCAGGATATGCAGCACAGCTGCGGCCACTGCACGGGTTTCTAGCCTCTCTAGATCCCCGATCGGTATCCGAGTCCCCTTGACTTGGAGACCCGGTCGACAATGTCGTTCCACAAACTCCATGATATGCCGCCCCCGTGGTAATACTGGCTGCGTGTTTCCCACCATCCCCAGTGGTGGGAGACCCGTCGGGAAATACACATCCTCATTGTCGATTCCGATCTGTGCCCTGCTAAAGGCCTCATGCTACGGATCCCGATGACGATGTCCACGGACAGGCTCTCCTTGCCCTCATCGAAAGGGTTCTCCAAAAACTTTAGAACCCCGAGCCTGGCCAACACACGACGGACACCACCGGTCCCGCCTGGATCTCTGCCGTAATGTACCCAGGTCTCTCTCTCTCCGGCTAACCCGTATATCTGCATACACACACCAAAACATCATCTTTGTCGACATACAGATCGGGAATAACCATAACCAAACACAAAAACCCAACTCTCGGCCATCGAAGCTCTACCTGACCCCCTCATCTCCCAGTCGCAGTTTTACGCCAGTTACGGACAGTGCGATTTTTGCCCTGAAACACATCAGGAATTCGCACTTTTTGGCCCAAAGTGTGCCTAAACCATGAGATGAAGGATGGAATTTGTTTCTGAGATTTTGGGCCCTAAACTGAACTTTCAATCCATCAAAATGAAAGAGTAAGGTTAGGCCTCTTACCTGCAACTAACGGATCTTGATTCCAACGGTCGGTTTGTCCGCTACGCTCGCCGCAAGATTTAGGGCCTTCTCTCCTCT
Source organism: Pinus albicaulis (assembly GCA_034641835.2). Classification (NCBI taxonomy): domain Eukaryota; kingdom Viridiplantae; phylum Streptophyta; class Pinopsida; order Pinales; family Pinaceae; genus Pinus; species Pinus albicaulis. The sequence continues at coordinate 1,193,751,156 of CM076572.1, read as the reverse complement.
CTACATTCATAACAGCAACAATAGCAAATGAGTGAATTTGGAGGGAAAACTGCCTTATTAAAAGAGAACCCATGTTTCTTCTTTCGACTGCTGCGACCATACCGTAGCCCCGTTTGACAAACCGTCTGCACCGTTGGAAGCTCTCACCGAGCCCTAAAATGGGTATCTGTTAGTTTTTCGTGATTTGATACCTCACCAGGACACATTTTGTCCAAGAAGGGTCACTTCACCTCTCCCTAAAATCGCATTTCCTCACTTACGACACTTGTACTTGGGGCACCATTTTTCCTCCTTACTTGTCTTTGTTCGTGTCGATTTTCGTCATGAGTTACCATCTTGTACTCATGTTTTCATGGTCCCCCATTGGGCCTTTACTGTGTGGCAACACCATCGAGTCGCCCTTGTTTAGAGCATCCAAGTTGAGTCATCATTGCATTCATGGAGTCTATCCCGAGTCCCTTTGTACCCCGCTATAACCCTCCATCCTTCATTGCTTGGTCTCTCTCTTGTGTCGCACATTATGACCTTCAGTCCCACTATCCCCTATCCCTTATGATATTGTGTCAGTCGCTACCATGTCATTCATGCCCTTTATGCTCTAACAAGGGAATTCATCCATTCGCTACTCAGTCCTTTCCATTTCACCATCATCATTAGTGTCAGTCTGTCCGTCGCTCTACTATTGTCTCTCGTGCCTTAGTTCAGGATCTCTCACTGCCTCACTTATGGCAGACCTCCTTCTGTCAACATCAGCTCATTCTTTCCAGAAGCCGGGTCTAGAGGGCGGTGAAACTTGGTTCCAGCTTCCACTCTTGTTCGGTGCCTCGAATCAGGCAAAGGGATCTCTCATTTCCCTTTGACTTGATTGTTTCTCCACTCCAGCTCCTTTCAGCATGATCGAGATCCATATACTTGATGGTTCAGTGATACAGCAGCAGCTCTTGATGATTCCCAGGTGTGTGTGAGATGTCTCAACCCTCATGAGGGGGTGGCCCTGCAGGTAGCCCCCCACATACCCGGATGACCTCCTCCTTGCAGCCTTCGATGCAGCTCTAAATATTTGATGAGGTTGGCCTTAGCCACTTGCGGCGCCTCTTTGATTTGCATGTATCAGTCAGATTTTGTGAGCGCTTCCCCATTTACAGGGGGCATTTGGGTTGTATTTGTATCTCATGTACTTAGATATTATTGTACAAGTCCTGGCTGTTATCCCAGGCACAGCATGTATATGGGATTCCTCATTGTATTTTTATATGGCTCATGATTATGTCGGCTGTACTTTATGGTTCGGTCCCTTGTTTACTGAACACACTATTTTTTGTACTTTGTCTCGGCGGGCATAGGTATGCCTCCCCGCCGCCTTCAGCACAAGTACCCTCTCATAAAAAGAGACTTGTTGCACCTGTGAGTCTCGTCTCCTCAGGGTCTAGTTCTTCATCACACTATCTACCTTGCATTTCTCTCTCTGACTTCCCTTTTGTTGTCTAGTGACTGAGTTCTTACAACGTACTTTGGTCATACGATTTGCTTTCGACACTCGCACGCTGGGGGGCAATCTGTTACACCATTTTTTGGTCATCTAACCTATTATCATTAGATGGACCCAAGTACACCATGTAAGACCAATTTTACCCTAAGTAAAATTGCTTTCACTATGTAAAATAACTTAATAAACCACATTTATTAGGTTGTTTATGGTCTAAACGGGAAACCCCAAAAGGAAATATTAAACAAACCTATTTTGTTTAATTTTCCTCATGGAATAATTAATTAAACCATAATTTAATTATTATTCCCAGTCATGTTTAACCCAAAAACAAAGAAATTAATTAGATAAACCTTTATTTATCTTATTATTTTCTAGGAATAATTATTTAAATCTTATTTAGATAATATTTCTTGTTAAATATGACGAAATCACCCACAAATAATTAAATAAATCATTATTTATTTTATTATCTTTCAACCACTTCCTTAAATAATTAAATAAATCATTATTTATTTGATTATCTTCCAACCACTTCCTTAAAAAGATAAATAAATCATTTATTTATTTATTTTTGACTAATCAAGGGATTTGACCCAAGTCAAATACCTTTTCCCTTCAACAAATATAATAAAATATTCCATAAAAGGTGGATCTAGATTTGGTTAATGTTATTTTAATCATGCACCAAGATCTAGAATGACCCAATATTTTGTTATAAATAGGAGGGTTTTTCCTACCATTCTTCACCTTTTGTTGCCTATTAGATCACTCTGGATCTATACACTTGGTCCCATTTTTCTACCATTCGCTGTGTGAGCTCCCTTTGAGTTCCATTCTTTGTGTGGGTTTTCTACACCAACAAGAGAGAGAAATCTTAGATCTGAAGTGCTGAGGACTTCCAAGAACCCATCCCACTGAGGAGAATTTGATACGCCTTCTTGTTTTCCTCCCAGGTGCCCAATTAATATAAAAATTCTTTCAAAAATTGTTCTTGTCTTGTCTATTGGTATATGGAGCAAACCCTTGTTTTTACTGCTTAATGTCTTTCCATGCATAGATCTGGTGTTTTGCAGCTCTTTTATGTTCAACTCTTTTATGTTCAATAACTTGCTTGAGATCTGAAGATATTGGCAACCACTTTTGTTGTTAGGGCTATTAGTTATGCGTAGCTAAAGTGGTCCTTTTTTAGGTACACTTGACAGAAAGGATCCATCTTGGCTAAATGGCGACTCCACACGGGTTTTAAATTACGAGCGGCGTAGTGGTTCATATTCACTGCATATCAATTACTTGATTTTTAGGGTTTCTTTTCGAAATTGTTTATTTTCTATTTTTATGTTGTTTTTCTCATAAAACCCTAAAACAAATTGTTCTTGTCTTGTCTATTGGTATATGGAGCAAACCCTTGTTTTTTCTGCTTAATGTCTTTCCATGCATAGATCTGGTTTTTGCAGCTCTTTTATGTTCAACTAACCGCAGATCTGAAGATATTGGCAACCACTTTTGTTGTTAGGGCTATTAGTTATGCGTAGCTAAAGTGGTCCTTTTTCGTACACTTCGACAAAGGATCCATACTAACAAATGGCGACTCCACACGGGTTTTAAATTACGAGCGCTGTCGTTTTTCATATTCCTGCATATCCAGCTACTTCAGACCCTAGGGTTTCTTTTCAGCTGTTTATTTTTCCTATTTTTATGTTGTTTTTCTCACATAAAACCCTAAAACATTAAAATTTCTAATTTTTGTGTGTTTCTGGCCCTATTGCGCAGGTAAGCGACACCAGCCGCAACTGAGACGGCAACTTTTCTGAAAATCTATTGCCGAGACAACCGGAACAGGGGGTCGCACTTTTTGGCCCATAACCTGCGACCTGGACCTCCAGGTCGCACTTTTCAGCCTCGTTTCTGCGACCTACGCTGAAAACAGATCAGAACCTGCAACCTGCCAATTTTTCAGTGGTTTTTCTACAATTTTTCTGGGTTTTGCTGAAGCTTCTGTCAGGGTTTTCCAGCCTCTGTCTCTGTCCGCTTTGACCAAGTTCTGATCTGTTTTTACTCATCTAAGTGGGAACCTAGCCCCCTAGGGCTTTAGTACCCTCCACTTTTTGTGGAAGAGTTTTAGCTGTTTCATCCATCTGTTTTTCAGAGTTTCAACCTTCCTTTTTTCAGATCTGGAACCTCCTCCTCAGATCCCTTTAAATCAGCCTTCCTTCCTTTCAAATCACCTTTTGTCGTTTTGTTTGGACCTCTCTTTAGGACCTCCTCCCTGTCCTTTCCGCTTTTTGCTGATTTCTTCCCTTTTTTCCAGCCACCTTGCCTCTGTCTCTTGGCTGTGATCTGCACCTCTTTTCAGCAGCTTTATCCTTTAGATCCCTGTCCCTTTTGACCCTCGATCTATTGGCCTCTTTTTAAGTGTGTTTTGACTAGATTTTTGCCCTTTTTTACATTAGTTTTGAGCGACCCGCCTTCTTGGGTTGAAGCGATGAAATAGTAGCTGTTATTGTTCTGTTATTTCAGCATTATATACTATTCTCTGCATATTTATTTTCAGTTACGCAGCACACATTTTCTTGATCTCAAAACGAAAAGGGTTTTAAAAATTAAAATTAACGCACGCCACACACTGACCCTAAGTGAAGAAGCGCCTGGTTAACACCGCCTGGCAAAGACTCTAAAATCAATTGTCACTGCACATTTTCTGCCCTTGACCTCACTTGATTCTGTCCTTGTTTGCCCTTGTCGGTTTCCTTCTTCCCGTCATCATTGCGCCCCCAAGGTGCCTTTCTCGGAGACTTCTTGGCCTTCACCCTCAGTTTCCGGTTGATCGACCTACTCCGTCCCGCCGTCGTCGAGCCAGTCCTCCTCCAAGTCCGCACTCTGACTCCTCTTCTGATTCATTGGGTTCTCCCTCTCCTCCTGGTTCTCCCCCTGTCACCTTCACTATGTCTGGTCCAGGGCCTAACGTTAGCGGTGCTCCAGGCCCTAATGTCGGAACCACTACTAGCGGAACCGCCACAGGAACTACCTCAGCCATACCCTTGTTGTCGTACATTGCAGGCCTCAGCCTCCCCGATTTCAATCAGTTGATCAATGACCCTATCCACCACGATGTTGGTTGGCCTGCTATGCCAACCAAGCTCCCCTCCGACATCCCTAAGTTCGAAGGCCTTGCTAGAGAAGATCCAACCAATCATGTCCGATCTTTCCACATGTGGTGTTCCTCCAATTCCATTACCGATGACTCCATTCATCTTCGTTTGTTCCAATGCACGCTTACCGGCAAAGCTTCTAAATGGTATGTTGACCAAGCCACCTCTTCCCATACCACCTTTGCGACCCTTTCCCAAGCCTTTTTATCTTATTTCCAGCTCCCTCTCCGATACGATACTGGCACGGAGCTCTTGACTTCATTCAAACAAACCTCTTCGACCCGCCTTTCCGCCCATGTTCAAGAATGGCGACGAAGACGGAGCTTATGTCGAGCCCCCCACTTCGAAGATCGGGTTTACATGGACTGGTTCCTTCGCACCCTCTTAGCTCCTATCGGCAAAGATGTCGCCTCTCACTTTCCTCAAACCGAAGAAGCCGCCCTCCAAATAACCTTGAAATATGACCTGATCTACGCTCAATCTGGTTATGTTTATACCGTTCTTCCTGACCTCCCCAGGCCCGGCGGCGCTAACGCCCCGGGGGAATCTCATTCCGCCGACGGTATCGTTGGAGCCCTTTCCCATCCGTACGCTCAACCTCCTATGGGCTATGGTCTCCCTCAGGGAGGGGCCAGCACCTCCAGCACTCTTCCCCCTCCCAGTAGCATGTATCCAGGATACGGCATGCCTCCTCCTTTTGCCCAACCTCTTGCTTACCTTAATGTTTCCCAACCTAACCATTACCTTTATCCACAGCCTGGTGCGCCAGCTCCTCCAGCATATGTGCTTCCATCTCCCTTGCCTCCTCCAAACCTGCAACAGCACTTACAGCCCCCTCCAGGGCAAGTATTTGCACAGCAGGGCGCGACTAATCCCCCTTCTTCTCAAAGAAGGCGGAGAGGCAATCAAAACCAATCTGCCCCTGGTACCCGTGGCCCCAATCCTGGTGTGGACCCTAACACTGCCACCAGCAACAGGGCACTCAGCCCAAGCCGGACAGGCCGCTTCGCACAAATAAGCCTTGTTCGTGTTGCGGTGTTTATGGTGATTACACCCACGATTGTCCCCTCTTACCCCAGATGCAGCAGATGTGGGAGTCTCAAGCCACATTGCGCGGACAACATGCCTCCCCTAATGCTCCTCCTAATGTGGCCACTACCCAACCAGCTGTGTTTACTGATCCTTTCCCTCAGCAAGGATTCGTGGCTACCCAACCGCCTGACAGCCAGGTCGCCACTCCCCCTTCCCTTTCTGGTTCCTCCGATTACCAGATCCTTATGATGCACTCCGATCCTTCCCCGACCGTCGACCTTCACCTTCAAACTCGGTCTCACCAGTACCCCAAGCCTCCTGCTCAGTCTGCCCCCGAGCCTCCTTCTTCAGGTTCTACAGAGCCTCTTTCGACATCCAGTGGCCCCTTACATATCCCTCAACCCAAAGTTGAGGTTCATACCAATATTCCTAAGGGACCCCTACGTCGAAACGCTGCTTCTGGTCGAGCTGCTCATTCGTATAGTATAGTAGATGATTTGGCACAATCTCCTGCTGCCATTTCCACACTGGAACTCCTCCAGCCGTGCCCTTCCCAAAAGAAGGCTCTACTATCTTCCATGGGCGCTGTAGATCCTGCTGATGACCAAATGATTGTTTTCGACGCCACTCAATCGGACCATCCTCCTCTCCCTCCTTCCGTCGCCTTCCAAATCCCAGTCAAAATCTGGAATGCCAACGTTTCCCGGTGCATAATTGATGAGGGGGCATCCACCTGCGTGATGTCTGCTTCGGTTTGGAAGCAACTCGGATTCCCTGAGTTGGCCCCTTCCACGATCACCCTTTGAGCGTGGGACGGCCATGCCTCCCAGCCCATTGGCCTATTTCGTAATTTTCCTATCACCCTCGCCAGTAAGACTGTTTGCGTTGACGTCGAAGTCATCGACGCCCCGCTAGACTACAACATTCTATTGGGGCGAAGCTACACCTATGCTATGTCTGTTGTCCCATCCGCGGTTTTCCGCAAGATGACTTTCCCCCATAATGGAAAGATAGTCAACGTTCACCAGTTGACATATCATGAGCCAAAATCTCAGACCTCACCTGAGACGACCATCTCTTCTGTAGCCAACAAGCAAACCATCGATTCCTTGACCAGTGTCTCCCCCGGCGTTTACAAGGATTCCTCCATGCTTGGAACTTTTCCTAATCTCCCTCCTCCTCCCATCACTGATCCCAGCTTATCGAATGTTTGCATGATGCAATCGTCTCAGGCTGCCCTTAAGCGGCCTGCCTCAGCTAGTCAGCAACCTCCCCCTCGCCCTCTGCAACCTGCTCCTAGCCATTCATCTCAGCCATCCGGACTTCCTCCTTCTGGCCCTCCCCCTACAGCTGGTATCCCTGAACCCCTTTATGCTCCTTGATCGGTTCCCCCAGGCCTTAACCATCTCAGAGCCGTCCCTCCTGGTCATTACCCTGCTGGGCAGATACCTTTCCTGGCTCCCCCTCCCGGAGTATATTCTGTCCCCGTCATGGCCACCCTCTCTCTCCCTAACCTGACCTCGGGCATACCAGTCTGGTACCTTGATCCTCCAGCAGCTACCCCTCCTGGTCACCCCAAACCCTACATGGCTTTGACACCGGTTCAACCGGTCCCCCTCGCTTCCTCCATTGCCACTGTGCCCCCAACACCTCTACAGGACCCTTCTCTTGTCGTGACGACTCCCGGGAAGAAAGGCAAAGCTCGCAAGGGGGCACCCAAAGACAAGACCACCACGACTGACTCGGCCCCTCCTCCGCCCGCAAAACCTTGTGCCTTATGTGATGTCGTCGGTCATGCCACCCATGCTTGTCCTGATTTGTCCCGTATTCAGCCCATGGTTAAAGTCGCGTTCCCTGAAGCTACGGTCCCTGAAGCCTCCATTCCTTCTTCGTCCGTAACCAAGAACCCCAAGACTCTCCGCACCAACAAACCCTGTGCTTTGTGCGGTGTTCATGGCCATTACTCCCACCATTGTCTTCACCTGACGCATTACCGCGCTTCTTTAGAAGTAGTCTGAGATTATGAAGTTGAACAGAATCAATCCGCCTCTCCCATACTTGCGCAGTATGCCTCGGGCTAGCCTGAGTATCCCCCCGCCCCCATCGACATTCCCCCCCCTGATGTTCAGATGACGGAGTCTACCACAACCATTCTTTACCTGTCCTCCTCTGCGAGACATTCGGAGCCCAGTCCCCCTGCATCCTCCCCTGTCGTTTCGCCTTACCACCTTTTTTCTACCCATACTCGAGATCACTCCACCCGTATCTCTGTTGACCTCCGCAGCCCGAGTCCTCGCCATACTTTCGATAGCCCTCATATACCACCCTCTAATTGTATACGAGTCATAGTCATCCTGCTCATTGCACTCCCTCCCGCAGTTGCCGCTCGATGTCTTCTGTCCACTCACGCTGCCGTCATTGTCTCCCCTCCCCTCATTTGTTGTCTTGTCACACCATTCCGCAGGACCCTCCGTCCCCACCCTTTATCAGTTATGCCGATGGTGAGAGTCGTTATTCCCGGAATCTAGCCTCGGCAGGTTGGGCCATCTTCACCCCCTTGCATGCCCCTGTTCTCTCCAACGAGGTCTGCATTGGTTCTGCCACCAACAATCAGGTCGAATATGATGCAGTGTGTGGTCTCTTAGTCGATGCCCTCTTCCATCGCATCCTCCATCTGCACGTTCGTTTGGATTCCCTACTTCTTGTCATGCAACTAAATGGTGTTTATCGTGTGCATAACCCTGTGCTATTTAGACGCTATTTACAAGTGACACTCTTGATACGTGCATTTGAAACCATAACTTTCAACCATGTACCTCGAGAACAGAATCATTATGTAGATAATATTGCAAACCATTTTCTAGATTGGCATTTATCACATGCATTTCATACAAGACAATAACATTTATAATTATTAAAAACGATGCATATCCATAATATGTGTCGCAAAACATGTGTTTAGAGTCCATCTACTCTGATACATATGACATGCCCATAGCATGTTACAAAAAACCCAAAACTGGGGGCACCACCTGCCCCTACATACACACTAGGGGGCACCACATGCCCCACAACTACTCACTATCTAGCGGATCCCGAACCAACGGCTCCGCCCCCGCAGCCCGTAGATCACGTATGCCTTGACCAGCCATCGCCATGCGCCGCATGACACCTCGCCATTCCGAGGGCAGACCAATGCATGCCTCCATGTACTGGTCGTCTAAGTCTTGCCACCCGCGCTCTGAAACTCCGGTCAGCAACGTCTCGCATCTACAACGGATGTCCTCCAGGAGGGCAGCCGCATCCTCATTGTGCACTGCTCTCGACCCACTCGGACCTGCAACTCCAGATGCTGCCAGTCGTCCCATATATTCGGCCGGTTTTACCGGAGCTATATCTGCATACCAAAAGTACATGAATCAGTACCGTATCTACTATTCAAAAACTTTAACATGCCCACACAAGAATAACAATCTTTCACTTACCATCGGGCCCCCATACTCGACCAGGCGGAAGTGGCAGGTCTGGATCTCCACAATAACTCATCCCACTATAGGGATAGTCGTCTATGTATAACGGCATCTGATCCCAATGGGCAAAGAACTTAGGTCGAAACACTTGCCCGACCGCCCCTCCTCCTCCTCTGCACAGTAGCCACCCCCACCGGCGCATCCTGGGCTCTCTCAGGCCCCCATCTGGAAGCTGTATACGAGGCCGCAAGGTCGGGATCTTCTCAAAGAAGAAGGTGCACAATAAAGTCCCATGATTCTTCATGTTCGACTATAGTTTCACATCATTGGCCTTCGATCAAATGATTCTGGAACTGTTTGACTTCAACATATTCATTCACACTTGTAGATTGTTTTTTTGTAAGTTGAGGTCCATCGTCATTATTGGTGGTCTCTCTCATGCCTATTAACGGTTTTCATCATTGATCGGTAATCAGGTGGTTTCTACCATGTTCGACACCAACACATCTATTCGCATGGCTATATTCATACATAGGGTTGATTGAGATCGCAATGAAGACCCTAGGTCACTTCTGATTTTGATCCAAACTGCGTGGAGTTAATGAGTATTATGATTGTATACATGATCCTATCTATATGGATGGTTGCATCCATACCGTAGATCCATTTCTATGATCTCTTTAGACAGATGGTTGCAACCATGTCGTGGGTTCATGTTTTATTTGATGCCTAGTGCAAATTCATGTGGTTAGGCATATTCATACCAGAGATGTCATGTATTGTAAAATGTTTTGTTAGTATGAATCTTCTGTCGGAAAAAGACCACTTTAGCTACGCATAAAAAATAGCCCTAACATCAATTATGGCTGCCAATATCTTCAAATATGTAGTTAGTTGATCCAAATAAAGCTGCACAAATCTATATCTATGCATAAAAAGACATTAAGCAGTGAAAATGAAATGTTGCTCCATACATCCAATAGATAAGACAAGAACAATCTTTTTGAAAGAATTTTTTATATTAAAGGGCACCTAAGAGGAAAATAAGAAAGGTGTTTCCAATTCTCCTCAATGGGATGGGTTCTTGAAAGTCCTCAGCATTTCAGATCTAAAATTTCTCTCTCTTGTTGGTGTAGAAAACCCAGACAAACATAGAACTCAAAGGGAGCTCACAAAGCAAATGGTGGAGAATGTGACAATGATAATGGCTCAAAGTCAGACCAAGAGTATAGATCCAGAGTGATCTAATATGCAAAGGAAAGGTGACAAATGAATAGGAAAACCCTTCTATTTATAACAAAATATTAGGGTAGTCTAGGACTTGGTGCATGAATAAAATATTATTAACCAAATTCTAGAACCGCCTTTTAGGAATACTTTATTATATTTGTTGGAGGGAAAAGGTATTTGACTTGGGTCAAATCCCTTTATTTGTAAATAATAAATAAATAAATGATTTAGTTATTATTTTAGGGAAGTAGTTGAATGATAATTAAATAAATAATGGTCTATTTAATTATTTATAAATGATTTAGTCATATTTAACAAGGAATATTATTTAAATAAGATTTAAATAATTATTCCTAGAAAATAATAAGATAAATAAGGATTTATCTAATTAATTCCCTTGTTTTGGGTTAAATATAACTAGGAATAATAATTAAATTATTGTTTAATTAATTATTCCATGAGGAAAATCAAACAAATATAGATTTTTTTAATGTTTTCTTTTGGGGTTTTCTGTTTAGACCATAAACAACCTAATAAATGTGTTTTATTAAGTTATTTTACATAGTGAAAGCAATTTTACTTAGGGTAAAATTGGTCTTACATGGTGTACTTGGGTCCATCTAATGATAATAGGTTAGATGACCAAAAAATGGTGTAACAGATTGCCCCCCAGCATACGAGTGTTAGGAGCAAATCGTATGACCGAAGTACGTTGTAAGAACTCAATCACCAGACATCAAAAGAGAAGTCAGAGAGAGAAACGTAAGGTAGTCTAAAGTGCTAAATAACTAGACCCTGAGGAGATGAGACTTACAGGTGCAACAATTCTTGTTTTATGAGAGGGTACCTGTGCTAGAGGCGGCAGGGGAGGCATACCTATGCCCGCCGAGACAAAGTACAAAAGAATAGTGCATCCAGTAAACAAGGAACCGAACGATAAAGTACATGCTAGCATAAACATGAGCCAGATAAAAGATATAATGAGGAATCCCACATACATGCTATGTCTGGGATAACAGCCAGGACTTATACAATAATATCTGAGTACATGAGATACAAATACAACCCAAATGCCCCCTATAAATGGGGAAGGGCTCGCAAAATCAGACTGATACATGAAAATCAAAGAGTTGTTGTAAGAGGCGAAGGCCAGCATCATCAAATATATGGAGCTGCATCAAAGGCTGCAATGAATAGGTCGTCCGGGCATGTGGGGGGCTACCGACAGGGCCACCCCCTCATGAGGGTTGAGACATCTCACACACACCCGAGAATCACCAATAGTTGCTGCTGCATCACTAGACTATCAAGTATACGAATCTCGATCATGCTGAAAGGAGCTGGAGTGGAGAAACAATCAAGTCAAAGGGTAATGAGAAATCCCTTTGCTTGATCCAAGGCACCGAACAAATGGAGAAGCTGGAACCAAGGCACACTGCCCTCTAGACCTGTCTTCTGGAGTGAATGAGTTGATGGCGACAGAAGGAGGTCCGCCGTAGGTGAGGCAATAAGGGATCCTCAACTAAGGCACAAGAGAAAATAGTAGAGCGACTGACAGACTAATACTAATGATGATGATGGAATGGGGGATACTGAGTAACGGATGGACGACTTCCTTTGTTAGAGCATAAAGGGCATGGATGACTTGGCAGCGACGGACACAATATCAGGAGGGATAAGGGACAGTGGGACTGAATGCCATTATGTGCGACACGAGAGAGGGACCAAGTAATGAATGATGGAGGAATATAGTGGGGTACAAAGGGACTCGGGATAGACTCCATGAATGATATGATGACTCAACTCGGTTTCTCTAAACAAGGGCGACTCGATGGTGTTGCCATACAGTAAAGGTCCAATGGGGGACCATAAAAACATGAGTACAAGAGGGTGGCTCATGACGAAAATCAACACGAACAAGGACAAGTATGGAGGCAAAGTGGTGCCCCAAATACAAGTGTTGTAAGTGAGGAAATCCGATTTGAAGGAGAGGTGAATGGACTCTTCGTGGAAAAAATGTGTCGTGGTGAGGTATCAAATCATGAAAAACTAACAGATACCCATTTGAGTGCTCGGTGAGAGCTTTCCAATGGTGTGGACGGTGTGTCAAACGGAGCTATGGTTTGGTTGCAGCGGGTGAAAGAAAAATCAGGGGTTTCTCTTCTAAGAAGGCACTTTCCCTCCAAATGCATTCATTTGCTTGTGTAGCTGTGGTGAATGTGGAGATGAGAGAAGGCCATAAATCTTTCCGCGATCGTAGCAGAAAAACTGACCGTTGGATTTGAGATCCGTCAGTTGCAGGTAAGAGGCCTAATCCTACTCTTTATTTTTGATGGATTGAAAGTTTAGATTAGGGTCCCAAATCTCAGGAACAGACCCTCCCTCATCTTCACGGCCGGGTTGCACTATTTGGGGCAAAAAATGTGACCTAGGAAGCAGGTTTTGGCCTGAAAAGTGCGACCTGTCCCAGGATTTGGCCAAAAAGTGCGACCTATCAGATGGGGATGATTTCAGTGCTGTTGCGGGCTGAGAGTCGGGTTTTGTGTAATGAATGCAGTTTTTCCTATCTGTATACTGACAAATATAATGTTGATGTGCAGATATGGTGAATATATGGATCAAGTGGAGAGAGAGAAACCTAGGTACATTACGGTCGGAAATCTAAGCAGATCAGGTGTTCGTCGTGCACTGGCTAGGTTTGGGGTTCTGAAATTTGTGGAGAACCCTCTGATGAGAGCTAGGGAGCCCTTGTTGCCCCAGATTGTTAGTTATTGGGATCCAGATCATGAGGCCTTTATAGTGCAGGGGCACAGGATCGAGTTGATGGTCCAGGATTTGTATTTCTTGACTGGTCTCCCACCATTAGGGATAGTGGGAAATACGTAGCCAGTGTTACCGCGGGGGCGTAACATTATGGAGTTTGTAGAGCGACATTGTCGACCAGGCCTCCAAGTCAAAGGGACTCGGATACCACTTGGGGATCTAGAGAGGTTAGAGACCGTGCAGTGGCAGTAGCAGTGTTGCGGATCTTGGGCAGCCAAGCGCTCCATCACATCACTGGAGTGCAAATGATGATTGTGGAATCAGTGTTGAGAAAAACCTACTACGGGTGGGCCCAAATGATGTTGGTGTCGTTGAAACGATAGCTGTCACTTTGCAAGCAGCAAGTGAACCATTATTTCTCGTATGGGACTGTATTGTGCTCCTTCTTTTTTGAGAAGATCCCAACCTTGCGACCTCGTGTACAGCTACCAGATGGGGGTCCGAGGGAACCCAAGATGCGCCGTTGGGGGCGCTTACTGTGTAGAGGAGGAGAAGGGGCGGTCGGGTGGGTGTTCCGACCAGAGTTCTTTTCCCATTGGGATCAGATGCCATTATACATAGACGACTATCCCTATAGTGGGATGAGTTATTGTGGAGATCCGGACTTGCCACTTCCTCCTGATCAAGTATGGGGGCCTGATGGTAAGCAAAAAGTAACTAATATTTTATGTGCATGTTAAAGTTTGTGAATAGTATATATGGTACTGATCCTTAGACTTTTGGTATGCAGATATGGCTCCGGTAAAACCGGCCGGATATATGGGATGACCCGCAGTATCAGGAACTACAGGTGCTAGTGGATCGAGAACGACACGGAATGAGGATATGACCGCTCTCCTGGAGGACATCCGTCGTATATGTGAGGGGTTGTTGACCGGTGTTTTGGAGCATGGTTGGCAAGACTTAGACGACCAGTACATAGAGCTATGTATTGGTCTACCCTCGGAATGGTGAAGTGTCATGCGGCGCATGGCGATGGCCGGTCAGACTGTGCGTGATCTACGAGCTGCGGGAGCAAAGCCATTGGCTCGGGATCCTCCAGAGAGTGTTTAGATGTAGGGCAGGTGGTGCCCCCTAGTGGGTATGTAGGGGCAAGTGGTGCCCCCCAGTTTTGAGTTTTGTTTTTTGTAACATGTTATGGGCATGTCAGATGTATCAGAGCAGATGGACTCTAAAAACATGTTATATGATATATATTATGAAGATATATTTTTTGATGATTTTGAATGTTATTGTCTTGTGTGTGATAAATGTCAGTATAGAACATGGTTTGCAATGCTATCTACGTAGTGATTTTGTCCTCTAGGTACAATATTGAAAGTAGTGAATTGAAATTCCCGTATCAAAAGTTTCACTCGTAAATATCGTCTAAACAGGATAGGATTATGCACACGATAGATACCATTGAGTTGTAACACAAGAAGCAGGGAATCTAAACAAACGTGCATATGGAGGATGCGATGGGAGAGGGCATCGGCTAAGAGGCCACATATTGCATCATATTCGGCCTGATTATTGGTGGCATTACCAATGCAGACCCCATTAGAGAGAACGAGGGTATGCAAGGGGGTAAAGATGGCCCAAGTTGCCGAGGCTAGACTCTGGGAATAGCGACTCACCCCATCGGCATAGCCAATATAATGTGTGGACGGGAGGTCCTGCAAAATAGTGTCACAAGACAAGAAATGGGAGGAGGAAGAGTAATGATGGCAGCATGAGTGTAGAGTAGACATCAAACGACAACTATGGGAGGGAGTAGTCTGGGTAGGATGGCTATGACTCATAGACCGACTAGAGGGTGATGTATGAGGGCTATGGGAGGAATGGCTGGAGCTCATGCTACGGAGAACATCATAGATACGGATGGTATCATCCTGGTTATGGGTGGGAAGGAAAAGGTCAAGGAAACCACATAACGCTGCAAAGCTACCTAAATCATCAGCATGGGAAGAAAGGCTCACATACGGATCGTCATGGGGAATGACAGAAGAACAAGTAAAAATATGGTCAAAGGATGTGGAGCCCAAGAATGTTGTTGAAGGGGGATCAAGCAAAACAGATGGAGTGGATTCAGAGGGAATGTACTCTGAGGGTCGCACGGATGATGATAGGTATAGGATGGGGGCAGCGGGTTCCATCATTTCAACATCAGGGGGGGAATGTCAATGGTAGTAGGGGGATCCTCAAGCTGACCTGAGGCATACTGCGCAAGGATGGGGAGGCGGATTGATTTTTCTCGACTTCATACTCGCGAATGACCTCTAAGGAGGCTCGGTAATGCGTCAAGTGAGGAAAATGGTGGGAATAATGGCCATGGACACCACACAGAGCACAGGGTTTGTTGGTGCGAAGATTTTTTGGGTTCTTGGCTGCGGACGAGGAAGAAATAGAGGATTCAGGGACCGTAGACTCAAGGAACGCGACTTTAACCATGGGATTGATACGGGGAAACTCAGGACAAGTATGGGTGGCATGACCGACGCCATCACAAAAAGCACAAGGCTTGGTAGGTGGAGGAGGGGTAGGAACAGTTGGGGTGGCCTTGTCTTTGGATGCCCCCTAGCGAGCTTTGCCTTTCTTCCCGGTAGTTGTCACAATAGGAGAAAGGTCTTGTTGAGGTGCTGGTGGCACTGTAGGGACGGAAGAATCTAAGGGAATCGGTTGAACCGGTGTCAAAGAAAGGTATGGTTTGAGTTGACCTGGTGGGGTTTCGGTTGGAGGATTAAGATACCAGACAGGTATTCCCAAGGTCAAATTAGGGAGGGAAAGGGTGGCTATGATGGGGAAAGGTATCTGACCGGTGGGGTAATGGCCAGGAGGGACGGCTCCCATATGGTTGAGACCTGGAGGAACGGACCCAGGGGGTTAAAGGGGCTAATGGGTATTAGCTGGATGGGAAGTTCCAGATAGAAGAGGTTCGGCTAGCTGAGGCGAAGGGCTAGGAGTGGGTTGCGGCGGGCGAAGTTGAGGTTGCTGACTAGCCAAAGCGGGCCGCTTAAGTTCAGCCCGAGACGATTGCATCATGCAAACATTCGCTAAGCTGGGATCAGAGACAGGAGGAGGAGGAATACCAAGGAAGGTTCCAAGCAAGGAGGAGTCTTTGTAGACGCCGGGGGAAATGTTGGTTAAAGAATCGACAGTTTGCTTATTGGCTACAGAAGAGATGGTTGACTCAGGGGAGGTCTGAGTTTTTGGCTCATGATATGTCAACTGGTCGATGGTGACTATCTTTCCATTGTGAGGGAAAAACATCTTGCGGTGTACCGCGGATGGGACAACAGACATGGCATAGGTGTAGCTACACCCCAAAAGAATTTTATAGTCAAGAAGGGCGTTGATGACTTCAATGTCAACGCAAACAGTCTTGCCCGAAAGGGTGATAGGAAAATTATGGAAAAGGCCAATGGGCTGGGAGGCGTGGCCATCCCACGCACGAAGGGTGATTGTGGAAGGGGCCAACTCAGGAGATCTGAGTTTTTTCCAAACTGAAGCAGACATCACACATGTAGATGCCCCCTCATCAATAATACATCGAGACACATTAGCGTTCCGGATTTTGAATGGGATTTGGAAAGTGACGGAAGCAGGAAGGGGAGGATGATCTGGCTAACATGCATCAAAAAAAATCAATTGGTCATCAACAAGATCTACATTTCCCATGGCAGATAGTAGAGCCTTCCTTTGAGAAGGACACGACTGGAGGAGTTCCAGTGTTGAAATGGCAGCAGGAGACTGTGCCAAATCATCTACTACGCTATACGAATGAGCAGCTTGACCAGAAGCAACATTTCGGCGTAATGGGCCCTTAGGAACCTTGATAGGGACCTCAACTTTGGGTTGAGGGATCTGTAAAGGACCATTGGGTGTCGAAAGAGGCTCTGTGGGACCTGAAGAAGGTGACTCGGGGGTAGACATAGCGGGAGGCGTGGGGTGCTAACGAGACTGAGTTTGAAGGTTAAGGTCGACAGTGAGAGGTTGGTCAGAAGTCATCATGAGAATCTGGTAATCGTAGGAACCAGAAGGGGAAGGTTGAGTGGTTACCGGGGCATGAGGTGGTTGAGTAGCCACGAATCCTTGCTGAGGGAAAGGATCGGTAAACACGGCTGGTTGAGAAGTAGCCGCATTGGGGGGAACATTAGGGGAGGTATGATGTCCCCGCAATGTAGCCTGAGACTCCCACATCTGGCGCATCTGTGGTAATAGGGGACAATCATGAGTGTAATGAACGTAAACACCGCAACACGAACAAGGCTTATTGGTGCGAAGAGGCCTATCCGGCTTGGGCTGAGAGCCCTATGGCTGGTTAGCAGTGTTAGAATCAATACTTGAAGGATTGGATCCACGATTACCAGGGGCAGATTGATTTTGATTGCCTTTCCTATTTCTTTGAGAAGAAGGAGGATTAGTCGTGCTCTGCTGTGCAAATACTTGCCCTAGAGGGGGTAGTAGTTGCTATTGCGGGGGTTGAGAAGGCAAGGGAGTTGGAGGTCCAAATGCTGGAGGAGCTGGAACACTAGGCTAGGGGTAAGGAGAAGGGTTAGGATGGGCAACATTGAGGTAAGCAGGAGGGTGGGAAAAAGGATGAGGCATGCCGTATCCTAGATACATGCTACCTGGAGGGGGGGAAGTGTTGGAGGTGCTGGCCCCTCCCGGAGGGAAACCATAGCCCATAGGAGGTTGAGTGTAGGTATGTGAAAGAGCTCCAATGATACCGTCGGCAGAGTGAGATGCCCCCAGGGCGTTAGCGCCACCGGGTTTAGGAAGGTCAGGAAGGACGGTATAAACATAACCAGATTGAGCATAGATGAGGTCATATTTCAAGGCTATTTGGAGGGCGGCTTCTTCAGTTTGAGGGAACTGGGATGTGACATTTTTGCTGATGGCAGGTAAGAGAGAGTGAAGGAACCAGTCCATATAGACCCGATCTTCAAAGTTGGGAGCTCGACATAAGCTCCTTCTTCTCCGCCATTCCTGGACATGAGCGGAAAGGTGGGTCGAAGAGGATTGACGGAAAGAATTCAAGAGTTCTGTACCAGTTTCGTATCGGAGAGGGAGCTAGAAATAAGATAAGAAGGCTTGGGCAATGGTCACAAAGGTGGTATGGGAAGAGGCGGTTTGATCAACATACCATTTAGAAGCTTCTCTGGTAAGCGTGCGTTGGAACAATCTAAGACGAATGGAATCATCAGTAATGGAATTGGAGGAACACCACATGTGGAAAGATCGGATATGGTTGGAGGGATCTTCACTAGCAAGGCCTTCGAACTTGGGAATGTCGGAGGGGAGCTTGGTTGGAATAGCAGGCCAACTAACATCGTGGCGGATAGGATCGTTGATCACTGATTGAAATCAGGGAGACTGAGACCTGCTATATAAGGGAGCAAAGGGACAGTCGAGGTAGTTCCCATGGTGGTTCCGCTAGTAACAGACCCAGGAATAGAACCAAGATTGCTAGTGTTAGGCCCTGAACTAGACATGGTGAAGGTAACAGGGGGAGAACCAGAAGTAGGGGGAGAACCCAAACAATCAGAAGAAGAGTCGAAGTGCGGACTCGGGGGAGGACTAACTCGACGACGGCGGGAGAGAGTAAGTCGACCAACCTGAAACTGAGGGTGATGGCCAAGAATTCTCTGGGATAAATGCCTTGGAGGTGCAATGATGACGATGCAAAGGGAAGAAGAAGGACCAACAAAGGCAGGGAGGTGCAGAATCAAATGAAGACAATGTCGAAACAAGGACAGAGAGGTGCAGTGTCAATTGATTTTAAATTCGTTTCCTGGCGGTGTTAACCAGGCTCTTCTTCACTTAGGTTCAGTGTGTGGCATGTGTTAATTTTAATTTTTAAACCCAGATGTTTTGAGAGTAAAAGAAAAAAGTGTGTTGCGTAACTGAAAATAAATCTGCAGATAACAGTATATAATGTTGAAATAATAGAAAATTAAAAGCTAACAATGCATCGATCTAACCCAAGAAGGCGGGTCTCCCAAAGCTAGTTTACAAGAGGGAAAAAAATCTAGTCGAAACACACGAGAAAGGGGCCAATAGATCTAAGGTCGGGAGGGATAGGGATCTAAAGGAGAAAGCTGCTGAAAAGAGGTGCAGAAAACAGCAAAGAGGCAGAGGCAAGGTTGCTGCAACAAAGGAGGAAATAAGCTAAAGGTAGAAGGGACAAGGAGGTGACCCTAAAGGCAAACCCAAACAAAAATATATGAGGTGATTTTAAAGGGAGAAGAGCTGATCTAAAAGGGATCTGAGAATGAGGTATCAGATCTGAAAAGAAGAAGGTTGAAGCTCTGAAAATTGAGACGTCTGAAACAGCTAAAACTCTTCCACAAAAAGTGGAGGGTACTAAAGCCCTAAGGGGAAAGATTCCCACTTAGTTGAGTAGAATAGATCAAAAACAGGTCTAAACGGGTGGAGACAGAGGCTGGAAAACCCTAACAGAAGCTTCAGACAAACCCAAAAAAATTGCTAGAAAAGTGCAGAAAAAAGTGCAGGTCGCAGGTTCTGACTTGTTTTCAGTCCAGGTCGCAGTTTTGGGGCAGAAAAGTGCATCCTCTAGGCCAGGTCGCAGGTTTTGGGCCGATAAGTACGACCTGCAGATCTGGGTCTCTCGGCGGTAGATTTCAGAAAAAAAAAAAAAAAAAAAAAAAAAATTGTCTCAGTTGCGGATGATGTCTGTCACCTGCGCAATAGGGCCAGAAACACACGGAAGTTAAAAATTTTGATGTTTGAGGGTTTTTGAGGTGAAAAACACCATAAAAATAGGAAAAAAAAAAACTATAGAGAAACCCTAGGGTCTGAAATAGCTGGATATGTAGGAGTATATAAAACGACAATGGTCGCAAAAGAAAACCCGTGTGGAGTCGTCAATTGTTAGTATGAATCTTTTGTCAGAAAAATACCACTTTAGCTACGCATAACAAATAGCCCTAACATCAATTATGGCTGCCAATATCTTCAAATTTGCAGTTAGTTGATCCAAATAAAGCTGCACAAATCTAGATCTATGCATAAAAAGACATTAAGCAGTGAAAATGAAATGTTGCTCCGTACATCCAATAGATAAGACAAGAACAATCTTTTTGAAAGAATTTTTTATATTAAAGGGCACCTAAGAGGAAAACAAGAAAGGTGTTTCCAATTCTCCTCAATGGAATGGGTTCTTGAAATTCCTCAGCATTTTAGATCTAAAATTTCTCTCTCTTGTTGATGTAGAAAACCCAGACAAACATAGAACTCAAAGGGAGCTCACAAAGCAAATGATGGAAAATGTGACAATGATAATGGCTCAAAATCAGACCAAGAGTATAGATCCAGAATGATCTAATATGCAAATGAAAGGTGACAAATGAATAGGAAAACCCTTCTATTTATAACAAAATATTAAGGTAGTCTAGGACTTGGTGCATGAATAAAATATTATTAACCAAATTCTAGAACCACCTTTTAGGAATATTTTATTATATTCGTTGGAGGGAAAAGGTATTTGACTTGGGCCAAATCCCTTTATTTGTAAATAATAAATAAATAAATGATTTATTTATTATTTTAGGAAAGTG
Source organism: Pinus albicaulis (assembly GCA_034641835.2). Lineage (NCBI taxonomy): Eukaryota > Viridiplantae > Streptophyta > Pinopsida > Pinales > Pinaceae > Pinus > Pinus albicaulis. The sequence goes on along the minus strand of CM076572.1, from coordinate 1,193,730,401 downwards.
GTTGAATGATAATTAAATAAATAATGGTTTATTTAATTATTTATAAATGATTTAGTCATATTTAACAAAGAATATTATTTAAATAAGATTTAAATAATTATTCCTAGAAAATAATAAGATAAATAAGGATTTATCTAATTAATTTCCTTGTTTTGGGTTAAATATAACTAAGAATAATAATTAAATTATTGTTTAATTAATTATTCCATGAGGAAAATAAACAAATATAGATTTGTTTAATGTTTCCTTTTGGGTTTGTTTTTAGACTATAAACAACCTAATAAATGTGTTTTATTAAGTTATTTTACATAGTGAAAGCAATTTTACTTAGGGTAAAATTGGTCTTACATGGTGTACTTGGATCCATCTAATGATAATAGGTTAGATGACCAAAAAATGGTGTAACATGCTTGATTTGGCGGGTTTCCTGGAGGTGATATGAGTTCTTTTCCTTGGTTCATAAAGCATTTCAGCCATCACTCCCCATTCTGCCTTCATTCTTTAGGGGGCATTTGCTACATAGTAATTTTTCACCATGCTCATTTCTCGTCCCTGATCCTAAAATTCCCCATGAAAGACCATGTGCAATGTTTTCACCATGAATAAATATGTTAAGACATCCCCTGAAGATTCAAATAAATCTGCCTTGGAATATTATTGAAGAAACTTGGTCAAAATCCTAGTTTCCTGGGTCAGTGCATTTCCTGGTGTCATGCTCGTGCTGATGTCAAATTGGCAGTTTAGCGTTGCCAGCGCCCTTATTTCTTGGAAAACCACGTTTATCCCTTTCTGGAAGTGTTTCCTCAAATGGAGGAGAAGCTTCAACCTCTAAAATCTCTAGGGTGGCGAGTTGGTTGTTAAATGGTGGTGATAGAGTCGAGTTCTCTGATTTTAGAGCTTTGATCTCATCCATGGGGGTTTATCCCTTAGAAAGTGGACCTTTCTCCTCCTTTCGTGGGCTCCCAACCTCTTCTACCTTCCTATAAATTCATTTCCTCTTTCTAATAATGTTAGTCCTATTTGGTCATTGTTGGGCCAGTCTGAACTCTCGTTCCCTTTACATTCTTGCACTGTGATAATGCCTAAGCGTTTGGGAGAAGGAATGCTTTAGAGCTTCATTTAAGGACTCATATTTTCACCAAAGGGATGCCTCTAACAGCAAGGCCTGGTTGTAATCTCTTCCTTTTATATTTATCAATAAAAACATCTGATGTTTGCTTTCTATATTTTTCTAGTATTTTATGAAAATATTCTAGTACTCCTTGATCTGCTAGACAGCTAATGTTTATGATTATTATGTATTTTATTATGTTTTTTATTGCCTCTTGATCATTCGCAGGTATTCTTGTGCCATCAGTAGCAAGCAGAGAGCCTAAAAGGATCGTGGATCAAGGTCATCATCAACGGATTTTAACGTAGCGTCGGGAAAAAGGTACTTCTATCTCTTTTCTTGTCGCACTATGAATGTTAGTTAAGAAAGCTTTGCATTATAAAGTATCTCACATAGCTAGACCCACTATAGTGCTAGAGATATCACCTCTTTCTACGGAGGGGATTTATCTTGACTACAGTCACCCATCCCAAATCGCCTCTAGCTCAAGCACGCTTAACTATGGAGTTTTCCCCACAATCAAGCCCACTTAGCTTGCTACCCCATGTTAGGTCCCTATATTACTAGTATAGTCCCTTATTGTTGTTAATGTAACCCCCTTATTGTTATTATTGTACCCCTGTAACCCCCATATTGTTATTATTGTGCCCTTAAATTATTATTGTTAGGTCAGCTAGGATTACATTGTGGCCCCATGGACTCCTATATATAGAAAGGAGGTTTCGTAATAATTTTTCATTCATGTAATGTATTGGAGGTTTCCCCCTTGAAGTGGCTTATCTCTAAGGTGTTGATATCTCTTTTCTTCTATTTTTGGAGTTGGTTTCACAACATTTGGTATTAGAGCTTTGGATTCTAGGGTTTCGCTGCTCCAAATAGGTCATCGAGGAATTTTCACTATAACTTTGTTTCTACGAAAATTCAGAACTGAAATTTTTAGAGTGTGAAGCCAAATCTTGAGGAACATCGTCGCAAAATTTCAGAGCTTTTTTAGCAATATTTTCGAAGATATGATCTGTGGAATTTAGGGGCTTTCTGTAGGCTCCTGAATTTCACTTAAAACGGTCATCGCGGAATTTTCGCTATAACATTTTTCTACAAAGGTTCAGAAGCTGAAATTTTTAGAGCGCGAAGCCAAAATCCTGAGGAACTGCGTCGCAAAATTTCAGAGCTTGGTTCGCGATATTTTCGAAGATATGATTTGTGGAAGTTAGGTCTTTTTCAGGCTCCCGAATTTCATCTCAAAGAGGTGATTGTGGGAAACTCTTCATAACTCTCTCTTTGAGCATCGGATTGGAATTCTGTGAAAAGTGACTAGAAATACACAGATTATGGTTTCCTGTCTATAAATTTCAGAGGTAAAGGAGTAAACAGTGACAAGTGGAAAGTCGTACAAGTTCACTCTAATAAACTAGTCCATAATTAGGTCATTGTGGGAGATAGGACATAACTTTTTCTTGAAGAATCAAAATAAAGTCAGACCTATGGAATTTGAAAGAAGCTTCAGAGGACCACTACAGGGCCAAATTTTAGATATTGAGGATCTACAAGTATAGAGATAAGTCAATTTCAATATCGAGCTCCTCAAAAGCAAGTAAAAGGTGTGTATTTTTTTTTTCCGAATTGCATAAGTCTTTTTTGAAGAATCAAGTTGAATTGATTCCAAGGGAATATTGTAGAATAGATATTAGTATTGGATTATCAAATGGCCTCTAAAAATAATTCAACACCCATTAAGCCTTTAGAAGGCTCTACTATGACTCATGAAGACGAAGAATGACAACATGACATATCAAAATTACAAGAGCAAGTGCAACAAATTTCGCTCTCGCAAAGAGCAACAAAAAATGACATGGAAGTTTTGAAGAAAGGCATGGAAACTAAGATGGATGGTTTGAAGAAAGGCGTGGAATCTAAGATGGATGGTTTGAAGAATGGCATGGAAGCTGGCATGGAATCTAAGATGGATGACATGGAAGCTAATATGGAAAACATGAAGAATGATCTAAAAGCAGACATGGAAGGTTTGACAAAGTTGATACAAGAAATGTTTCCTAATGGTGAAAAGATAGTAGAGGAAACTCATGATGAGAACAAAATAAATGTTAATCGTGACTTCATAAACTCTAATGTTGGCGGGAAGAACCACAATATTCCAAAAATGGATATGAGGAAGTTTGATGGAAAGGATCCTGTAACATGGATACTACAGATGGAGCAATATTTTGATCTCCATAATGTGAAAAACACACAAAAGGTACGCATTGCAACTTTACATTTATAACAAAATACATTTGTATGGTATCGATGGCTTTGCTCCTGTAAAATTTTTTTCACTTGGTCAATTTTTACGGAGGAAATGATAGCACATTATGAGGATACAAAGAGCAACACCTTCTTTAGCCAATTGATAAATCTCAAACAAAAGGGTTTAGTGGGGGAGCACATTGAGGACTTACAAAAATTGAATATAAGGGTAACTGATATTCCAGAGGAACACATGATTGATCTCTTCATAGGTACTTTAAAGGATAACATCCAACATGAAGTTCACATTTTGGAACCTGATTCATTGGAGAAGGCATTCAGGTTGGCAAGAAAAAATTGAATGTAAAATTATGGCAACAAGGAAGCCTACCACTCACTTCTATAAAGAGGGAAGTGTTGCTACTCCTAGATTTCCACAACCTACAAGGTTGACACCACAAAAATTGGAAGAAAAAAGAGCAAAAGGGCTTTGCTACAGTTGTGATAGAAAATGCACTAAAGGTCATAAGTGTGCTGAGAAGAAATTATTTTACATAGATTGTGAAGAGGAAGAAGAAAATGAACAAGAAGAGGATATACACCAGGAACCAGCTCTAGAAGAGGAAGAAATGAATCTGACCATATCGTGTAATGCACTAGCAGGAATTACCACTCCTCAAACTCTCAAGATAGAAGGACATATCAAGAAGAAAAAGGTAATAGTGTTGATTGATTCAGGTAGCACCCATAATTTTATTCATTGTAAGGTAGCCAAGAAATTGAATTGTTTCCTATACCCAGCACCAGAATGTCAAGTGAGAGTTGCAAATGGAGGAAATATAAATTTCTCTGGAAAATGCCATAATATCAAGCTAACCATGGGGGAATATGTATTGAATAGTCCATTTCTTTCCATTCCTATGGGAGGTGCTGATGTTGTACTAGGAGTACAATGCTTACAATATTTGGGGACGGTAGCTTTTAATTTTCAAGAATTTTTCTTGAAATTTTTTTCAGAAGGAAAGGAAGTCGAATTACGGGGTATTGGAGGGAAGCCAGGAAAGATAATAAGCTCTAATTTCATGACAAAGCTTCTAAAGAAATAACAATGAGGCGTAATTTCAAAATTATGCTCACTAGAAGTTCCAACATCAAAATCATCTATTTCTGTAGATCTCCAAAAAGTCTTGGACAATCATTCCAAGGTGTTTGAAACTCCCAAAGGACTCCCACCTATTCATGATCATCATCATGCTATTCATTTGATTCCATAAAGTGTTCCTCCAAACATCAGGCCTTATAGATATCCTTATGTCCAAAAGAGCGAAATTGAACGTATGATTGCAGAAATGTTAGAGACGGGTATAATTCAACCTAGTCAAAGTTCTTTCTCTGCTCTGTAGTATTGCTACACAAGAAGGATGGATCATGGCGCATGTGTCCGGATTATAGGGAGCTCAATAAGCTCACCATTAAAGATAAATTTCCCATTCCTGTGATTGATGAATTATTGGATGAATTACATGGAGCAATTTATTTTACCAAGTTGGATCTTCATTCAGAATATCATCAAATTAGAATGAAGACTGGAGATATTCCGAAAACAGCATTTCAAACTCATGAGGGTCATTATGACTTTTTGGTCATGCCTTTTTTTCTTACCAATGCACCTTCTACATTTCAAGGGTTGATGAATTCCATTTTCAAACCCTTCCTTCGAAAATTTGTGCTACTATTTTTTGATGATATACTAATCTACAACAGGTCTTGGAAGGATCATGTTCAACATGTTAACAGGGTGCTCAAACTATTGCTGGAGAAAAAATTATATGCAAAAATATCCAAATGTTTCTTTGGAGTACAAGAGGTGGAATATCTGCGTCATATTGTATCTCACGAGGGTTTTAAGGTAGACCCTAACAAAATTAAAGCCATTAAGGAATGGAAAGTCCCCACAACCATAAAGCAGTTGCGAGGATTTCTCGGGTTAACAGGTATTATCGCAAGTTTGTTAAGAATTATGAGAGAATAGCAGCACCTCTAACAACATTATTGAAGAAAGATGCATTGTCATGGACTCCTGAAGAAACTAAGGCCTTTTAACATCTTAAAGAGGTAATGTCTTAGCTATGTCAGACTTCACAAAAACCTTTATTGTGGAATTTGATGCCTCAAGAAATGGAATTGGTGTTGTTTTAATGAAAGAAGGAAGACCCATTTCTTTTGAAAGTTGTCCAATCAAAGGAAAGTATTTACAGAAACTTATTTATGAGAAGGAAATTTTAGCAATACCACATACACTAAAGAAATGGGAAACTTACCTAATGGGAAGACACTTCAAGGTAAAAACTGATCATGATAGTCTTAAACACTTTTTGGAACAAATACTATCTTCAAAAGAGCAGTAAAAATGGGTCACAAAGATGCTGGGCTATGACTTTGAAATAATCTACAAAAAAGGGAAGCTAAATGTTGTTGCAGATGCACTCTCAAGAAAGAATGAAGAGGTAGGAGCTTTGCTTTGTGACATTTCTATTATCCAACCAGATTGGATAACCGAAGCAAGAGATGAATGGAAGAAGGACGACGAAGTGTGGACACTCATTCAAAAGTTGCAGCAAGATCCTAGTATATCTGATACATTTAGTTGGAAAAATGATTCCTTATGATACAAAGATCACTTATATCTTTATAAGAATTCCCAACTAAAACAAAAGATTCTTTCAGAATTGCACACTTCTCCTTTAGGAGGACACTCAAGCTTTTTAAAAATTTACCACAAGGTGAAGAAAGAATTTTTTTGGGATGGCCTTAAATCTGATATTCAAAAGTTTGTGGCGGAATGTTTGGTTTTCCAGCAGAATAAAGTTGAGACAATTAAGACCCCAGGTCTTCTACAACCTTTATTCATTCCAAGTCAACGTTGGGAGGAGATTACAATAGATTTTATCACAAGTTTACCTAAGTTCGAAGGAAAGAGTGTCATCATGGTGGTAGTTGATAGACTTACCAAGTATGCACACTTTTGTGCATTATCTCATCCATTTAAAGAAATTACAGTTGCTACTACATTTATGGACATAATTCAAAAGCTACATGGAAACCCAAGGGTTATTGTGAGCGACAGAGATCCCATTTTTACTGGAAATTTTTGGACGTACTTATTTTCTTGTTTGGGTACTCAATTAGCTCATAGCTCATCTTATCATCCTCAATCCGATGGTCAAACTGAGATAGTAAATAAATGTTTGGAAGGATATCTTCGTTGTTTTGTATCTGATAAACAAACACAATGGGTCAAGTGGTTACCTCTGGCTAAATGGTGGTATAATACTTCCTTCCATACTGCAGCAAAAATGACCCCATTTATGGCACTTTATGGATATCATCCACCATCCATCACATCATCTTTAAGAGAAAATTTGAAGGTTCAAGCAATGGAAGATCACATCGAGCATCAACTAGAAGTTCTCCAACTCTTAAAGGATAACTTGAATTTGGCACAAAATCGAATGGAACAACAAGCATATCAACATTGCAGTGAGAGAAGTTTTGATGTAGGAGACTGGGTATTTTTACGGCTACAACCATACAAACAAATGTCCCTCAAGCAATCTAAGAAGGATAATAAATTTTCACCAAAGTACTATGGTCCTTACAAGGTGTTGCAAAAGATTGGTGCTATGGAATACAAATTGGAGCTTCCTGCTTCTTCACAAGTGCATCCAGTTTTCCATGTTTCATGCTTAAAGAAGGTTATAGGTGAAAATCTTCCAATTCAAACAATATTGCCAGAACTTGATGAGGAATGAAAAATCATATTGGAACCTGAAGCGGTCACAGAAACAAGAACTCGACAGCTACGAAATCGATCAATTTCAAAGTATCACATCAAGTGGAAGAACTTACCCACTAAAGATTCTACATGGGAGGATGAGAATTTTCTACAGAAGCACCGTGAGCTACTCAAGCATTGAGGACAACACTTTTTTGAAGGAGAGGGGCATGTTAGATCCCTATATTACTAGTATAGTCCCTTATTGTTGTTAGTTTAACCCCCTTATTGTTATTATTGTACCCCTGTAACCCCCATATTGTTATTAGTGTGCCCTTAAATTAATATTGTTAGGTTGGCTAGGATTACATTATGGCCCCACTAGGATTACATTGTGGCCCCATGGACTCCTGTATATAGAAAGGAGGTTTTGTAATTTGTATCATCCAAGAATTTTTCATTCATGTAATGTATTGGAGGTTGCCCCCTCGAAGTGGCTTATTTCTAATTCATTGATATCTCTTTTCTTCTATTTTTGGAGCTAGTTTCACAACACCCCATTTGCAAAACCTTAGCAAGTGTTAGGACCTCATAATGTATCATTTTGACCATATATTTTGTCACCATTCTACTCTTTTTCAGTCCATATTTAAAGCTTACATTATCACTTTCATCCATTTTTCCCAAAGGTATATAATATTCTTCTCTTTACTATATGTTTAATTTGTTTTGCATATAATTCTACATTAATTTTATATTTAATCATTAATCGAAGATATATAGTTGTTGAGACAGTTTGAAGACTGTAGATAATCTATTATGACTATTTGAAGATTGCATTGTTGAAACAGTCAACATGGTACGCAAATCCCGTTGCTGAAACAACCCGTGATTTGCAATTTTGGAGCAACATTTCAAGTATGATGGCAACGAGAAAAGACAAGTAAAGGAAGCTGTTACAAGGGCCACTCTGAAGCCAGTACCATCGTAACCTTCGTAACAGTATTTTGCTATGGAAGAACAGAAAGGCCCTATTTCAGAACAGAAGATCAGATTGGGTTAAAAATGCAATTTCTATGATGTAAATCAATTGTAATAGATGTCTCCTCTTTAAAAAGAGGAGACATCAGCATTAGAGGGATAGTTAGAGACTACGGGAGGTTCATTTTCTGAACAGAGAAGGAGCGTGACTCTTTTGTAATACGCTGCTTTCAACAGATGAATAAAAGTTTGTTTTGAGCACTTCAATTTAATTCCTTCTTCTGGGGAATCTTGTGAGAAAGAAAGGGCCTGCCTTCTTCACAAGATTCACCCATTTGTTCTTGTAGTTTTTTAACTGTTCATTTTATTCATGCCTTGATTAAACCTTGTTTAATGAAGTTATTTATGCAACATTGGAATTCTATTGTTGATTGCTAAAGCTCTGTTTTCATTACTTGCTGCATCGATTTCATACAATTCATTCTTAAGAAGTTGTGAGTTATTTTAATTAGCAATCTTGTTTATGGAATGAATGTGTGGAAGCTTGGTAATCAGAAAACAGGTGCTGAAGATTCCTCCTTGGGGAATAGGGTCCTATTCTTTGTTATAGTATAATAGAACTTCCTTTCTACAAATTGATTTCCTTTCCTCGAACATTGTCTTTTTAATGTAATCCAGGATTCTTTTAATGAACGTCTGCAATAGAAGGATTGTCTTTGTTGTAACTCAAGTAGACTTCAGTTTTGTTAAAGAAAGGTGTGATTAGTGTGATCCTTACTACAACATTTCTTTGCTTTTGAGATTGAGCATATACAGTGTGTGGTTGCCTTTGAAATAAACAGACTTCCATGGGCTGACAATTTATGTAGCACTTGAATTGTTTGAATTAATAAAAAATTAAAGTGACCAACATTTTGGCACCATTTTCGGGGAAGGAAATTATAAATTTCAAAAGAATTGATGTTTTTCTTCCAGATGTGCAGATTGTATGAGAGGATGCGGAACCCATAAGAAAACTAACCCTGCAGGTGGCAAGGGAAAAGGAAGGGGAGGAAGAAAGACTTTTATTGGCGATATTGTATCAAAAGCTGAATCTTCTCAGAGATTAAGCTCTCGAAGGCCAAAGCCTCAACGCTCCCCTCAATCGAATTATGAAACAGAAGAAGTTGTGAACCCTGAAAACATTGAGGAACTAGTAACAAAGGTTGAAGAACTAGTAGACAGTATTGAAGAACCAATAGAAATCACTGAGGAACCAGTAGAGAACGTTGAGGAATCAACAGGAAACATTGAAAAACTAGTGGAAAACATTGAGGAGCCAGTAGAAAACTTTGAGGATCGAGCAAGTGAAGTAGGAGATCAAATAATGGAAGGAAAAAATTAAGGATTCTTTGGCGGAGGACAAATAGATCCTGAAGGAGAGGGAAAAGATGAGAATTCTCTCTCTACCTTGGGATTTCCTATTTGTGATCTCCCTAGAGGAGCAACTCCCATGAAGAATATCCCACTGTCAGCCTTACCTAACTTCCATGGTTTATCCTCTGAAGATCCTGACGAATTTATTTTTGAATTTGATATATTATGTAGAAGTTATGATTATGTTACTAATGCTCATAATTTGAAGTTGTTTCCAGCAACACTAAAAGGAAATGCATTAAGGTGGTTCATGAGTCTTGGAGGCCATGTAATCACAACATGGGAACAGATGAAATAGAAATTTCTGCTTAAATATCAAGACTACTGCCGGACAAGAGAAAATAGGGAGGAACTATTCAAGATGGTACAAAAGGAGGACGAGAATTTGGAGGACTTTGTGGAAAGACTATAGTATGATCTGCAGAGATCCAATCATCTCGATGTAAGTAAGGATATTCTTAAAACAATATTACTGAAAGGGGTGAGGGATGATTGTTTAGACATGCTAAACATGCTTGGTAAAGAGAATATATCTAAAGAATCATATGATGAAATTGTTGACCTCTGTAAAAGATGTTCAAGAAGAGCTGCAAGGAACATGTCAAACAGCAGAGATGCCACATATTCAAGAGTTCAAAAATCAACCAGTGGAGGAGCAACAAGAGCTGAAATAGGTAATTTACTTGAAGAATTTAAAACTGAAATGTTAAGTTCTTTTGCTTCACATATTGACACCTTGCAGGCTAAAAAGAAACAAGCCGAAGCAGAAGCATCTTTGGTTGTATTTTGCCCCAAATGCAGAGATAAACACCCACTAAGGGAATGCCCATTGGACAAGATACCAATTTTCACCTTTGTGAGAAAGATCATGAAACACAACAATGCCCTTCTCTACCAGGAATAAAGGCAGCATTGCAACCAATTGAAGAAGAAGCTGAAGCAGTCTATCTGCTGACACAGAGAATACAATGGCAACCACGAGTACAAGGTATGAACCCTAATATGCCATTTACATCTTCTAATCGTTGGAACAATTATCCTTCTTTTAGTCAGACAAATTACCCTCCCTTCAACCAAATGCAATACCCACCCTTTAATAAAATGAATTACCCACCCATGCAACAGACAAACCCTCCTTTTGTAGATCCTACAATGTGGACTCCTTGGCCTCCACAACAACCATCTTATTTTAATCAATGGAATTCAAATTGGAGGGGCCAACAACTCCCATTTCCAAATCAATTTCCCCAATTTCAACAACCACTTCCTCTACCATCAGGTGCTCCACAAAATAATCAAATGAGACCCCAGCTACCTGTACAACCAAATCCTAACCCCAATAATAAAGCTGTGCAAGTAATTGATATTCAAAACCAGCCTACATTTCCTGTTTTCCCTGCACAATGTATTGACATTCATTTAAGACCTGGGAAAATAGTTGAACCCATCATTGATGATGTTACCTCTTCTGATTATGATAAAGAAGAAATTGAGAAACATGATTCACACAAAGAGGTACAAACACCCCCAATAAGGGTGCTGAAAAAACAGAACCACCATTCCCTGGGCATTTAGTTTTAACTAGAATGCCTGAGCCACCTGCTTTTAATATTTTAGGGGAATTGCAGAATCTGTATGTTAAAATTCCACTTTTACAGGCACTAAGAGATGTACCAATTTATGCCATAACCATGAGAGTTATTTGTGTTAAGAAACCTGGTAGGAAAGATAAAGACCCCCTTACAGTTCATGTTATGGGTGATCTATCTGCATTAATGTCCAGTAAAACTCCCCCAGTTAAATATGGTGATCCCGGCCATCCTACTGTGACAGTCCAAATTGGTAAAGCAATAATCCCTCAAGTTCTGGTAGATTTAGGTGCTGCTATAAACATTATGACTCTCGAAACTTCACAATTGTTACAGCTAAAGAACACAATCAGAGATACACCAACCATTTTAGAGTTAGTTGACCGTTCTACAATCAAACCAGAAGGAGTTTTTAAAGACTTAGTCATCTCAGTTGAGTCCTAGAATTACCCAGCTGACTTTGTGGTGTTACAAACTAAAACAAAGTTGGGGGGACATCCTCTAATTCTGGGAAGGCCTTGGCTAGCCACAGCCGATGCCTTTATTAGCTGCAGATCTGGTTCAATGACAATTTCCAATGGATATGAAACTAAACAGCTTACTCTCTACCCCCATGCTACACCCATGATTAACAATGAGAATTCTGTGTGGATGGATTATGATGATAATGCTATTCAACCTATTTTGACTATCAGACAAGCTGTAAACCTTAAAGAGACCACTGAGGATGAAGTAATTAATAATTTCATTTGTGAATCCTCCTTTGTGATTGTTGAAACACATAATCAACTGGCTGCACTTTTGGAAACGGATACCCAGGAAAAGCTTAAATCCGAAGATCTACCTCAAACATCAACCACCATCTCTTCTAAAATCATAACAGTAGAAATCGAATCTGGCAAAACATTGAACATAAATCCTGATCTGACAGTTGTTGAAACACAGCAGTTAATGAAGTTACTACTTGAAAATAAGGAAGCATTCACATGGGACTATATAGATATGAAGGGCATCTCTCCTGAATTATGTACCCACCAGATCTATATTAAGGAAGGTTGTCGACCAGTCTGTCAACCCCAAAGACGAATGAACCCTAATTTAAGAGAGATTGTTAAAGAAGAACTTCAGAAATTGCTTAACGCGGGATTTATATACCCTATATCTGACAGTGAATGGGTTTCCCCATTGGTAATAGTTCCTAAGAAAAACGGGAAATGGAGAGTGTGTGTAGATTATAGAGCCTTAAATAAAGCCACTCAAAAGGATCACTTTCCTCTACCATTCATTGATCAGGTGTTGGATAGTTTGTCAGGGAAGAAATTCTTCTCCTTTTTAGATGGATTTAGTGGGTATAATCAAATCAGAATTGCACCCCAAGACCAAGATAAGACCACTTTTACTAGCCCTTGGGGAACTTTTGCCTAGATTTCTTCTATTTGGACTATGTAATGCACCAGAAACTTTTCAAAGGGCTGTTATAGGAATCTTTTCTGATATGCTGAATGACTCCATGGAAATATTTATGGATGACTTTACCCCTTATGGTGTATATTTCGAAGATGCATTACAGAATCTTGATAAGGTACTCAAACATTGTATACAAGCTCACCTCTCCTTAAGCACTAAAAAATTTCATATGATGATGAGTGAAGGAGTAGTGCTTGGAAATTTTATCTCATCTCAAGGAATTCAGGTAGATCCATCCAAAATACAAGTCATTCAGAATCTTCCTGTTCCTAAAACACAAACTGATGTGAGAATTTTTCTAGGACATGTTGGATATTACAGGAGATTTATAAAAAAAAATTCCAAAATAGCTTCTCCTTTATTTGTGTTACTTATGAAAAATGCTAAATTTAAGTGGACTAATCTTTTCCAAGAAGCCTTTGTAGAACTCAAGCATCAGTTATCTATAGCTCCTATTTTGAGAGGACCTGATTGGGCACTTCCCTTTCATATATCTTCTGATGCTTCAGATACTGCAATTGGAGCTGTCTTGGGACAAGAGGAAAACCATCATCCTTATGCTATCTACTTTATCAGTAAGAATATGACCCCTGCTGAGCTTAATTATATAGTTACCGAAAAGGAATTTTTAGCAGTAATTTATGCCATTAATAAATTTCGACATTATATTACTGGTTACTCTACGTTTGTCCATACTGATCACTCGGCTATTAAGTATTTAATGAACAATTCTGTCACAAATGCTCGAGTTAGCAGATGGTTATTGTTACTACAAGAGTTTGATATTACAATTGTAGATCGACCAGGTAAAGAAAATGTTGTTGTTGATTTCCTTTCATGGTTAAAAACTGATAATAATATTCCAGTAGATGATTCCTTTCCTGATGAGTATTTATTTGCAGTATCTGCTCACTCACCTTGGTATGCAGACATTGCTAATTATTTGGTTGCAGGAAATTTACCATCACACCTGTCACATCGAGAGAAAAGAAAAATTGTTCAACAGAGTGCTCGGTATAGCTGGATAAGCGGGTGTCTTTTCTACACAGGACTTAATCATGAAATCCGGAGATGCATTAGAGAGGATGAGGTGTATGATATATTAAAATCTTGTCATGATGGCCCTTGTGGAGGGCATTTTGCTGATAAAAGAACGGCACATAAAATTCTTACGATGGGTTATTATTGGCCCTCACTGTTTAAGGATGCAAAGAAATATGTTCGGGCTTGTGATAGCTGTCAAAGAATGGGTCAACCTAATTATAGAGATGAAATGCCATTGAACCCCCAGGTAATACTTGAACCATTTGAAAGATGGGCCTTAGATTTTATAGGACCCATTAATCCTCCATCTAACCAAAGAGTATATATATTAGTCTGTACAGATTATATGACCAAATGGGTGGAGGCCAAAGCACTTCTTAGAGCTAATGAAGAATTTGTCCTAGCTTTCCTATTTGAAGAAATCTTTTTTGGATTTGGAATCCCTAGAGAGCTAGTTACAGATGGAGAACCTCCTTTCAATTCTCATGGTTTCAATCTACCCTTCAGAAATATCATATTCATCATAGAATTACTACACCATACCACCCCCAAGACAATGGGCAGGTGGAAAGTACAAATAAAGTAATAGAAGCCATTCTAACCAAAACAGTGAAGGATAACCGGAAGGACTGGTCTCAAAAGCTCCCTGAAGCACTATGGGCTTATAGAACTACCTGGAGAAATACTACAGGATTTTCTCCCTATGAATTGGTTTATGGTAAAGGTGTTGTTTTTCCTATGGAATTTGAAATTAAAACTTTAAGGACTTTTTTAGTTGTTAACCTTGATTTGACTGATGTGCAGACAGCTAGGTTGTAGCAGCTTCTTGAACTGGATGAAAAAAGATTAGATGCCATTCATCAGACAACTATGATCCAACAACAAAGAACAAAGTGGCATGATAAAATTATCAAGCACAAGCAGTTCCAAAAAGGTAATTGGGCCTTATTGTATGATTCTCGATTTGAGAACTTTCAAGGGAAGCTACGTACAAGATGGATGGGACCTTATGAAGTAGATGTTGTTTTTCCCAATGGAACAGTAAGGCTTTTAACAATTGATGACTCTAAAACACCAGTACTAGTAAATGGTCATCGGCTTCGTTTGTACCAGCGCCCTATTTCTAAAGAAGATTTTAAGGCCATTTGCATGGCAGATGCACATTATCTTTTTCTAGGGGTGTCTTCTGCTCCTCACTGCATTTAATTGTTTTCTGCACTATTTTTTTAGTATTAGATTAGATTTCTTAAACTAATAATCCCTTTCAAGGGTTGGCATGTTACAATTGATTATTTTGCAGATTTTTGATTAAGGAAGGACTTACCAAGGAAGGATAATTTCACCACAAGAAGTTCCAAGATTCATTTTTAGAAGCTTTGCTTCCCTCGTCTAAATTCATTTTCCCATCCCCTAGTAACATTTCATCATTCATTCCCGTCATTCCTTTTTCCTTTTCATATCATTTTTCCTATTTTTCCCATTTTACCCATTGCTGAAACACCATTCTCCAGCAAATATTTTCCCTATTTTTTACTGTTGAAATATCATTTCTCAGCAAATATTTCCCCCATTTTCCCACTACTAAATCATCACTTCTTAGCAACATTCTCCCTATTTTTCCATTGTTGAAACACCACTTTCAGCAGTATGTCATTTATTTTTCTGTTGCTGAAACACCATTTCTTTCTCCAAAAACATGACTATGCAACTCTTTCAGTCCTTCATTTTCACTTTTCTTACTCCTGGTGTGAATATTGTCCATTCAGTACCTCTTTCTTATGATCAAGCAGACTCTAATATGATCTCCCTTATGTTTCAAAGAGTTCTAAATTTCTTCCATGATTATTGAGCTATTATAAACAAGCACTATATATTTCGAATTACAAAGCAAAGTTAAATATAAGGTATGTGAATTTTATGTAATACAATTAAACGATAGTTTAAAGAGAAGATTTTTTTCATCATGACTATAATCTCCGCCTCTCAAAAACATCATTTCACCATAGATGGGGGGGGATTTCGAAATTATATGCCATCATTTCACAGCATGCCAATTACCATCACTCTTCATACCCATTACTTCGCCCCTTCACCGATACTCCATGTTCTCAGTGGCAACGTTTACTCTGTTCGAAGTCTGGTAAATCTGCTCTTTGCCTCTGCATTTTACCCAAGCTGGTAACTATGGGAGGACCGGCTATTAGACATGAGCCCGGCTCAATAGCTCTACTTGAATTTTTTCCATACGCCTATCAGATTTTCCAACAGGCAGGTTGGGTGGGATATTTTGAAAGACTTCAAGAGTTCGACCCACAACAGGTCCTGGAATTTGCACAAAATCTTCAAGAGGACCATTCTATTGTCCAGGGAGTCTGAATTCTGGTTTCAAAGGGCGATATAGCACAAGTCTCGGTTTTTCCAGTCACTGGTGCTCGGTGGTTTAGTCGGAAGCACATCATCCTAAATGCACAACAGGACTTTCTTCTCCCTGATGAACACGTTGAGATTAAAGGCCGGGGCATGGGACTTCACTCATTAGCTCCTCCGTGGCCGAAGGTTGCTGAATTTTTCAAACATTATTTAACTTGCGAAGGTCACTATCAGGTAGTTTATTAGCACGACTTTGTCTTAATGAGTCACTTACGACATGGTAGACTAGTAAACATTCCTTACTATTTGCTTGGATGTATTAGAAATATGTCATATTATTGTAGACGGGTAAAATTTCCACTCCTTTCCCTCACCCATCATCACCTTTGCCAGCTATTGATTTAGAGGGGTTTTTCTCAACAAAACCCTCCTCTAAACAACTTACCTTTACCTCCAAAACAAGCTGTCGAAATTCCCCAAGAAGCTGCTGAAAACCCCAAGAAATCCCTGAAATTTCCTACGAGAAGCAATCGGAGAATATCCCTGACCCTCCATCGATTCCATCCTCAGAACCAGCTAATCCAGTTAACCTGTCCTCAAGCCCATCTCACTTAGCAGAGTCATCTCATCCTACCGTCCACATTCCCAGCGATGACTCTCAGGCCGAAACACCACCATCTTCCCCTATTCGTAAAAGAAAAAGGCGAATTACAACCGCCTCTGTATCAAAAAGACAAACAAGGGTTGTATCTAAAGCAGCCATCTCCTCCAATAGCCCTTCTCCTAGGGAAAAATCTGCTCATAGAAAGAAAAATAAAACTACTGCTTTTTTTGCTTTCCTACCTAGGAGACGAATGAAGACGTCTATTGAATCAAAAACCATTCCGGCCATTACCCCTGATCCCGCAGCCATTTTTCTAAAACTCCATTCATCACCACCCTTCCAAACCTCGGAATCATTACTCGTCTCATCCTGTGGCACTGAAACACAAGAACCAGATGCCCAAGGTAATATGACATTATTTTCTACAGAACCAGTAGCTGCTCCAAAAGAACCAGGTACTCAGTCAGTAGCTGCTCCACAAGAACCAGCTACTCACTCAGCAGCTGAAACACAAGAACCAGCTGCTGACGTGCAAAATTTAGACATCCAAGAGGCTACTACAAAGGAACCGGCTCTATCTGTCACACAAGAACCAGCTACAGCTGAAAAAACAGCAATCAACTTCATAGAAAGCAACTGATACACAGGGCCCAGTCACCACGGCCTCCCTTTTACATGAAAATGAGTTTTTAAAGTCAGAATTAGAAGCTTACAAAAGAGAATTGATAATGGCAAGAGAAGCCTTTGACAAGGAGCTAAACTTTTATACCCTGGCCCATACAACATCCATGGCAGATAAACATACAGAGAATTATCCATATAAAGAATATATGTGCCATCAATGTGGAAACATCTATCAACAAGCAGGGTATAATATAATTCAAGTTACAATGCCTGGAGCATCCACATCATCTGCAATCAAAGAATAATGCCCTACTGTTACACAAGAACTAGTAGGGCCTTCAAAAATTTTGAAAAAAAAAATCAAGGTACAAGTATCCTGCCCTACTGTAACTAATTCTGCTACTCATACTATGCCTCAGCCCACCACTTAAAATGTCGGAACACAAAATGAACCATGGAAAGAGATTGAAATAATGAACAAGTGGAGGAAACAGTATGTTGTTGTCCAAGATAAAACTTTACAGCAGCATAAATTGGTTTGGCAGAATCATATTTATTCTAATTGGGAGAACTGGGAGCAGACACTCCAGCAGTTTAGAGTTTACAAGAAAGAGAATAAAGAACTAAAAGGAAAAATGCTCCTAATGTTTCAACTGGTACAAAAATTATTGGCCACCAGGAAACCATCTCTGAACTATTCTTTGTTTCTTTCAGAACGTCTTGTTTATTTTTAGTTGAAAGTAGTCAAAGACGAAAGACCTCACAAGGTGCTTACAGCTGAACAGTTTGTCAAACATTTGCAGAAGCTTCCACCAGTGATCAGCACCTACTATGTGAGTTTTACCTTCACAATGAAGCTATGCCTGAAAACAGACAAATTAATCTCAACCCTCTGGTTGGTGAAATTCAGATTAGGGCATTTGCTTCCTTTCTTGCTAATCAAATTACATGGCAAACCACTTTCCTTGCAACTAGGCACAATGAAGACAACCGCCTTCTCTGGATAAGGCCAAAACCTCAAAACACTACCATTTTTGTGGCAGAATATCATCAGTTTTTGCAGAAGCCAGGAATGCTTGAACATATATAGCAATTGCAGGCTTCAGTACTCCATTATTGTCACCAATTCATCAGGGCCAAAGAAACTGTTGCTCTAAGAGCAAAAAACATGTTGTGGCAACAATCCTCTAAGGAGAGACAAGAGTATAATCCTTTTAGCCCTACTAACCTTGAAACTGCATTGTCTAGAGTACCTAACTACATCATATGTGTTCAACAATGTGCTGAAAATTGGATAGGGTACCATTTTCACTTTGTGATTTTATGAATGCCAGCAGAACAATATCATGTTCATTACAGGTTGGCTAATAAGGATGAAGTAGCAGCATGGCAGAGATTGCAAAATGTTTAGGGATTCAGAGCTTTAACAAATAGCACCTTCCATAGCTATTTCCTAAGTAATTTGCATGCTAAAAGCAAGTATCCGGACTCTGACTCAGACTAAAGTTGCTTGAGGACATGCAACCCTTTCAGTTGGGGGGGATGTTAGGACCTCATAATGTATCATTTTGACAATATATTTTGTTACCATTCTACTCTTTTTCAGTCCATATTTAAAGCTTACATTATCACTTTCATCCATTTTTCCCAAAGGTATATAATATTCTTCTCTTCACTATATGTTTAATTTGTTTTGCATATAATTCTACATTACTTTTATATTTAATCATTAATCAAAGATATATAGTTTCTGAGACAGTTTGAAGACCGCAGATAATCTATTATGACTATTTGAAGATTGCGTTGCTGAAACAGACAACATGGTACGCAAATCTCGTTGCTGAAACAACCCGTGATTTGCAATTTTGAAGCAGCATTTCAAGTAT
Source organism: Pinus albicaulis (assembly GCA_034641835.2). NCBI lineage: Eukaryota > Viridiplantae > Streptophyta > Pinopsida > Pinales > Pinaceae > Pinus > Pinus albicaulis. Next base: position 1,193,711,287 of record CM076572.1, on the reverse strand, counting down.
GACAACAACGAGAAAAGACAAGTAAAGGAAGCTATTACACGGGCCACTCTGAAGCCAGTACCATCATAACCTTCGTAACAACATTTTGTTATAGAAGAACAGAAAGGCCCTATTTCAGAACAGAAGATCAGATTGGGTTAAAAATAGAATTTCTATGATGTAAATCAATTGTAATAGATGTCTCCTCTTTAAAAAGAGGAGACATTAGCATTAGAGGGATAGTTAGAGACTATAGGAGGTTCATTTTCTGAACAGAGAAGGAGCATGACTCTTTTTTAATATGTTGCTTTCGACAGATGAATAAAAGTTTGTTTTGAGCACTTCAATTTAATTCCTTCTTCTGGGGAATCTTGTGAGAAGGAAAGGGCCCGCCTTCTTCACAAGATTCACCCATTTGTTCCTGTATTTTTTTAACTGTTAATTTCATTCATGCCTTGATTAAACCCTGTTTACTGAAGTTATTTATGAAACATTGGAATTCTGTTGTTGATTGCTAAAGCTCTGTTTTCATTACTTGCTGCATCGATTTCATACAATTCATTCTTGAGAAGTTGTGAGTTGTTTTAATTAGAAATCTTGTTTATAGAATGAATGTGTGGAAGCTTGGTAATCAGAAAACAGGTGCTGAAGATTCCTCCTTGGGGAATAGGGTCTTGTTCTCTATTATAGTATAATTGATCTTCCTTCCTGCAGATTGATTTCCTTTCCTAAAACATTGTCTTTTTAATGTAATCCAGGATTCCTTTAATGAATGTCTGCAATAGAAGGATTGTCTTTGTTGTAACTCAAGTAGACTTCAGTTTTGTTAAAGCAAGGTGTGATTAGTGTGATCCTTATTACAACATTTCTTTTCTTTTGAGATTGAGCATATACAGTGTGTGGTTTCCTTTGAAATAAATAGACTTCCCTGGGTTGACAATTTATGTAGCACTTGAATTGTTTAAATTAATAAACAATTAAAGTGACCAACAGCAAGTATTGTGCCTCAGTACCATTCAAGTAGAGCTCCCTTCACTCTTTTGTATTTAAGTATTGAGGGGTTTTTTTGCAGTGCATTATATTAGATATCATTTTTGGGGATTAAATTGTGTTAAGTAAGTCATTGATCTATGACCATTTCCATGAGAGGTAGTCGTAACTGACTAATTTCTCATGATTTTTGAATAGTCTGCTTAGCACTCATTACATCAGGTGATGCTCATAGGGGTGAAGAAGTGGGATTTAAACTAGTGAAATGAATCACATGTCGTCAATCATGACTTCCGGGGCTTGCACCCAGTAACCAGGACTTACTGGGAGTTCACCCATCCCAGATTGCCTCTGGCTCAAGTGCGCTTAACTATGGATTTTTCCCCGGAATCAAGCCCACTTAGCTTGCTACCCCATTTGAAAAACCTTAGTAAGTATTGTGCCTCATGAACCATTCAAGTAGAGCTCCCTTCACTCTTTTGTATTTAAGTATTGAGGGGTTTTTTCACAGTGCATTATATTATATATTTTTTTTTGGGATTCAACTATGTTAATTAATTCATTCATCTATGACCATTTCCATGAGAGGTAGTCGTAACTAAATAATTTCTCGTAGATGGTATCAATCCAAGCATATCGGCATCTGGTAGCACCATCTACGACATTGTGTGCAGAGGAAGATCATGTTGTTGGAATACATTCCTACAAAGGAACATGATGCAGATATTTTGAAAAGGGCTTTGTCAAGAGAAAAATTCAAGTTCCATAGACCCAGTATTGTGGTACTTGATAATCCTTTTCTTGCTGAGAGGGAGCATTGAAATGCAGTAAGAAAATCTTGATTTAATTTTGTCTTGATTAAATTAGGAGAAATTTGAAATTACACATCAACATACAACTTTAATGAGTTAACAAAGGTGATATAGTTGTTATCACTTAGTTATATTAGTTAATTTGAGTTGGAGGAAGGAACTTGAGTTGTTTACATTTATTCCTATATTTTAGGAGCCTAGGTTGAGTTAACTTCAGTTGTGAAAATTTAATTCAGTTAAATTGAGTTAAGGGACCAGTTAAACTAGTTCCAATTTTTGGATGAACAACTGGGAGGTCTAGTAGTGGGGTGTAACTTCAGTGTTTAACCAATTAACTAATAAATCATCCTAAATTAACTCATGCATGCATGGAATAAGAGTTACCCATTTTAGATTGGAGTTTAAGGGAAGTGTGCTATCAGTTGTAAACTATTCCAAGTTGTATAGGTGGTGCATGCAATTAGAGAAGGACCTAAAGGAATTGCAGAATCCAAATTGAGTAATTTCCTAAATAATAGGGGATAATTACTAGAGGAAAAATGCAAGGAAATAGGATCTTGGCAAGGCTTTAAATTTGATAATTATTGACAACTTCAGTCAGTCAAATAGATGATAGAAGATACTTGTGCAGGTTGTGCTCAAGCTTGAGAAAGCATATTGTATTCATCCATATTCTTTGATTAATTTTATATAGATTAGGAAGGGGTTTTGAGCAGTTTATTTCCCCTAGATAAATATTTGTGTATGTGTGTTGAATATTAATGCAGGTTAATGATTTGTGTTCTCGGTCGTGAATTTACTTCCGCAGATCAGTAGAGTAGATTCTAGCCTTGTGATTTAGTAAATTTCATGAGCATTTTAGGATCTACACATTAAAATTCTACAGGAGCAAGTGGTATGAAGGGTAGAAACTATTTCTGTTCATAATGGAACTACTCAAAACACGTATAAGTCAAGAGGTTGGATAATAATAGCACTCATCGTATCAATTCCCCAAGCAAGGGTAAACACACTAAGTGAAAGTGTATGATTGACCAAGAAGATGGTGACGATGGAATGAGAAAACCAAAGGTCATATTGCATAAATAGGCTGATAAAAAGCAGTAATCAGAAAGGATGAAATGTGGAAATTTGTTTCATTTTTTCACAAGCTTGAGAAAAAGGAAAACTATGTTGAGAGGGGTTTCATTTTTACACAAGCTTGAAACAGAGGAAAAATTATGCTTGAGAGGAGTTTCATTTTTATGCAAGCTTGAAACAAGGAAAAAAATATGCTTGGAATTTTTTTTCATGCCCCCATCATAATGACTTAATTCTAAGGACACCTACAAAAGGACTAATCTGATCCATAATGATACACACGAAAATACAACATTTTTGCTACTTGACCAACCATCGGGAGAGGCAAGTGCAACAGGTACACCAATCACTATTAAAAATGATATATCCATTAAATAAAATACCAATGATTGGAAATAAATAGTCATGGTTGTGATCTTAAAAACTCCTAATAGATTGAATAGATTATACCATCCAATCCCCAATTTTCAACTAATCAAATGCAATATGGAAATAATTTAACCATAAATTGATCGATATTTTCAAACTTTTTTCAATTTGGTGTATGAGTGTGAGAGGAGAGGGAAATTCGTTGCTTTTTTCCATTCCACATGATGATGATGATGAATCATATGTCCCAATTTTAGTTGGTATAGACCCAACCTTATGCTTATAGTTAGGGATTATTTTAAGGGGTAGAACAGAAGTTATCCCCAAGAGGGATGGTCGAGTGGTTGATGGATCCAGTATTGAAAATTGGTATAGTAAAAAGGATTTATTGAGTGTTTGAGTCCCTCTCTCTCCTATTTTTATTCAAGAATCACATTTATGGGTCCAGTCCACTACAAAAAAAAGAGAATAGATCGAATATATATAGCCGAGATACAAGGATCCAAATGTAAATAGAGTATTTTCAAATACTCTTATCCTGCCAATATGGGAGATAGATGTTGTTATAACCCTAGAGACAACCTCTGGATGAAGAGAGGTTAGTTCCTATGACATCGCCTTATGTAAAATAAAGATATATATTTTATTGTGTTTAAATATATTTGTCAAGAGACAACCCTTGAGGTGTAATGTGATTTAACTCTTGGAAGAATAAACAAACGCTTTCAAGATGGCTTGTATATCAAAGGTTGTAGTATTTTTGAAGTTTTTGCATGGCAGGAGGAATTATAATACAATTTAATGCACAGGGATAAATAGAATCCCATGCACCGAATATTAGAAGAAAATATGAAATGAAGGAAGGTGGAGTGATGAAATTGTGGAGCATTTCATTAAGGTATCTTTACGTAAATATTGATAGGTATATTTTTTATTCTCAAAGCATTGATAAATATATTTATAAATAAAGAAACCAACAGATCCATACATGAATTTAAAAAGAAAAACAGACACCATAAATGAGTTACAAAGAAAAGGAACACATATTGTAACCAAAAAACATCTAGAATCACTTGAAACTTGTATTGATCTTCCAAAAGGACTTTGAACATTACACAAAAAATGCGTACAAAAGTATCTGAGGAAAACAATTTGAACCCTTCACATTGGTTCTTATGTCTCTTTTAAAGAAAGATTACATTCAAAAATAGTTACAAGTAATTGTCAAATTATCTAACTATTTAACTAGAATTTAACTAAAGATGGACTAATTCTTCACATATTTTCCAAAGCATTTCATATGTAACAGGATATTAAGTCATATTTTGGAAAGAAACATGTAAACTTGATAATTTGGTGTAATCAGGGGTTTATTCAAACAGAGTTTTCATGAACCATAGTGGCTGAAAAATCTCTCTGTAGGAAATTAGCTACAACTTTACCCTTCAACACCACAATATTCTCTAGAGATGAATCCAATCTACACTTTGCAGCTATTAATTCTTGTTAATAACCTTCCCAAGAAAGCAATCAACCATCCATACTCCAGCATCCTGGCAACCCATCTCTTTGTCTTTGATTAAATATGGAATCAAAAGCAGCAACAAAATTCTTGACTATTTCCAACTTACTACGCAATTGGTTTTTCTCAATGAATTTATTGTTTTCCATAATTACTGCAACCCTATCAACAATATGCATTGTTTTCAGCTCCGTTGTATATTTTTCATTCAGAAATTTAATGATTTCCCTAGATTTATGTGCTTATTTTTGCATCTACTTCTTACATGAAGTTACAACTTCGGTGATATTAGTGATTACAAACCTCTCATCAACATCAACTTGAAAGTACCCCCAAGTGGAACACGCCTATTGAATTATGTCATCCCAAATGATTTGGTTGGCTTCAATTAAAGACATATTTCCCTTCAATATGTTCTTCAGCTCTTTTACCTCTTCTTGAGGTAACTTGTATGTTGATTAAAGAGATTTTTGAGAATATGGACGATGCGACAGGTGGATGGTGTGGAGGGTGACGTGAGGGGATGAGGTGTTAGACTGAATCGCATGTCTCGCTCGCTTGGCAGGATTTCCTAGTTGATGTGAAAACCACGTACTGTTAGCTGGAAGTAGTTTAGAAAATTGTTTACGGCTTTGCACCACCACTTACTGGCGATTTTGAAAAAATGAGGCGGGGATGGCGCAATGATTCTCGACCATTGATTGCTTGATTGGTGGTATCACAAATCATCTTTGTGTGCAATTTACTCTGGTGAAATTTCACGTGATGTGATTACGACACAATTTGCCATCATAGTTGCATGACAGTTAGCTCTTCACTTTTGCTATGTGGACCCACATATAGTTTAATATGCCGTAGTCTAACTAGCCAGAGGAATCGCCCTGAAAATCATGAAAATTCCGATAAGATTTTCAGAAAATCCGGCAGGAATTTTTCTAAATCGATGTTATAACTGTCAAAGTTTAATATTTTGGGTGTCCTACAGGTTTTTGATGGTGCTGAATCCATTTCCATTGTCAAAATCAAGATTCAAACACTGTTTCTGCAAGATTTTTTTAATTTTTTTGGCCCGGATTCCGGCCAATTTTGACCGTCCGGGCAATTCCTCCGGCTCGTTAGACGACTCCGTTTAATATTTTCGAGCCTGAAAGGTTGGAACTTTTATAATTAAAACAATACAGTTTGTTCTAACCATTATATAAAATTCCTTCTTGCTTTTTTTTACTTTTATTTTTTTATTTTGGGGAAAACCAAAACTTGATCTACAACAGATGTAATGAAATTGAATCAATTTATCTTCCATCACGTTCAATCTATTGTTTCAGTTAAGAGGAGTCATGGAAAGGACATGCTTGAAATCACGATCAATTCATTTCTCAAACCTTATTGTAGTTGCACAAGCCCTTCCCACATGCCACAAATTACATATAAAGAAGAAAATTACTATAGTGAAATGGGAGGTGGCTAACCAACTTCAGGGAGAGACATAATTCACTAAATTGATTTTGGTAGCTATACTACCCACAAAATTTGAAAAACTTGAATGAGCATGAGTCATATATTATGTTGAACACCATCCCTGCCAAGGTTTTATGTATTTTCTCAACTTTCTCAGATCCGAACCATTAGGGCCCCTTAGGGGTTCCAGAAAAGGAGCACGAAGATCCCAAAAAATCATCATTTCCCCTCCAACGATAATTTTTCCAGTTGGAGGACGCATAAGGTATTTACCTAAACTAGTAGATCCTTGGGTAGGCCCCACACTAACTCCAATATGTTATTATATAACTAAAAGAGTAAATTCTTAAGCTTGAGAGGCTTCTTGGTCCTTTGGCCCATAAAATTCACTAGGATAAATTGTATTGTTGAGCCAAATGAAATAAGCAATAAAACCAAAGATAAATAGAGTCGCTAAACTATATGACAAATAAGATTCTTTGGACCATATGAGTGCATGAAGAGCCCATGCAAAAGGTTTGCTTAATATATGTCAGATACCACCGAAGATACAAATGGAACCTAACCATACATGTCCTCCAATTATATCTTCTAGATTGTCCACGTTAACAATCCATCCTTCTCCTCTAAAAGGAGATTTCAGTAAACAACCAAATATAACACTTGGGTTAAGATTCGAGTTTATATTTTTTCTTACATCTCCATTGTCGGGAGACCAAGTATCATATACACCTCCAAAATACAAAGCTTTGGGCATTATAAGAAAGGGACCAACGTATAGCAAGATTAGGTGAATACCCAAAATTGTGGTCATTTTGTTTCTATATTTCCATACATAACCAAAGAATGGAAAATATTCTTATAAAGTTTCGGGTCCTATGAGTGCATGATAAATACCACCAAGACCTAAAAACACAAAAGAAATTAAGTGAACTACCCCAGATGCAAAATATGGAAAGGTGTCCATGATTTCCCCACCAGGACCGACTCCCCATCCTAGAGTAGTTATATGGGGAAGAAAAACAAATACTTGTTCATACTTAGGTTTTTCTTATAGTAAATGAGCCACTACTAATAGGTTCACTTCTCCAGCCCATATTACAGTTAATCCAACATGAGCCACATGAAACCCAAACAATTTACCGTACAAACTGATAAGTTGGGCATTATTGGTCCACCAAGAAAAACTAGTGGTTTCTTGATCATGATCAACTAAAGTTATAGTTACGTTAAAGAATGTTTCCACGCGATAACTTAGGGAATATAAGGTTTTCATGAGGTTGATATTGAGTTGTCATCCAAGCACAAATACTTTCATTCAGGAGAGTATTTTTTGTGTAGAAAGCCTTTATTTTAGGATCTTTTGTTGCACGAATCTCGTAGGAAACGAAATCATGGGCACCTAAGTTTAGAGCTAACCAATTGTTCCAATGGCACTCATCCATGAACTAGTCACCAACACAAATAACATGAAGAAATGTAATCAACGTTTATTTGAAAAATCAAACCCAAAAATCTGGGACCATAAGCAGTTACCAGTGACTGTGGAATAATTATCTTTGACTTGAGTCAGGATAAAATCACGGAACGTATTTGCACAATCACCATATTAAAATAAGGTATTTTCCATAGTAGCATCATAAATAGCACATAGAAGAGAAGCACCCAATACTTCAACAACTTCCATTATATGAAATGGATTCAAGTTCCAATTATGAAAACCTTGAAAGAAGATGATAAATTGGAAAATAATTGCTACACCAAAACTAGGTGCAAAAAACCAACTGGAATCGCCCAATGGATAGATTAAAAATACAAAAAAAAAGACAACAATTAGAACAGAGAATGAAATTGCATTATAATGTCGCAATTGTATAGATCGAGCAAGTTCAAATTCACATAACATGAAATCTATTAGACTGATTGCACCATGATGAGCAATGAAGGTTCATAGACCACCTAACTAACACCAACGAGTGAAATATCCTTGTGCTTTGGGACCCAATAATAGCAAAAAAGAATGTGTTGAACTATTAGCAAGAGTAGAAACTATGGTATTTAGGAAATTATAACCTTCTAGATAGGCACTGGCCAATCTATGAGAATACCATGAAGTCACAAAGGTTGTACCCATGAACCATACACCTAAGGAAAAATAGGCACAAGGAAAGAGCAACAAACCAGACCAACCCACAAAAATGAAATGGTCTCTATGTAGCTGATCATCCATAGTATCGAATAATTTTTTTCCTTCTTTAGAATAATCTCCTAGGGTTATAGTCATGAGGATCTTGTTATTTCAGTTTTTCAACCATTTCCAAGCACTCTATTAGATCAAAAGATATACAATGAATTGGGGACAATTTTTCATCCATCATCTTTAAAAAAAAAAATGTGTTCCAAAGATTCATTGTTGGAACAAATATTTGAAACTAGATCAAATTGATTTGATATAGTTAAATGCATGATCACTCGATCCCATGTTTTTAGAGTTCCTATCTGATCCTTGAAACACCTATTGAATAACATCTATGGAACAATTTCAGGGGAAGGAAGTGTTGGGTATGTGTTATATTCTTTCCACGACTAATCACGCGCGGGGGGGTAAGAGGGGGGGCGATAGCCCCCCCTGTCGAGGTCTGGGGCAGCGCCCCGCCAAAAATTTTTGGTCCTTAATTTCCGGTGGGCGGTCCGCGCCCATGGTTTTGTGCATGGTTTTGCACATGGTTTTGGGGTACGATGGTTTTCGGCCCCTGGTATTTTTGTAGATCTGGTCAAGGGAACTACAGTTATGTTCTAATCCAGGGTTAATGGATTAGGGTTTATGTATGCTTCGGCATGTATATATATGTGTTGTAACACTACAAGGAATATAATGAAATATCAAGTTGGTCATCCCGATTTGGGATCCAGGGGAAAATCTCTGTGTTTATCTGTTTTATGTTTTATGCTCTTGCTATTGTTTATTTTTTGTTATAAGATTCGTGTGCAGATAATTTTTGTTCAGGGTTAAAACCTACAAGAAGCATGATTTATACCTTCCATTGACAAGATTCAATTCACAATATCTATTCCATTCAATATTTTTTATTAATTCTCATCTTGAATCTTCTGTCGTTAAACAAAATGGAAGTAAGTATTTTTATTCTCTCTCATCCATCTCTATGTATATTCTTACTACTACATCGTGGTTCGATACGAATGAGTCTATAGGAAGGAATGAGTGTATTTTTTCATAACTCATAGAGCTAAATGAAATTACTCCAAATTTCTTCTCCTTCTATAGCAAGAATTTATGTGTTTAACATTTGTGATCAAAAAGTGAAAGCCTTATTTTTCCCCTTTGTTTTCTCTTTTCACATCTTAATTTGGATCCATTTCTCACTAGTGTAATCACTAAAGTAAAATGTGTGGTACATTCATATGTGAATTTTTAGTACCTTGTGATAGGAAACCTTCTTTTTCCCCTTTGTTTTCTCTTTTCACATCTTAATTTGGATCCATTTCTCACTGATGTAATCTCTAAAGTAAAATTTATGGTACATTCATATGTGAATCTTTAGTACCTTGTGATGGAAAACCTTATTTTTCCCCTTTGTTTTCTCTTTTCACATCTTAAATTTGGATCCATTTCTCACTGGTGTAATCACTGAAGTAAAATGTATGGTACATTCATATGTGAATGTTTAGTACCTTGTGATAGAATTGGATATTTGATTTTTGTATCAATTTCATCTAAATAGAGAGAATAGGTTTTTCGTAATTTGGTTTGAAATGGACTTACTTCAGGATCTATATCTCTTTATTTCCAAGGGATAAGTGGCAACCGAATAGGGATTTCGATCAACTCAATCATATTGATTAATTTTGGATAGGAAAGGACCACTTTCCAAATTTCCATCAAATTTCAATACCAGAGTAGTTGAAATATTCATAACCCAAAGGTTTAGGTTCACTTCTATGTTTTTTCCAATTCCTTTGAAGACTAGTAAGTTCAAATTACTCGGTCTCCATAATACCTCTTATATGTTCAAAATTGACAAAGATGGAGTAGACTATATACTAATCCTATAGTAGTAAGATGAAGAAGAATATTATTCAAAAAAATATAGTGGTCCTCCCCCCATATTAGTTGTGATACTCCATCATAACAAATGGTTTTCCTAAAACATATCATGACAAATAGTTTTCGTTGCTTGAAAAAGGATCTTCATCTTGAAAATATGCAGATCATATGATGAGAAATGGACACTCGAGCCTTCTTTAATCATGGGAAACATGAGCCCATTATCGAACTTGAACTGATGACGTGCACCTTACCATGGAATTACTTTATTGTTGAGTTAAAATTCCCCCCAACACCCGCCCCCCACCCCCCCCCCCCAACCCGCCCCCGCCCCCGCCCCCACCATTATATATTAATGAGGGAGTCTATTGTAGTATATGGACAAAAAATTGGATGTGTATGATACATATTTCTTTATCGATATCAAGTTGAGAACATATATTAGTAGCTCGTTATTTTGAAAGAGAGGATGGTAAGGATGGCTATATTAGAAACCCTGGGTTGAGTTGATACGAAATGAATGGAGACAAGTTATGCCTGAGAACATTTGTTGAATGTACATGAGTGCTTCCATCAATTTTATGGCTCTCTATTCATACTAGGTTTGTGGGATTGACACGAGAAGGTAGGGATGACTATACTTGAAGTGAAATCTAGGTTGAGATTATATGAAGAAAATATGAGACAGGGTATTCTTAAAGATGATTTTTAATCATCCTTGTCCACAATGGAGCTATAATTAATGCAATTATGAATCTCGTGGAGAGTTTAATCCTAGCTCATGCTGAACATTGGTGGCATGCTTAACACATGCAAGTCAGATGGGAGGTAGTGATTCTAGTGGCAGATGGGTGAGTAATCCATAAGAACCTACCATTAGGAGGGGAACAATAGTTGGAAACAGTTGCTAATACCCCATAGGATGAGGAGAAAAAGGAGGAATATGCACAAGGAGGGGTTTGCGTCTAATTGGTTATTTGGTGAGGATATGACTTACCAAGGAAACAATCAGTAGTTGGACCGAGAGGATGATCATCCACATTGGAACTGAGACATCGCCCAAAAACCTACATAAGGCAGTAGCAGGAAATTTTACACAATGGGAAAAATCCTAATGGAGCAATGTCACGGGAAGGTAGAAGGCCCATAGGTCATGAACTCATTTTCTTAGAGAACAAGAAATGACAGTATATGAGGAATACACATCAGTTAACTCTGTGACATCAGTCATGGTAAGGTAGAGGGTGTAAGAATTATCCAGAATGATTGGGCATAAAGCATCTAGGTGGATTTTCGGGTTTTCCATCAATTCTGAGGGATCAACCATGGATAGGTGGTGGAAACTACCAAGCTATAGTATGGTAGGGATAGAGGGAATTTTAGGTGGAGTGATAAAATGCGTTGAAATCGAAAAGAACACCATCAATGAAATTACTTTCTTGGATTGACACTGACACAAAGAGATGAAAGTTAGGGGAAAAGTGGGATTAGATACTCCAATATTCATAGCCATAAACGATGGATACTAAATGTTGTGCGTATCGACCCATGCAGTGTTGTAGCTAACATGTTAACTATCCCTCCTGGGGAGTATGTTCGCAAGAATGAAACTCAAAGGAATTGATGGGGGCCAACAAAAGTAGTGGAGCATGTGGTTCAATTCAATGCAAAGTGAAGAACCTTACCAGGGCTTGACATGTTGTGAATCCTCCCAAAAGAGAGGAGTGCATTCGAAAATGCTGACACAGGTGGTGCATGGTTGTCATCAGCTCGTACTGTAAGGTGTTGGGTTTAGTGCTACAATGAGCACAACCCTCATCTTTAGGTTCCAACATTGAGTTTGGAACCTTGAACATATTGTTGATGATAAGTCAAAGGAAGGTGAGGATGACGTAAAGTCATCATGCCTTTACACCTTAGGCGATACACATTCTACAATGAACAATACAAAGAGTCGAGACGCCGTGAGGCAAGCTAACCTCAAAAACCTCGCCTTAGTTTAGATTGCAAGATGAAAATTTCCTACATGAAGTCGGAATCACTAGTAATCATTGATCAGCCATATGGTGGTGAATCTAGTCTTGAGCCTTGTACATACCGCCCATCACTCTATGGGAATTTTCCATGCCTCAAGTCGTTACCTTAACTACAAGGAGGGGGATGTCGAAGGTTGGGCTAGTGACTGGAGTGAAGTAGTAATACGATATTTGTACTAGAAGGTGTGGTTGGATCACCTCCTTGTCAAGGAGAGATGATGGCTTTTAGGCATATTCATTTGAGACTACATCCAGAAGGAAGCACATATAATCCAAGCTCACAAATGGAAGTATTAGTCAGGTCTCAATAATGAAGTGATACCATGAACTTATCATCCCATGTTAGAACAAGGCGATAGAATCCCACCCCCCATTTTCCACCCATGCAGGGACATGGGGTGGAAAAAAAAGAGTAGAGTTTCTCTTTTTTTTATTTTGGATATATTGCACAAGGTTATTAGCTTATTTTCTATGTTGGTTTTTCCAATATATTGGTGTTGGTATAGGAGCAAGCATTCATACCTAAGAGGCATGCACGATGGGCTATTAGTTCAGTGGTAGAGCACACCTCTAATACTCATTTCATTGTGTCTGGGTTGTGAAGGCTCTCAATCACAATGATAGTTCATTATGTTCATCAGTGCCTAACCCGAAGATGTGGATCATCCAAGGCATATTAGCATGGTGTACTCATCTTGTTTGTTCGAATCGGGATTTGGTATTGAACTTATCCTTAGTTGGATAGATGGGGTGATTCATGTGAGATCAAATGCAAATCCAACTTTCTATTCATTTGTGGATCTGGGTGGTCCAGGGGGGTGGTGGTTATCCACAATTTGAGGTCAAATGTGACCACTAGAAAAAAAATTAAATGTAAATGTAAAAGACATGTAAAATGAGATGTAAGTGAAGTGAAATGAAATTCAATGGCCATATAATGTACATATGTAATGTAGGGAAAAACAATTGGAGATATTTTCATTAAAATATTAAAATATTCCCTCCCATGTATTAGATAAGTTGAGGGGTAGGGGTTTTGAGGAGAGTTTGAGGTTTCCTCTTTAGTGTTGTGCATGGTCTTTGAGTGGGAGAGGAGTTTTGGAGGCTGCACAGCTTCCCTGCCACCATAGCAGGGAGGCCTACATATCATATAAATTTTTTCTTATGTTAATGACATGGAGAATTCAAATTCAAGTGTTATATGCATATTTCTGTTATATGTGTATTTCTAGTTAGTCCCTTTTCTTTGTAGCATTTTCTATGTGTGTTTGCAGCAATAGGTTGTGTAGTTGGTTGTCCTTTTATTGCAGTAGTTTGTTTCATTTGCACCAGTGGTGTCATGTGATGTAATTTACTGGTTTATTTTTGTTCATGGATATTTTTATGTTCAGTTTTTGCAGTTGTGTTGAGAGTTATATTTTATTTTCTTTTGTCGACCCTCCTAACTAGAGGGCCACCAAAAACTTACACCAAATGGGGAAAGCCTAGTTCCCCTCTTCAGCCGGGTGGCAGTAGCAGTGGAGAGAAGCCCGGGTGGTTGATATTGTGGTTGGATGGAGATTATGGGCCCAACCAACCTATAACGCTAGGAAGAAGAGTGCAACATCAATAATTTCTTGGCTACAAATTTTCTAGGTTCTGATAATCCAATGGGTCATCGTCGATTTGGTGGCTTCTCTGTGTTCCTGGAGGCTCTCCTCATCGGTGGGGCTCTTGTGGTGTTTTCCCTATGAAAGAGAGGCCACTAAGACTCATATGTTGGCCATAGTGCTTTTAATAGAAGACCTAGTGGTAGATTGAACGCGCTGCCAGGGGGGAGACTTGGTGAATGTGGTAGCCCTATTAAGCCATTGTCTTCTAGCATTGGGACTGAGTGTGAGGTACATAAATTTATAGGAAGGGTAGGCTCATGAATTTTCAAGGCTTGAGTTCAGAATTTTACCGAGACCAAGTCTCCATAGACGCTAGGCATAAGTTGCCTCGTGAAAAGGGCCGAAATAATTAGACTATAGGAAGTCAAAGTGTGCTTATTGCGTGGAAGCTGAATTTATATAGTGTTGGGGAGATAGAACAACATGCAAGCACTCATTCTACTGGTATTTCTGAAAAGTCCAATTACGTGACCATTGATGGTGAATAAGCGACAAGAAATTCCAGTGATGCGATGCACGACAAGATGTTTGACGAGAGAAGTATCACCATTGACCTAGCCTAGTCCTGAGGAAATGGCAACAGTGGTGACGCTCACAATGGAAGTCATGGTCATGGCGACTGTGGGTATGGTGGTGGGGCCGTATCTCACTATGATGGTGGTTCGGGGGGTGCACGCAGGAGGAGTGAGGAAGGTGTATCGGCAAGCACAGGAAGCGTTAAATTGAATTTGCAGTCAAAATAGTGATGGGCAAAGAGAAGCAACATGTCATGTAAGATTTGGGTTGTTGCTATGTGCGAACATCCTTTGAAAGGCACGGAGATAAATTGGGATGGCGAAGGGGGTGACCATCCATGCATTGGGGAGTCGATGTAGCAAAATGGAAAAAAAAATGTGTGCATTCACAAGGGTTGGGATGGCGAAGGGGGTGACCATCCATGCATTGGGGAGTCGATGTAGCAAAATGGAAAAAAAAATGTGTGCATTCACAAGGGTGTGCATGGAGAAGAAGGTGACAACAGTTGATGCGTGGTGGAAAGTTTGACGTGTGAATGGAAGAGGAGTGTGTGGTGTCAAGGAGGCATGCACAGGACTCCTTTTGTATTCGAGTTTGGTTATTGCATGGATGTTGTTTGGAGGAAGCAAGTTTGGGTCTTTGAAGCGAGGTTAGCATGGACGGTGATAGCCCAGTACAGACTTCCTAGGCATACTGCGGTGGAGTGCACCACGAAGTTATGGTGTTGAAATGTCGTGGAGCCTAGTCATGTTGCGAGTCAATTTCTAATAATCCCATACGCGAGTCAAATCCAGTCACTTATTAGCGCCCTCTTTGTTTTGAAATATGAAGAGCGTTTTGAGGTAAAAAGAGCGTTTTGAGGTAATTTAGTTTAATTGCGGGTTCAAAACTATGTAGTGAATTGTTTCGAGGGAGCCACACCGTAAAATACAAAGACACCACAGATTTCTACAACAACATTTTAGTTCTCCTACTTTATTTTTGTTTATTTGTATTGTTCTGTTTTTCTATTTTGTTTGGCTCACAGAGAACTCATGCAACCAGAAATGAAATATGGGTAGAACATATGGGCAACCTATATTAAGACCCCACCAATGTTGCTAGTTAGTCCTACACAAACTAGTTGACACACTTTTCAAATGCCCTAGAATAAGCAAAAGAAGTAGGGAGAGACAAATTTTTACAGCTGAAATTGTTGACCCAACAGAAGCAAAGAACTCCAATAGCACTGGAAAGTGACAGAGGATAGAGCATATGAGTAGGTACAGTGGACATAGACAGTGGAATGAGGGAGAGAAGTAGAGAATTGAATGTGGGTTGTAGTAACCGATGGCATAATAGAAAAAAATAGAGTAAAATAGAGAAGAAGAGGGTGGGTTCTTGCGAACAGAGGTTGGGATGCCCACGGGAGAAGGAGAGAGATGGGGTTTTGCAAGTAGGAGGTTGGGATGCCCATATAAATATGAAGAGATGCACAAAGAGGGAATGTAGAGTAAAGCAGAGGATTAGGGAACAACCTGTAGTTCAACATTCATAGGTGGATTGTGATTATGCAGTGACAAGACAAGTGAGTGTGGATGTCCACCTACACCTAGCTCGGGACGAGCCAAGGATTTGTGTCAGGGGCCTTTTGGAGGTCAAATGTGACCACTAGAAAAAAATTAAATGTAAATGCAAAAGACATGTAAAATGAGATGTAAATGAAATTCAAAGGCCATGTAATATGCATTTATAATGGAGGGAAAAATAGTTGGAGATATTTTCATTAACATATTAAAATATTCCCTCAAATTAATTAGATAAATTGAGGGTTAGGGGTTTTGAGGAGCAAGTAACAAGAGCTTGAGGTTGTCTCTTTAGTGTTGCACAGGGTCTTTGAGTGTGAGAGGAGTTTTGGAGGTTGCATAACCTCCCTGCAGCCATGGTAAGGAGGTATACATACCATGTAAACTCTTTCTTCTGCTAATGAAATGGAGAATCCATATTCTAGTGTTAATATGTGCTAATTTCCAATTAGTCCCTTTTATTTGCAGTGGTTCCTTTGTGTGTTTGTGGCAATTGGTTTTGTATTTGGTTGTCATTTTATTGCAAAAATTTGTTTCATTTGCAGTAGTGGTCTTATGTGATGTAATTTATTGGTTTTGTTTTTTGTTCGTCGATATTTTTATGTTCAGTTTCAGCAGTTGTTTTGAGAGTTAGTTTTTTGTTTTCATTTTTTGACCCTCCTAGCTAGAGGGTCACCAACATCCACCATGGATCCTCACTTCTCAAGAATCCATACATCCCTTATCAGTGTATGGATGCCTATCTCTCAAGCACAGGTTGAAGTTCAACCTAGATGTGGAAAATGGAGCATCTAACAATGCATCTGCACATACCAAGAACTATGGGATCACCCTTTTCATTCTAGTAAGGTGACATATTAGATGTCTGATCATCTAGGTGGTAATGATAGTATCTTTTACCCAAATCGATGGCTTAATTTTTCTCAGTAATGGGGAATAAGAATGAAACATGTCATTTAAAAACTCTATAGAGACAAGGAAAGATGAGTTGTCAAGAACTTAGAGAAGGTAGAGTGGGTAAGTGGGTAGATCCGATATAGACCGTACATGGGTGATAGTTAGAGTCGATGACTCTCCTAGGGTTACCTCATTTGGGATCCATGGGGAAGAGGATCAAGTTGGTCCTTGCAAATAGCTTGATGTATTATCTCCCTTCAACCCTTCAAGAAATGCTTTGAAATAATTCAAAGTGTATTCATCCACGAAATCGTTCTGATGGAGATGGGAGATCAATTTTTTATAGTCATAGGTAAATGATTCATGTGATATAAAGATTGTGCATCATTCACATACTTGTAGCAAAAATGGAACATATATCATGTTCCTCTCTCCAAAAATATAATAGAATGGAGTTTGTGGAAAATATGAGAAGATGAATTTGAGCACTGATATTGACCATGAAAAAAATGAGAATTTATATGACCCAACTTTAACACTAGTCACTCTGTTATAACTATCCCTTGAGGATGTATATTTCATTATCGATATTTTCGATGCATTTACCATTATTTACTCTACAAACGTAGTAGCTCAATAATCCCATTGCATTACATTGGGGAGATATTGGACTATTTTTTGGCTCGAAACAATTTTCTTCATCACCTCTATGTAAATAATCTGACAAAGGTTCCCCGATCGAGGTGCGAGCTAGAAGGTTATAGTGACGCCACTGTTTGATGGATGTTATGTGGATCCCAAGGTGATCCTCCGCCACCCTCCACATGCACGAGGTACATGGAGTGGTGGCCTCACGTATGATCGCAATGAATGTCATTTTGGAAGGTGGCAACAACACTATTAGGATGCAAGTTCTCGTCCTTCTCGCTAGTAAAATTGGTAAGTCTCTTGTGTTGTGATTATTGTTTGCTTACAGTTGGGTCTTAACAGTTCGAAAGATTGGGGAAGGATTCCATTGAGGTATTTCACGGGGTTATGGTTCATTTATAGTGGGTACAGGTCATCTGTCTCATGTATGTTCTCAGTCCTATCATATGCATCTTTGTCATGATGCGTTATACTATTCTGTGGGTTTACTAGAAGAAGGGATGTGCATTAAATAGGCTAGTTTGGAAGGCGTATTCACCAAAATATTTTAGTACTGCTCCAGAAATTTTTTAAGGCTTTCTCATTTTTTATATTCCAGTGTCTGTGTTCTTTGGAATTATGTTGCCTCGCATAGGTATTTGTTGGGTAATTCCTATGGGTCGCTCGTGGTCTCTCTATTTCTGTTACTAGCGCACTAGCTTTGCTCCTCCTTTGGAATATTGTGGTCTCGACCGTGAATTCTCAAGGTTTCGGTATGAATATAGTTTGATTTATAATTATACCCTTAGATGTTCTAAGTATAGTCTGACTCAAGTTTATGGGCCGTGAGATTACTTCTATTTCGGGTTCTTGGGGTGCAAAATGAGATGCAGTTAGTTTTTGCATGGGTTGTGGCTCTCACACTTGGTTACCTTGGCAGGTCTACTGGTTAGGTGCGACCCTTGGAAGCACTTTCTCCTAGGTATCGGCTCGCTTTGGGTCAGTCTTCTGGTTTTAAGACGGTTGGCTTCAGGTTACTTTGTTTGTTCCACCATTCCAACACAATGGCTCATGCTGCTTCGGGGAAAGGAAAGACCACCCAAGGTTCTCGTGGTTGTGGGAAGCATCCCAAAGCTGCCATAGAGTCTAGTACACCCAATGCCTCTATTGGTAAAACCCGTGGGAATAATTCCACCTCCCGTATTATTGTTGAAGAAACTACTGCATATCATACGGGTTTTGCCTCAGTTCTTCAACTCATAGCACAATGGGAAGCAGAGCTAAACGAGAAAGTTGAATTACTAGGCATAGACTTGGATGAATGGCAGACCCCGGTGCCTGACCCTCGGCACTCTTGGGGACCAAATTCTCAGTATAAAAAGAATTTTCATTTGTATTAGATGATGAAGAGCCTCTTGGTTAAATCCTTGGAGCATATCCCTACAGGTTCGGTCACGTCCTCTTAGACATTCCCAGATTACAGTCAGGATTTTAAGCAAATTAAATTCCAACTACATAAGAAAAATGGCCACCTCAGCTGCATAGAAAAGCATACCCCATGCATTCTACAATCTTAACTTCCTGGGTCAAGTGCAAAGGATACGACTCTTATTGACTCAGCTGACAATGAGTAGTTTGGTGTATCGCCTCTTATTTTGATTGTTATTGTATGCAACAGTTTTTGTCTTTTCAGTATGTTTATAGATATCTAGATGTTAGGCAACATAAGGAAAATCAAACCTTTTTAGCATGGATCGATAGACTTATTATATTATGTTTTTTGATGGCTTATCATGTCATTAGGTGGTCAACAAACCTGGTTTCCCTCAAGGCAGGTTGAGGCCACCTAACCATTTAGCATCTTGATGTAGCCTCCTTGTTTTTGCAAGATAATTAAAATAAAGTTCCTACCAAGCTTACAAAAAAAATAAGTTGACAGAGGTTCACATTCAATAACATCTTTACCATTTAGTAATAAGTTAAAGACCATCATGTATTGATGGATAATGAGGACCCATGCTTGCCATCAAGGCAGTCTATCAACATGAACAATCATATGTAACCACTCTTTGATTTGTTTCCTAAGTGATAAAAAAAGGATGACTAAATCTAGGATCTCTAAAAATTGGACTAGAATTGAAAACTTTGAAATTGACGAGGTTTTAGCCTATGAATAATTGCAGGGATGGAATTTGACGAGAAAATTGCTTGTCACTGGATGATTTTCCTGTCAAATATAGTTAAAAGTTTGTCCATGTCGTCAAAATATTCCTTGAAACTGTGAAAGCATGTCAGGGAGGTGTGAAAACCATCAAATTTGATGGGTGAGACTGTTTTGGAATTCCAATGCTAACCCATTGATCCAAGTGGCTCTAGAGAGGCTCAAAAATTGAATTCTTTGGGTTTCATCGAAATTGTTAGTGTCGGTATCTTCATCCCTCCGTCAGTGATCAAATCTCTCTTGTTGCATTGCATATTAGGTGTCTCACTCAGTCAGCTGCATTCCATTAGGAGCATGTATCATTTGATGGTAGTGGCTTGTTGCTCATGTTCCTCATGTCCTTGACCTGCTGGCCTATTTCTGTTCATTAAGATCATTTACAGTCACTTTTTGTCTCATAGTTTGCAAAGAGTTATTTTTAGCGTTTTAGTGTCATTAGGTCTAAGGTTTCAATAATGAGGTCTTCAGAATGCCCAATAATGGTCAGTAGGCACATGAGGAGTTTGAAATAAGGTTTCAATGCTAAAAATTTCATCATCATATGTTTAATAATGTATTTTTCTTCAAAACTCTGTTTTGAAGAAAAATAGAGTATTTCATTTTTATGTATAAATGTAATGTAATTTTAAGTTTTCTCAGTTGTAATAATATTTTCAATAGCAACCCTGGTCGCCTTTGTCAAGCCCCAGCCATCCATTCCCAGCAAGACAAACAGAAAGTACATCATTTAGTCAAAAAGCCAAAATGAAGCAAAACAGAGTTTTTTTAAAAAGTGTCAAAGTCTGAAACATTACAAAGTGGGTTTTCTTGAAATGGAGAATTAAAATCCTTGGTATATAAATCATTTTTGTGTTCCAAGAGTTCATTTGTATGCCAAGAGGACAGAGTGAGCTAAGGAGAATTCGTGAAGAGCAAAGGAAGCAGTTTGAAGGCGAAATTGTGCAAATTTCCCTGTGTGACGCATTGGCTGAGTGTCGCGACGCATTGGGCAGGCGCGACGCATTGGGTCGGCCCCCACTGTGTTAAAATTGCTCTGGCGCGGAGCATAGGAGATACGCGACGCGTTGGGTTTGTTGCGCGACGCGTAGGGCCGGAAAGAAAATCCATTGCCATTCCTCTCACAATTTCAAATCGGCTTGGTCCCTCTTTTTTCAAGTAAGTCAATAAACTTTGTGAATGCCAATGAACTGGTGTTTTGTGATATTTATGAGGATTTAATACAAGAAATTCAAACCCTATTATCTTGTTCAAAGGATTGTTCCTTAGGGTTTAGAAATTGGTTTTGTGCCTATCACTCCTACTTCCCCACCTTGTATTCCCTCATCACGGTTATTCTTGTTCTATTTCCCATTCCCATTATCCCACATCCCAATTATAGATTTCCCAAACCCCAAGGCCATCCCAAAAACCTAGTGACTACCCCTAAACTCTTTAATTGACAGATTTCACTTGGCAATATTCCATCATTTTCCCTACCCTCTCCCTCCATAATCCCTCACTTATTATTACATATCTGGCAACAAAACCAAAGACACCAAACTCCTCATATTCATCCAAGACAATATAGACTTTGGAAATCATGGAGATAGATACCTCTTATGACTGAGACAGTGATTCCACAACTGAATTGCATGCACCTAGAAGACCTCACAAGAGTGGCAGACATGTGAGGGAGGAGCCCACTTCATTGGTTGAGTTGCAGGCATGTCCTCTTGTCATTGCATGTTTTCAACAGCAGTCTTGTTATCAATTTTGTGAAATGGTTGCTAGGGTCCACCACCATCAAGAGTTGGCCCGTTTGTTTGTGTTGCATTTGCATGATGGCCAAGTCACCTTTGCAGGTGTGACATTCACTTTAACACCTGAAACTATCTCTCAAGCAACCAGAATTCCAAATGTTGGAGAGCAATGGAACAAAAGGCAGCAGGTTGACAAGGTACACTATGAGCCATATATCAAGCCTAGTTTTGTGAGACAACTCAGCAGAGTTTTTCCCTTCCGGTTCCTAAAGGATTCATATGCTCCTCTGATGAAACTTATTATCAAATATTTCAGTTATGAGGGCCGGTTTTCACGTCTCTATGCCTATCATATCAGGTTGCTGATGCATTTTACCAGGGTGAGGATGATGAACCTCCCTTATTTCATGTGCCGGAATATTGAGAAGATGACCACTCTCGTGCAAAGGAAAACTCCTGAGCAGCAGTGTAGCAGTATCTATCACTTTTCACTCATCAAAATCGTGGTTATGCATCAGCTTGGCTTGCAGGGTATTTCATTTCTAATGATTTCTTCACAGCTCCTCAGGTACCTTCGGAGGTTGTTCATGAGGCAGGTGAACCTTCATATCAGCATGAAGGTCATGAGACACAGACCGCTAGTGTGCCAGTGTTTGTCACTTATCAGAGGGGCACTAGAGGATTATTTGCAGCAGCCAGGCGAGTATTATCTCCACCCGGGGTGGAAGGGGTCTCGCTTACGTCATCAGCAGCACAGGTACAGGACAAAGGTAAGATGCCCATACATGATGAGGGGCCTTCAGGAGGCCAGGATACCGATTTCATACTCATTGATGATGATTTGGGCTCACCAAGCTCAAAGCTGAGAGAGATTGTTCAGGAGTAGAAGGCGAAAATAAACACTTTGTCCGTCAAGTTGTAAAGAGCCCAATGGATAATCAACTACCTTGAGCAGAGAAACAAACAGTTGGAAGATCAGCAAACTATCATGGAGTTTCAAAATATACGTGAGAACCGGCAAGCTGCCAAAAGGAGCCAAACCGAGATGACATCCATTGAGCGAGAGATTGAGGCTAATCATGAAACTTGGCTTGAAAGGGTCAATATTCATTTAGAGAAGCTGTTGGAGAAGGCCAACAAGGAAAAGAACATGTTGAGGCACATGGTGAATCATTATTGGGCAAGAAATCATGTTTGCAAGGCACGAATCAAGACCCTGAAGGCTAAGTTGAAGAGGGCATTAAAGCGTCGGAAAAGGCAAGATAGACTTCAAATTTTGGGCGAAGCTTCTTTGGCCCAGCGTAGTGCATGATGGAGGACACTCAACCCAAATTTCAAGAAATTTGGGACACATTTTGCAAATTTTGTTTTTTTTTGGCCTAAACACAGATTTTTCAGCTCAACGCGTCGCGCCACTTGGCGCACGCTTATGATTGGGAGCTCCTCTTGGGTAAAACTTTGTATTTTTGGATTTTTCATGAAAATTTATGCATGCCTACCCATTGCCAAGATATTTTGACAGGTTTTGGACTTCCAGAAGGGTCAAAAACACCCTAAAATGACCTTTCTGCCTCTTTTTGGACACACAAGAAGCAGTGTTGGGAGAACTCATTTTTGGAGGGGCAAATGGCAGCCAAATTTAGAAATTCCACTTGTGTTGGAAAGTAGACAGGCAGACCTTTCCAACAAGCCCACTTGGAACAGATTTGGACACCGGGAAGACCTTCAAAATCAGCTCCAAACTGGCGCAATGCATAGAGAAATCAGGCACGGCACATTGGGGATTTTTGCCCATTTTTGACTCAGTGACTCTGTTTTTCACCTAGTTTTGGACAGTTTGACTTTCTTATCTCCAAATGTGAAACTCATGATGTAATTTGATGTAATTTGATGGGTCTTGATGTAATTTTGTCAAATCTTTACTCATGGAGGTAGATTCATCCATCAAAAGGTGAATTGCAACTGAATGAATCAGTTTCCTATCTTATAGAGGCAAGTTGTTCCACTACCTATTTTCCAGTTCTTAGTTTAGATATTGTTGAAATAGCTCCTAAACTTGTGAGCTCGACCCCTAGAGGCTGGGGATGAGTTATGCTTGTTTATATCTTGTATTTTTTCAGTCATTTGCATGGTTGGACACTTGGGAATGCTTTGAGCATCATTGTACATTTCATCTCTGCAGTTTGGCAAAGGAATAGACCAGGGTTTGCAGCACTCCTTAGGATTCATGTGGCTCTTTGTTTTGATGATGTGTTTCTCTCTGTTAATGTAAGTTTACTGGTGCTTTATGTGTATCATCTTCCCTCTTATTTCTTCTTAAGTTAAAAAAATAAGGATAAAGGTGGAATTCATTAGATTTGCAGTGCTCTACCTTGAGTTTTGTTTAATTTTCTATGTTTTCAACTATTTGAAGAGGATTCTTGAAATTCTCTTGCCCTCTTCAACTCCTCACCGGTCTGAGCTATCCATTTCATTCAAAATTGAAACGTCAAAACAATTTCCTTCCTTGCCCCATTCAGATCTCTGCAAAAACTAGGCCTCATTCCCCAGACCCAAAATCTGTCTTTCCCTTTGATCCAACAAACACCCTTAAAATCAAATCAAACTCTTTTGCAAATATACCTAGCCTAAAATCATCCTTTATTCAAGTCATCTCAAACCTCACTGATTATTTTTTGTTGAGATTGACTAGGAGAGAGCCCTCTCCCGATCTGGTAGGGCTAGCTACCAGATTAAGCGTGGTTTGATGTTACCCTAGATTCTGCCTTCCTCAACCTGAGGTAGATTTAGGCCATAACAGAAATTAGGACCAAAATGAGGAGTTTGTCATCCTTATTCCAACATTGTAGATGACACTCAAATCTGACTTTGTATGCGCAAGTTATTGGTAGTCAAAGTTCAAGTCAAAGGGAGCAGTGCTTTTGTCACTAGCTAAAATTGAAGGCTCATTAAATCTAGCGGTTTGGCTAAATCTGATAGAATCCACTAAAATTGGTGGCAACTAATTGAGCAACATTCTGGCACTTAGTGATGGATGGAAATGACCAAATTGTCGCCTATTTATTTTTTTCGGTGACCCCAACAAAATTTGATAGGACAGTTATATTGTTTTATAAAAAACTAAAAATTAAAAATTAAATAGGTCAGGCCCAGCAGACCCATCCACACCCCACGGTTGAATCATAATTAAATATATTAAACAGGGTCAAGGCTTACGATGCACCGACACCCACCGTCATTACAACGACCGATTATGTGGTGGTCGGCAGTTCCAGAGGCCTAGATTTGACAGTTTCAAAACAGGGTTAACTTTATACTCAAATTTAATGATTTTTCGCAAAGAATGTGATGGCCCAACCCATTTATTTATTTGAGCAACCAATTTTTAGGCCCTTGTCAAAATGGGGGTTATATTGATGCATTGGACACTTTGTTTTTTTTTTCCATAAAGTTGTCATGTTTATAGCCATTAGTCTTAGAATTTCAAGATAAATATAATGATGATGAGTATGTCTTGAATCTAATCAGCAGATTCAAGTGGTCAATTTTATGCCACCTATGTGTGAGTCCCTTTATGCCACTTTGTGAGAGAACATTCATTTGTCATGTCGAAGAAGAAAGTCTTATGAATGAGAGTTCTTTGCTAAAGAATGTTTCTTGGGGGAGACATGCCACTCTAGATAATGGATTCATCCTTGTATTGACAAAGATTTCATTATGTACTCATCTTCCTGCAAAGACTAATGAAGTTTCCTCCCCACTCTTGAACCAAGGCTTGGAGACATAGCCCACATTGGATAAACTTTGTTATCGCATGTTGTGTTATGTGTGTTTCATGGTTATTTGCTTCTTGTTTATGTTGATGGATTGTTGAAGTGTTTTTCGGAAAATGTGTTGTTCATGTTTCACATGCAAATATAAGTGTCTGTAAAAGGTCCTGCAAATGGATATTTTTGTTTGAAAGTGTTCACAAAAATTTTCCGAATTAAGTGGTATTAGAGTGGTTTGACCATTTTACCAGGGATTGTGAATGTCATCATGGGAAAAGGATTAAAGAGAAAAAGACTTCAAGAGTTGGAAGATATTAACCATTGCATTCAAGTAGAGAATGTAGAGCTTTGAACGCTTCTACAAGGTAGAGGAAGAGAAGCATAAATTGAGGCTCACGTTGGAGCAGGTCGTGGAAGAACAAATAGGAGAATGTTCCACTAATAAAGGAGGGTTGGCCAAAGAAGATGATCAAGCATTACCAATGGGATCGAAGGTAAAGGAAACTCCATCTTCTCATGTTTTTATTTTTGTTGGAAGAATTGAGATACCTCTTCCAGGAACCGGCATGAGGCTCCTTAACAAGATGGGATATAAAGGAGGAGGACTTGGTATTAATGGCCACGTAATGACTCAACCATTGGAGGTTGTATGAAGGTATCGATTTGCAAGATTGGGGTACATTGAAGAGGAGTGCTCAAAGGCACCAGAAGCACGAGGTTCTTCTGATAAATAATCAAAGTCATTTCCAAAACCATCGAGGAAAGTGGATGTTGAGAGTGCATCATAATCTTCCCATGATAGTGAGCATTGCAAAAGAAGAGCTAAGGCATGTTCTTCTTGTTAGGCTTGCACCAAAGACAACTAAGAAAGGTATAAAAGGTCTTGATATTCTAATGTTCCTTTTGATAACAAGAATATTGATAATGATAAGCAAAACTTATGGCACAGAAAACCATGTACTTATTGTGCCTTGTATAACCATCAAGGAAATTTGAGATATAAAATGGGCCTCCGAAGAAAAATGTACAACCAAAATAAACTTTATAATAACCGATAAGATTCAATATGATGATGTCAACCATGGGGGATGATTCACCATTTTTGGAGTAAAAAGGTATAAAGATTGAAATATAATAAAATAATAAAACTATTTTTTCAACTCGTATTTTCAACTTATCTCCCTACGCTTTTACTCAAATTTTGAGCGAGAGTGCTTGTTGGATGTAAAATTTAATTCCTCATCCAACGAGTAGCCATGTTGCATACTTTCGATGGAACCTGCTACACGAAAAATAAGAAATACATGAAAAAACGTGATTGCAACATGGCTACTCCTTTAAAACAGGACTAGAATGAAGAGCTTGTCATCTTGATTCTAACGATGCAAATGGCACTCAAATCTGACTTCGTATGGGCAAGTTATTGGTAGTCAAATTTCAAGTCAAAGGGAGAAATACTTTTGTCATTGGCTAAAATTGGAGGCTCACTAAATCTGATGGTCTAGCTATATGCGGAATCTGCTAAAATTGGAGGAAGCTAACTGAGAATTTTTTTTGGCACTTAGAGGCAGATGAAAATTATTGAACCGTGGCCTGTTTAA
This sequence comes from Pinus albicaulis, assembly GCA_034641835.2. NCBI lineage: Eukaryota > Viridiplantae > Streptophyta > Pinopsida > Pinales > Pinaceae > Pinus > Pinus albicaulis. The sequence continues at coordinate 1,193,684,387 of CM076572.1, read as the reverse complement.
TTTTTTTGGTTACCCTACAAAAATCCAACGGGGAAGTTATATTGTTTTATAAATAAAATAAAATTTAAAATTAAATAGGTCGGGCCTAGCAAACTCGCCCACACCCCACAGTTGAAATTATAATTAAATATATTAAACAGGGCCAGGGCCTACAACGATAAACTGGGACCCTGCCTATCGTCGTTACAATGGTTAACTATGTGGGGGTCAACGGGGATCGAACCCGCCCAACTAGCTAGTTGGCCCACCGAATGGGTGGCTCCATCCAACAGAACCACTAATTTAATACACCTCCAATCCGTTGCAACAAAACCATACATAAACCAAACATGCCATTTTTAAAAGGAAACAGGTGGGTCGCGGGTTGGAACCTAGGCTACTCCCAATCGCCTACCAATTTTTACCAACCTGCCAACCCATGGCATTGGTAACTCCGTCGAGACTTATATTTAAAAAACCCTAGACATTCGTTCGCAGAGACCAATGAGGCAACGAAGGAACCCAATCTCAGAGGAACCATGAGCATGAAAAACGAGGTGCAAAATTGTGATAGTGCGGAACCATGACACATTTCCAGGAGGCAAAACCATGACATAAAATAAATCTTTGAGGAATCTTTAGATTCCCTAGGGGTTGAATTTTGATGGTGTCAAAATTATGTCAATTTTATACTCATCCAAACTGAAATTTCTCTAGTAATTTGGTGTTGCAAACACTTTTTGATCTAAGCAGTGGAATTTCCAGAGGCATAACGTTGAGCAGTGGAACCTTGATGTAGGAATCTACAAATAATCTTTCACATTCCCTAGAAGCCCAGATTTGACCGTTTCAAAATGGGTCGACTTTATAGTCAAATTTCATGATTTTTCGTAAGAAACATGTTGGCGCAACCCATTTCTTCATATGAGCAGCCACTTTTCATACCATCGTCAAAATGGGAGGTATATTGATATATTTGGACACTTTGCTTGTTTTTGCTAGATAGTTGTCGTGTTTATAGCCATTAGTCACAAAATTTCGAGATGAATGTAATGATAGAGTATGCCTTGAATCTGATTAGCGGATTCAAGTGGCCCATTTTATGCCACCTATGTGTGAGTCCATTTATGTCACTTTGTGGGAGATCATTCATTTGTCACGTTGAAGGACAACATCTGGTGAGTGAGAGTTCTTTGCAGAAGAACGTCTCTTGGGAGAGACATACCAATCTAGATAAGGGATTCATTCTTGTATTGACAGAAATTGCATTATGTACTCATCTTCCTGCAGAGATAAATGAAGTGACCTCCCCACTCTTGACCCAAGGCTCGGAGATGTAGTCCACACTAGACGAACTCGTTTATCACATGTTGTGTTATGTATGCTTCATGGTTATTTGCTTCTTATTTATGATGATGAGTTGTTTAAGTGTTGTTTAGATAACGTTTTGCTCATGTTTCACAAGCAAGTATTATGCTCATGTTTCACATGCAAGTATAAGTGTTAGTAAAAGGTCCTGCAAATGAAGATTTTTGTTTGAAAGTGTTTACAAAAATTTTCTGGATCACTAATTGACCAATTAAATCATCATTGCGAAGTTTATCCCTCTTGGATAAATAAACCATACGTTGCTTGCATTTGCTTAAAATTTTCCGCATACCCCTTTGGGATGAATAGTCTCTTTCAAGCAATTGCAGATGCTAGATAAGTCTTATGACCCGATCATTTAAATAAATATATGAGATTCAAAAAATCATCTCTATTTATTGGGAATAAAGGACGAACTAATGGAAAAAATCTTAATCACAAAAAAAACAAGTTTTCTGAAAGCTAAATTTTTGTTTCTAGAGTGAGAAGAAAAAATTAGATCCATTCTTCCATTTTCATGGTTCATATAATAATTTTGATTCGTTCCAACCTTATTCCATTTTCATGGTTCATATAATAATTTTGATTCATTCCAACCATTTCTATTAAGGAAAATCTGTCGGATTCTTCCTATCTTCTTAGAGGAACATATGATTTTGCACATATGGAAAAATGTGATACGAGATGTAGGATCTTTCACATTGATGAAACAAAACGAATACATTGGTTCAATTTTGCCTATATCCTAAAACTTCATTGAATCAATCCATTATTTTTTTGAAAAAAATGGAATTGAAGCAAACAATTTATCAATTAACAATTAGGGGATACAAATGTATTCTTAACATTGCACATTGGCTCCCATCATTTGTATTGATCTAATATATATTTGTGCAAATAAGATCCTCTAATCGATAACTAGGCCAAAGAAAACATTTAATTATTTGTGTTGTATCTATGGTAAGATTTTGGTTTCTTCCCATGAGTTCCTCGTCATTTTGTATGTATTTTCCATTGGAAAATCCTACATGATTATTCTCCAAATCAAACCAATTCAAGATTTGAAATTCTCTCCGACTTTTTAGAAGCAAAATATTTTCTAAATTGAGGAAGCTAAAAATATTTTTTTTGTCCCCCAAAATTTGCCCGCATTACACAGATCCATCATAAATATTTCCATCTATCTAATCCAGACTATAAAAATTGTACCAATAGGCTCCAAACTCTACCAAGCCTTCCAAAATGCTAATAGTTCTACCTTCCAACGTTAGGCTAGCCCCAATTGAAAGATGACAAACAAACACCTTTTCAACCTCTAATGTTTTATGAATTTTTCAATGCCTTGTTTCCATGAAACCTTATTAACAATGGTGATTTTTTTCGTCGGGCTAATTCAAATAGATGCATTTTATTTTTGAAATCAAGGTTTATCACCTTGTATTATCTTAATTTATTAGGAAATAATTGTTACCACTTACCAATTATAGAATATTCAAATAATAAGTTATTGTTAATTGAGGCCATGTAGAATAGTGTTTATCTCCCAAGTAGTTTCTCTCTTCACCCCTCAATCCCTCCAATCCCTTAGACATTTGTACAAGTAACTTGATGGAAACTAAACCCCACACAAACCAAGTGATTTACACCTCATGAGTAAGTGAGATGTTTTATTTGTAACATCAAAATGAAATTACCATGAAAAATAATATCCACATTATTTTATCTCTTCAATTTGATTCATTTTCTTTACTTGTGATTTTTATTATTTTTATTTTTTTCTTAATTATCTTCATTCATTTATTTTTCCCTTCCCTATATCTATCACAAGTAGCTCCCCCTCTCAATCTCTCCCAATGAAAATAAGTGAGATATTTTCCTTATAACATCAAAATGAAACAATCATGACATATAATATCCACATTATTTTATCTTTTCAATTTGATTCATTTTATTTAATTATGAATTTTTATTATTATTTTTTTCTTAAATATCCTCACTCATTTATTTTCCCCTCGTTATGTCTATTACAATTAATGAAACTATAACTTATCTTAATTATGAAACAAAGTAATTAATTATGTATAAAATGGAGATATTAAGTAAGTTGATCTCAATAGTTTAAAAAACGAAATAAAGTAATAAGTTTATATAAAAAATATAAAAATGAAAAAATAATTAACTTTATATTAGATAATAAAAAGTGAAGTTTCATAGAAAAAAAACTTATTTTAATTAAAACTCACACAAATTACTTAATTTATACTTCATAAATAAATAAGATAATCTCATTATAACATCAAAATCTACTCATAATCTCATTATAACATCAAAATCTACTCCATTCTTTAATCTTTTTCTAATAATAAAAAAAACTAATAATACTTTATATAAAAAAAATTATATAGTTAAAAAAAATCAATTTTATTTTAATCAAAAACTCCCATTAACATATTTAAAAATATTATTATATTAAAAAACACTACTTTAATAATATTCGAAATTCAAAAAAATATCTTTACCTCAACTATTTTTTTCCCATAAACTTAGGGAAACCACACCTCATATCCACCACATAATTAAATCAATATAATCAATCATCCTGAAATAAAGACATCCAGATTCTTTTATATTTTCAAATGAAAGGAAATTAATAATACTTTCCCATCTCTCTCTATATATATAAAATGAACTTAGGAAACCACACCTCATATCCACCACATAATTAAATCAATATAATCAATCATCCTAAAAAAAGACATCCAGATTCTTTTATATTTTCAAATGAAAGGAAATTAATAATACTTTCCTCTATATATATATAAAATAAATTCTGAGTAATTAAATTTCAGTTTGGTAACTAAAATCATTTAAATCGATCATAAACCTCATAAAAATTTAACTCTATTACTGGTAATAAATCCAAAATTTAAACAAGTTTAAAATGTGATGTCTTCTTAAAAAAGATACAATCCCTTGGACCTAATTCAAACCACAATTCTAGTTTATGTATCAGAAACCTCAAAACTTAAGACAGAACTTTTAAGAACTTTTAATCCTGCACTACTCTCCTCCTAATCAATGGGCGAAATGACAATCTTTCCTTTGGCTCGTCCGCTTTCCTGGTGTTTGAAAGCCTCCACAACATCAGAGAATGAATACGGGCTCTTTGGATCGATCACTGGTTTCAGTTTCCCACTCTCTATGTACGGCTGCAGCTTCTCCAGGTTATGGGCACTAGGTGTTACCAAGAAAAATTCAACTCTGGGATGAGGCTGAAACGTAGCTATGTCCAGAACTTTGGCCTCCTCTTTGGCCACAACATGAGACTTGCTCGACTCCCCTGCAAATGAGATTAAACATTGCAATTATGTTACAGTCATACTTGCATCAGAAGCCAAACAAAGCAAAGGAGTGAGCAACTGACCTATGGTGTCGAATACGAAATCAAATTTCTCAGAGATCTGATCGTAGCTCTGCTTCGTATAATCGATGACCAGATCTGCCCCCAGGCTTTTGACGAAGTCAAGCTTCCCAGTGCTAGCCGTGGAAACAATCCTGGAAGCTCCATACACATGCTTCGCAAGCTGAATAGCCAGGCTACCTACTCCGCCCGCTCCTCCCACTATGAACACGCTCTGCCCCTTCTCAAATTTCGCTATATCGAACGCCTGCTGGGCAGTCAGTACAGCAAGTGGCAGACTAGCCGCTTCCTCAAACGATAAATTAGTGGGCTTAGGGGCCACCAGGTGTTCCTCCACTAGGGTGTATTGGGCAAGTGTCCCCAATTGCTTTGGCTTGCCCGCTGTGAAGTCCTGAACGTCGCTGTAGACCTCGTCACCATTCTTGAACTTGGAAACGCCATCGCCAACTTCCACCACTACTCCTGCTGCATCACAGCCCAGCACAGCCTGCATAGCACAACCCAACCATGGGAAAAGGCACACAGCACAAACCATTCAACAAAAGTCATACATAGTCTTGCAGAGAGTTGATATTCCCAAGTTTCAAACCCTCAGGTATCCCCGAGAGGTAATATCGCTTTTCAAAGTTCAAAATTTAAAAAATTCAATATACTACATTGAGAGAGGGTTAATTTAAGTCTTCATCTATCAGAGATAAGCTCTCTTTTCAAAGCTGAAGAGAAAATGAATTTCAGATTTTCAAAGCTGAAGAGAAAATGAATTTTATAAATTCAATGCAATTCATCCCGACTGAGGTTTAATTTAAGTCTTCAAGAATCAGAGGTAAGAGCTCTTAATCCATCTAACATGAAGGTATTGAAAATTTATAAAAATAGTATTAGTAAAAATAAGTAACATTTATAATTCATTATGATACATCCAGAGTGGGGGCAGAGTGAGGAAGAACATGCTGTTGCATTGTTCAACGTTTTGAGGGATATACTGTTGCATTGTTCATTTCAAATGCGTGATGCCAAGTATAATAACTCTCTAAATTGAAGAAGGTAAATTGAAGAAGGTATTCCTGGCATTTTATGGAAGGAAACAATAAAGTGTATAAATTGATTACAATACATCCAGACTAGAAGTAGAGTAAGGATACTGGTGGCAGAGCAACGGCGTACATGCTGCTGCACTGTCCAGGATTGGGAGGGATATATTGTTGCAGGTGTATTCTTATGAGAGATTTTTTTTTTATTGTAATTTGAATATATGATTTTTGGTAAAATTGTAATGTTTGGTTCTTTAAATTGAAGCTGTACTGAGTAACTTGGTTTATAGATAGGAATAAGGTGATTTTTTTTTTAAAAAAATCTGATGGTAGGAGTGTTTGAATCTTGATTTTGTTTTTATGTTAGAAATAGATTCAGCACCATCTAAAACCTTAAGAGCACTCAAAATCTTCAACTTAGCAGCTGTACCAGATTTCTAAAAAAATTGCCAGATTTTACCAAAATCTCACAGTCAAATCCATTGTTTTTTAAACTAATCTAAATTACATTTGAATATAAAAATGAATTTAATATTCTAAAAATTTCTGAAAAATGTTGGTTAATATTCTCTTAACCAAAATCAGTTCTTATACACACAACCATAAATATTATCATAAGCACACAACAACTAGGTGACCCAAACCAGATCTATAAAATATAAACATGTACATAAGTCTATCATGCATAATATTATATCATTATATCAAAATGGGCCTCTCTAAGTGTCATTGTTACATTGCAAATGACCTCCTCATCAGCTCAGAGGAAAAAGACACATGGATGGAAGAAATTGACCTATTTTGCCATGGTAAGGCACCGCAGAAACTACCAGACCAAGTTATAAAGCTTCTCTGCTTCCTGTAAAGAGGGTTAGTGCCTAAGTTAACATTTGCCTAAATTGAAAAGAGCACTAATGAGATTTCAAGAAAATAAGCAACTTTGAATAACCTCCCTCATCAGCTCAAAGGAGAAAGACACATGGATGGAAGAAAGTGACCTAAACAGAAACTTATCTTGCCATAATAACCCACCCCATAAACTACCAAACCAAGTCATAACGCTTCTCTGCTTCCTATAGAGAGAGTTAGTGCCTGGGTTAACACCCTGTTTTGCCTAAATTGAAAAGGGCAGCTCTGAAAATGGAAATCAGAGATTTTCCACCTATTTAGAAAAAATTTAATCCATGCTTTAAAAATTAATTTTAAAATACTAAATTTTGATGAAGAAAATGGATTTTTCAAGATATTCTTATTTGTTAAATATATTTCCAAGTTTATAAAAAAAACAAAAACAAACGACTCGAAACGTCGGAAATAGTGACTTTTTCGCTTAGAAACAGAGATTTTTTCCTTAAATGGATTTTTAACCAATGCACCAGAAAATGATCTAAAAATCTAAAAAGCCAGATTTATTTCCAGGAGAAACTCTAATGATCAGAACCAGGGATTTTCACTTGTTACATAGATTTTTAACCAATAATCATAAAACCATTTCACCTTAGATTTTGTAAACACGGAATAGATCTTAGTTTTTATTCTTAAACAATAAAGCAAGAATAGTCCTAAAATATCAAACCCTAGGACGGGAGAGTATCCACTGTATCGAAACCCAGACACCAGGAATCCCTGACAAACTCTAACGAACAGTGTTAGGAATGAATGTTCAGCGTGTTCAGCAATATATCCATGGAAAGGTTTCCACTGTATCAAAACCCTGACTCCAGGAGTCCTGACAAACTCTGTAACGAACAGTGTCAAGGTCCAGGCTAAAGAAAATTTTAGTGCCCCAAATTGTTAAAGGGCATTCTAGCCAATCGGATGAAAAAGTGCCTCTGTTTTAATAGAATATATCAAATAAAGAAATGTTAACAACGAAAAGTTTGGACCAGCGTTTGTGAATAAACCTCGTTTCTTATAGTCGACGGTATTGAGCACACAGCTCGGATTCTAACTAAAATCTGACCACACACCGCTTTGGCACAGAGAATTCCCCGAATTGCAAGGCTTCTATAGATTTTTAACCAAACCATACCAAAACCTAAAAACAAAAAAAACAAAATCTAACCATACATAGCAAAAACATCCAAATTAAAACCCTCATTCTTGTGATATATGATTCATAGATTATTTTATTTTATTCATGGAATTTTTTTTGTAATTTTGATAGAACTACATCTTCAACATGTTCAATATATTGGGACAAAGAAGAAGCTTGACAAAAATCCTCTAAAAAAAGTTTCAAAAGCAGTTGCTTTGGCTATAAAATCGAGTAGCACTGTTGGATCTTTGAGCAAAAAGCTTATTGAGAGTAACCCTCTCACTCCGAGGATTTATGGTCTTCCTAAGATTCATAAGGATGGAGTTCCCCTTCGCCCTATTGTTAACACCATAGGAGGTCCAACTTATCTACTCGCTAAATTCCTAGCCACTAAGCTAAAACCACTTGTAGGTCATACCTCTTCCTTTGTTAACGACTCTTGGTCTTTTATTAATGATTTGAAAGATTTGACGTTAGATAGTGATGATAGGTTTGTTAGTTTTGATGTTGTTTCCTTATACACTTGCATCCCCATTAGGGAGGCTATCGATGTTATTTCTCGGGTCAGAGATCCTGATACTGCTCATCTTGTTGAAATTTGTCTAACCTCGACTTTCTTTAGTTTTGAGGGTGAATTCTTTGAACAGACTTGTGGTGTGACCATGGGTTCCCCCCTTTCTCCTATGGTAGTTAATCTGTTCATGGAAGACTTCGAATCTAGAGCCCTTTCCTCTTCCCTTTTTCAACCTAAGCTTTGGAAAAGGTTTGTTGATGACACATGTGTTGTGTGGCCTCATGGTAAGGAGAAATTGGACCTTTTCTTCCAACATCTTAATGATCAATCTGACTTCATTAAGTTCACCATGGAATTTGAAGATAATGGTAGCTTGCCTTCTCTTGACGTCCTCCTTTCTAGGAATGAAGATGGTTCTTTCTCTCATCAAGTTTTTAGAAAGAAGACACACACTGAGCAGTGTTTACATGCTAGTTCTCACCATTTCCCTGCTCAGAAGCTTGGGGTTCTCAACACCCTAGCTACCAGAGCCTTTAGAATCTCTGATGAACACCACTTTGAAGGTGAAAAGGCTCATCTCCTTAAAGTTTTTAATAATAATGGCTATAATATAAGTCATTGTCTTAAAGCTTTTCAAAACGCTGAAAAGGGTCCTAAAGGTAAGAAAGATCCTTGCAATCGGTTATCTGGAGTTCACCTTCCGTTTATCCAAGGTACTACGGATAAAATCACCAGGATCCTAAAGAAGTTTAATGTTTCCTCAATGTTTAAACCCTATCGCACCATTCGAAGTTCACTTAGATCGGTTAAAGACCCGATTTGCCCTAACGATGGTAAGGGTGTTTACTTGATTCTGTGCTCTTGTGGGACACCTTACATTGGTGAAACAGGTCGGTCTATTAATCAAAGAATTCATGAGCATGTCGCTGACCTTAAGCATAATAGATCGCGCTCCTGGACCCTAGCAGAGCATGTCGAGAAGAGTAATCATCACATTTACATTGAAGATGCTAAGGTAATTGCGAAGATTGACCATTTCCACCACCGCAAGTTGAGAGAAGCCTTGGAAATCGAAAAGAGGCCAATTAACCTCAACGGGGACGATGGGTAGATGGTTAGCAGGTGTTGGATTCCTGCTCTCTTCATTCCTAGTTTTTTTTTTTTAAAATTAAATTTGACTTATTAAATTCTTTTTATAAATGTTTATTAATTTTTATTTTATTTTATTTTATATTTTAATTAATTAAAATAGATTTATTAAATTCATTTTATAAATATTTATTTATTTTTAAATAATTTTTATTTTATTTTATTTTATTTTTAATTAATTAAAATAGATTTATTAAATTCATTTTATAAATATTTTTTTTTTTTTTTTGTTTAAAGCATTTAATCCATTATAAAAAGAAAATAAATAAAAATAAAACAAAATAAATATTTTAATTATTATTCTAAAAATAGAAATAAATTATATATATATATAATTATAATTGTAAATATTTATTTAATCTTCAAGAATATATTGAATAGTTCTTATGGTATAAAAATTAAAGATAAAAATTAAAAATAGATAATATTCAAATTATAAACTTTAATCATTTAATAAAAGAATTTATTATTATATTTTTTTTATTTTTTTTTATTTTATGACCTAGATTTAGTCAAACTAGCCTTTATTTTACAATGGCTAGTTGGAACTTTTCGTATCTATTTCATTAGATTTCCTGAACATTGGTTGGTTTGAAATGCGTCGACCAAATTTATTTGGATGTGATTTTTACCGAAAGATTTTTCTCATAATCTATGGATCATAGAAGCAATATTCCTAGAATTGAACCATTAACTTCATATGAAGAAATTCCTTAACAGAACAACTGATCACCAGTCTATCTAAAACACTAAATTTATTTCCAAATAAATTAGAGAATAAAATATTATTATGAAAATTTAAAAATGGAAATTTGCTACTTAAAAGTTAATATATAACTAAAGTTTAATTTTTTTAAAATAGTGCACAGTAATTCTATCCATCATCTCTGAAAGTAAAAATAATTTTAATTTGAACAAGTTATTTTTTTAAAATATAAATTACAATATCTTTATCAATAATATTTAAAAATAAATATAAAAAATTCAAAAATAAATCTAATATAATCAATAGCATACAAATAAATAAAAAATAAAAAATAATATGTAAATAGGTAACTTTGGAAGACCAAAGTCTATTTTAGGCAAGACCCATTATGGAATTACAACTGCCACTATTGATGTCAATATCAAGTATTGAAATTCTCTGGCATATGTTGCTTTATTGGAATTATTGGTCGCCATTTTCTATTTGTTCAAAATTTTGCAACATAGTTTAACATGCCTTCTGATAACAATTTCCGGATAAAAAGGACAACAGCTTCCAGAGGAATTATACCTAAAATCTATCCAATTTGTTAAAAATTTTGACATGCACACTAACATGTCTCCAGAGGAGAATAATTTTAATAATTTCTTGATCAAAGAGAGAATTAACTTGTAACTATCCACTCCAACTATTATCTTTTAACAAGTTTATATTTTTTATATATTTTATTAACAAATAAATGGAGTAGTTTATTCAGATCATAGTTTTTATCTATTATCTTTTAACAAGTTTATATTTTTTATATATTTTATTAACAAATAAATGGAGTAGTTTATTCAGATCATAGTTTTTATATATTTACACTCAACGACGTTATTTTTGGTGGAGTGAAGTGAGCAAACACTGTTCACTTTATCTAATCAAAACGTTTGCCATCGCCCTTCTGTACACAGTTAAAAACTGAAACATGTTCGTTCATGCTCCGTGTTCATTAATTTCCCTCCACTCCGTGGTCAACAAATCTGTCGTGCAACAACAAAAGCATTCAATTTCTTAGCCAACTAAAACTATGGCTCGCTGTTCTCTACAGGCAGCCTTCATTGCACTCAACAATAACGTCTTCAAGAAGGCCCTCTGCCTCACTGTCCAGAGATTGCTCGCAAAGGGATCCTTCCAACCCAGATAGTCCCAATACTCCACATTTACAGGCACATCCATCTCCAGCGCTCGCAACGAATCCCCCTGTCCCAATTTCGATATCAACAGATCTGCAACAGGGGAACTGGCGTAGCCCTGTGAGGTGAACAATTCTACCAGAACGGGTCCCGACGTTTGGCCTTTGCTTTTGGGCGTCGCACCATTCATATCACTAGTCTGTGATGCTGCGCCCGCTTTGCTTGTGGGATTGAGATCTAGTCCGTTGGTGGTGTGAACTTTGGCTCCGTTTCCTGCGGCGTCAGACCCTTCCGAAGCTCTTCCCTTGCTGCCAAAATATTATTTATGTTATTGTTTTGGCAAAAGAGGAGGGTTTCAATCTTTGTCCTATGTCCGTCCTTCAGTTTCGGGAAAATGAGGCCATGCATTGTCCGTGAGTTTTTTCCGCCTGCCAGATTTGCACAGTTAATGGCGGTTGCTTTGTGGCAGCTTTACGCTACTACAACCGGGATTTAGGTACCATCCGGTCCTCATCTTGCTTTGTATATATTTTTCCCTCCAAACAACAATCCCATGGCTCGATCCCGGGTTTCTGCAATGCCTCAAAAATAATCACCCAGAACTCATGCAGTCACTCGCGCTGTTTCATATCTGAATCTCATAGGAGGAGCTCTTCCCGTGGATTTCTTCTCCAGGGATGAACTCCGAGTACGCACTCAATCCGTATCTCCAGGGTTTTCTCCTTTCCCTTCTCGCATGTTTTGTTTCATTTCGTGGAATTGTATTTTCTTAAAAGGGTTTTTCGTTTTTTATTTTATTTTAGGCAAAATTCAGTTCAGATTCAGATCATTCCCCACGACCCAAGAAGAAGCAGAAGAAACATGTAAAATTCATCTCCAGGGATGAACTCCGAGTACGCATTCAATCTGTATCTCCAGGGTTTTCTTTTTTCCCTTCTCCCATGTTTTGTTTCATTTCGTGGAATTGTATTTTCTTAAAAGTGTTTTTCGTTTTTTATTTTAGGCAGAATTGAGTTCAGATTCAGATCATTCCCCACCACCCAAGAAGAAGCAGAAGAAGCATCACAAATCCCGTTCGAAACGCAAGAAGCGATATAATTCTTCTGATATCTCCGACGATGAAGAAGAAGACAGAAGACATAGGAGGTGAAGATCGAAGAAAAAACCCAAATGGGAATCTACCCCATCTTCATCATCCCCATCATCATCTGATGAGAACCCCAGACAAAGAAGACGTAAATCTACAAAGTCTTCAAGGAAAAGTAGCGAAGGAGAAGCCACATCTTCAGCAGGTATTGTTGATTTCACTGTCTGTCCTTTATGCTATTTCATTCCCACCTATTCTATTCTGTTGGTTTTCTGAATATTAGAATCTGCTGAAAGGTAAGAATTGGTCTTCGTTTGAATGAAGTAAGCATATAATTTAGTTCCTTCACATATGTTTTGCAGGCACAGGTTAAATTTACTCACGTGGAAAGACTTAGTTAAAATTGGATTATGCAAAACAGAGAATCATTTTAGAGTTTATGTCTCCTTGGAGATGGCAATTAACTCTGAGCAGAAATCCATGGGATTGTTCACCTTCATGGTTTGGAGTTGCAACACATGGAATTTCAAATACCATTGCAGATATGATTGAAATTGCTACAGAGAAAATAAGGGCATTGAAGTTTCCATTTGACTCGTTTCGGAAGGTTTATAGAAATGCTTTTGGCAAAGCCGAAAACTCTAATGAAGGCACATCAAGAGAAACTTTTGACCTCCACTGAATGAAGGAAACTTCTGCAGTGCATTAACATGGTTTTGAAGAACAATTTCCTTGAAAATTTGATAGAAAGAGTGTCAACATGAGAGAAAGTTTACAAGAAAGCTGTAAACTTAAGATGCTTTGCAAATTATTGCATTGTATAAGGTTTGGCTGTACCATATTCCTTCTGTATTACAATTTAAATTCTAGGATAAACATATCTTGTGAGTTAAAGGAGATAAGGGTTCATCATCATAGTCAACAAGATTAACCTTTTAACAAAACACCTGTGTACATTTGAGGTTCGTGTTTATGGCTAGTTGCGTCCTTTGACAATCTTTCCTCCAAGAATAATACCTCCAACGATGTCCTTAATATTTGTATTGCTAACAATCTTGATTTTGTTCACATGGAAATTTCACGGAACATTTGACAACATGGAATTTGGTCCTCTTGTTATTGGAATCGTAGTTGGGATAAAGAGCATGTTTTCATCGATAAAATTAGAGTGGGTAGTGAACAGAACTCGAAATTCAGGAATATCAAGTGTTCAACTTCTCGTGTTCCTTTGATCAAAGCATTACCTTCAGTCTTCTAATTGCCCACTACTTCTGTGAGGTCAATATCCGAATTTGTGTGAGCCTTCCTGCTCAAACTAAGTTCTTGTCTGCTTCTGGTCCACTTCCTCTGCCTGTTCTACAATACGATATAATACTTAGAAGATCTGTGAATTTTCCACTAATTGGCAGTGAACTAACTGAAATTGAGTTTTCTACCAAGTTGATGTTGATATTCAGCAGCTGGGTTTCAAATTTTAGGAATTTTTCATCATATAAATCGAATTCCAGTAGAGATGAGTCATCCCCAATTTGCAGGACGTTTTTGCAAATATCGCCCTTCAAATCACTAACGAAATATCTGAAACCGCTCCTAATTTTTGGAAACTGTTTGAGTTGAAATTAACTGGGTGTATTCTGCAAAAAAAACCCATGTTGCGGATTTTTAAAATTCATCACCATTTTCCCGAAAAACTATTCTGAATTTCACTTCCTGGAGATGTCTGTGTTTTCTCTGCTTTCTATTTGTCATTGGGAAGTAAAAAGAAAAATCGGTTTCGTGGTATCAAATCTTGGACACGCCGTGCAAGATTTTGGTTCCTATCATGGGCTTTTCCCTTATTTCCTTCTCTATTGGCGCAATTATTTTCCCTTTGAAAAAAATTTGGTGCTTATTTTGCTGCAGGAAGAAGATATTACATATTCACACATTGAATAGAGGCGACGACCCTTCATGGGAGAATTTTTAATCTTATTTTGTGGCTCTTACAGTAGTGCCTCCGCATTTAACAAATCTCGCTTTAAGATATTCTGCCCAAACTTCTCTACATTGGTGGGCAGTGCAAGGCAATGTTCCGCTAACTTTCTGGGAGGCAGGAGCAGGGAAATGCTGCATTGGGGGAATTTTAGGAAACATTATAGAGGACCAATATCAATTTGATTTCTAGAGGTTTGAGAGGGATTGATAATTATTTCTGTATCTTTCTATTCAAATAGGTCATTTCTATTCAAATAGGTCAATGAGAGAGAGATTGACAATCATTTCTGTATCTTTCTACTCAAACAGGTCAATGAGCTTCATTCATTAATGCGAGCTCAAGTAATGTTTGCTCAACAAACTATCAAAATTATTTCTCTTATTGATAGCACAATATAATTCACACCTCCTATGGGCGTTCCCTTACACCTCCCGGTGCAATTGCTAGTTTATTACTAAATAAATGGGGTAGTACTAAATAAATGGGGTAGTTTATTCAGGTCATGATTTTGTCAGGGAGAGTGAGATTAAAACTAGCTAACGGTATCTAGATTTAATAATAATAAAAAACAAATTATTATTATAAATTTGAAATGAGGCTTTTATAATGTATAGTAATTTTTCAGAAATTTATCTTCTGAACAAGATAAGAAATCAAATCCAAATAAAATTCATTTTCAAATAATCTTAACCAAAAATTTCTGGAATATTACTATAAAATTTATTAAAATTTTGAAATGATTTTATATTAGGGTTCAGTTTCAAATCCCTGAATGTTGAGGATACAAAAGCTGACAGTAGCATAAAAGCTATCGAAGAATATCAAATTCAATTGAGTCACAAAATTCTGATGCCGTTAATCTATGAATAGATTACTATTCCAACCCAGATTGAAATTTACCCTAATTTAAGAATAATAAAATAATAAAAATAAAAAACAAAAAAAAAAACTTTAAACCCCAACCCATCAGATGAAACTTTATTCTGCTTTTCGGAAATAAAAGAGAAAGATGGATACCGGAAAGTCGGAATCGTTGCTTTTGAATAAGCCCTCCCGTTTCTTGAAGTCGACGGGATTCAGCGCGGCAGCTCGGACTTTAACTAAAATCTCGCCTGGCCCAGGCTTTGGCACAGGGAATTCCCCGAACTCCAAAACGTCTATGGATCCATATTCTTTGTAGAACCACGCCTTCTGCATTTTACTCGAATCTTTCTTCAACCTGCAACACTTTGTTTCGTTCTGTTCTGATGAATCAGAATTTCAGAGACTGGTGGAGACGAGAATGGGGATAGTGGGGTGTGTATTTATAGCCATTAATGAGTGCTTGTACGGGACGGTTTCGATTGAAAAGGGGTTACTGTTGTCAATTCCATGTCCACGTCAACCCAATGCCAATGGGTCTATTAATTGAAATCTCAACAACCGTGTTCCCATTGCATAGTGGAGACGTTATGATTACCTCCTTCCAGCGTTTTACAGAGTAGGAGAAAGGCACCTGTCATCAACAATGGAGGCTGGGATAAATAGCACTCAAGTCTCCCGCTTTGACTGGCATTTGCAACCCATACCGTCAAAATCAATCGAAGTTTTCTACCGAGCCCGTGAAATAGCCGGGACGGCAAAAAATTGTTGGAATCCGGTTAATTAAAACTCGAAAAATCATGTGGTTGGAGTGTTTAGAATCAATTTTTTTATACTGGAAATGAAATCAGCAGTATCAAAAATCTGTAAGGCACTCAAAATATTAAAGTTTAACAACTGTAAACAAGATTCTGAGTAAATCTTTGCCAGATTTTTTGAAAAACATGGTCGGATTCCAAGTGAAAACGCAGCGCACCACCCGAAATCGAATTATGCATTTCACATGAACGATAGCGCTAAATTTTTGACGTTTGCTGTGACACCGTGAATATGTGGGAAGAAGTATAATGTGTGGACAGAACTTCTTATCTTCAAAAATTTATATATATATATATAATGATTGTAAATAATAAGATTGCATTTGAAGATATAAATGGAGTTGGTATTAAGTTTTTTAAATATTTATATTATAGAAATTTTATTATTTAAATTTGTGTATTAATTTTTTATGATGATTGTAAATAATAAGATTGCATTTTTTATCATTTAAAATATAGTTTGAAGATATAAATGGAGTTGGTATTAAGTTTTTTAAATATTTATATGATAAAAAATTTATTATTTAAACTTGTGTATTAATTTTTTTTTTTAATTTTTTTTTTTATAAGACTAGATTTTATTATATAATAAAAAAAATATAGTAGTTTAATTTTTTTGATCGGGATTGTTAAGCAAGTTAATTTTTTGGGAAAGAGAAAACTCAAAAAAAAAAAAAATTTGGATTGTTTCTTGGGGGGAAATCAGCCCATAAATCGACCCACGGAGCATAAGAAGAGTTGTCCTTTGAGGGGAAACCAACCTTAAACAGAGGAGCCCAGTAGCTAAGTTTTCTATGCAAAATATAAATAGACATAGAAACTAAAGTAATTATGGTCCTTTGCATTCTGAATTTGTTGAGCAGGCTGCTCTTCCTCTATGTAGCATCCATATTCGGAGGAATCTTCCTCTTGCTTGGAGAGCTGCTCTTTCTCTGTGTAGCATCCATATTCGGAGGAATCTTCCTCTTGCTTAGAGAGCTGAGGGTCTAGCTCTGACGTGGAGGTGGAACGACCCCTGTTTCCTCTGCCTTGCCTCCTTCGGCGAAGCTGCTACTGCCTCCGCTGTCAGATGATACCTCCATAGGTTTGACGGGAAGAGCCACCATTTTCCGAGGCTGCTGGGAGTAGAGTGAGATAGAGTTGATTTTCACATCCTTTTCCTAGACCCCGAGCTGGAATGGTGTCGTTGGGCTTCAGGAATTCAAAGAGAGATGTGGGCAAAGAGGAGCTGAGGGTCATGAACCTCCGGCGCATCCATGGCCAATGAGAAATCCACAGAGCGCCCCACCATGGCAGAGATGGGAGGGTGAACCTCGGCCTCCACCTCTGCGACAATGCATTTGATGGCGGTGGGGCATGGAGTCGACATAATTTTGAGAATGCAGGTGAGGCAGATGAATAGAGTGAGATGGACGAACAGAGAGGCAGTGTGCAACGTGGAGTGAGCGGGCGGAGGGCGTCTGAATCGCTGAGAGAGGGGTGGAGGCGCAGGAAGGATCAACAGAGCCGAGAGCAAGATTTGCAGAGCAAACTTGGCAGAGAGACGAAGGGAGAATTGCTAGGAGGAGACATCGCCATTGCCCATTAATGGCCAGGGCGCTCTGCAAGCCAGATGCACAGGAATGATGTATTAATTTTTTATTAAATTTAATATTTTTAATAATTAATTATTAATATTCACAATTAACAATAAATTAACTTAGATTTATTTTAACTTTAGGGGGATCAAATTTTTTGAGGTGCAAATCTCTTTTACACTGAAAAGAGATTTGATTTCTCTAATGAATCTAAGTTTGTTTAGTTATTAATTATAATTATAATTATTTATTTTAATTTATTTTTAAATCTCATGTAATTTGACAGGTCATAATATTTTAATGTTTACATAACAACACAAAACATCTCTTCTATAATGAGAGCAATAATATAACTAATATAAATAACAGCATAGATCCATCTTTATTGTGAATCTACCAAACCAACATGGAGAGAGACTAAATCTATTGAGGTGCAAACTCCTTTTAGAGTGAAAAGCGATTTGATAGGAAATTAAGATGAATCTAGACACATATAATATTATATATATTCTTAGATAAGAATATTTGAGCAAAACCATGGATTATCAAAACCTAAAGCCAAGAAACCACCAATAGTAAATTGACTATTTTACCTCAATTTTATTTTAATTATTAATTTAATTTTTTAAAATTTAATTTTACTTTTAATTTCATATAATTTGACCAAATCAAAATATTTACATAACATCTATATAAACTAAAAAAAACCTCTCTCAACACCACAAACTAATTTATAATTTTCACCTTTATTCGTTTTAATTAATTATTATTTTTTACTCAATATATTAAATTAACAAAATTACATAATTCTAATATAAATTAAATTAAAATTCACTCATATTTAACATAGAAATAATTTCCTATGTAATATTTTAAAGGCAGAAACAAAACTCATCACACCTTCTTCACATACCGCTTTAACAAACCACGTCAGCGGGCTATGCTTTTCTACTAAATATTCTAGAAACCAATGTTTAATCTCATAACAGCACCATGTGAACACCGTGACTCTAAATAGGCCATTCAACCTAGAACGAGGTTAAGCATAAATTTGGTAGAATTTTGATAGGCATCATTTCATAGATAATCTAGTGTGATTTATATTTATAAGAGAATTTTACACAATCTCACCATCACCACCTCATAATGAGAGATGGAAAACCTTTTTTTAATGAGTTTCTCAGCTATATAGGAATGAAAGATTGAATTTTATATATTTTGAAATAAAAATAATAGATTATTATTTTGGAATATAGATTAATTAATTAATGAAATGTTCTTTTTAAAAGTAATTTCCTAAGTATAATTTTAATAACTAGGTTATAATTTAATTATATATTTTGAAATAAAAATAATACATTATTATTTTGGAATATAGGTTAATTAATTAATGAAATGTTCTTTTTAAAAGTAATTTCCTAAGTATAATTTTAATAGCTAGGTTATAATTTAATTTTATGTATTTTGAAATAAAAATAATAAGTTATTATTTTGGAATATAGGTTAATTAATTAATGAAATATTATTTTTAAAAGTATTTTCCTAAGTATAATTTTAATAACTAGGTTATAATTTAATAGTATGATTTACATGTATTAAATTTCAGATAAGGACGAAAAGTAACTCCTTTTATTCATTTAACTTCCATAAATGAATGAAATATGCATTGTACATAATTTATATGTACTAGTAATTTATTTATATAACAACTTTTATGTTTTTTTTTTAATTATAAGACATAATTATAATATTGATTTTTTTAGTTAAAGTTTTATTTTGTTTTGTAGATTAGTTTATAACTTATGATGAAAATATATGGTTTACTTTGTGTTTTCATTGAGATGTCTGATTTTTTATTATGCCAAAAGTGCCTGGCCATGAATTGTTGGAAGTAATGTATCCATGTGTTTTAGGTTGTTGTGAGTTGTCATTGTGAGTACCTAGGTGTCAATCTAGAAGTAATCGTTTTCCTATGTGTGAATTGTATTAGTTATCTAGATCCACTATTCTTGGACCTAAAAGAGTTATGTATTCCCATATATATGTAACCATTGTGGTCAATAAAATACAGTATTTGTGATTTATGTATAATTATCTCTGCTCTCTATGTTTTCTAACATGGTATCAAAGCCTATTCTGGCTTGATTCCCTTATGGGAAGGCAAGGAAAATGAGAGAGACTTGAGGGTTATTATACTTTGTACATAGATTATTTATTGTGTGAGATTGTTTATTTTCTTATTATTGGAGTGTTTAATTTGATAATTTCCTGTGTTTTGTTGAGTGTGATTGCGTCCAAGAATTGTCATTTATTACAGTGCTGCTTGGTTGTGAGTGTGAGGGATTCCCTAGGACATTTCTAGTGTAGATCGAAGTGTGAATCATCATTCGCTACAACGCTCCATGGGCGAATATTAACTCTAAATAGGAGCTGCAACACTTATCGTCTGAATGGATTGGGTTCCATTAACGAAGGCTTCAACTAAAGGAGGCAGATGCATTTCAGAATAATTAGGACCTTCGTTGTGATCTGCGTAATGTTAAAATTGGAAGAATTCAAATATATTAAGAAACATAGCAACTCACCGGTCAGCCTTCACCTAGAAACTGCCTCACTGAGAACATTATGCTTTTGATCAGGTGCTCAATGTTAAGCTCAAAATGGAAGTCCTCAGAATTGATCGAAACCTGAACGAACACGAAGTGCTCATTGCCAGGAATCCGACGCAATTTGTTTCATAAAAAACCGACTTCGTATGTGAAAGTTATAGTATGTTGTTTGTTTTCCTAAATAACTAAAAATTTTGCCGAAGAGACAAACTGGTGACATCACCCTAGTCAGAAAAAAAAAAAAAAAAAAAAAAAAAAAAAAAAAAAAAAAAAAAAAAAAAAAAAAAAAAAAAAAAAATATTCTGAGAATATTCCTTCAATTCATCCATTGACACTATTCCAAGTGTCACTTCGTGGTTGGTGGCTAAGTTGGGTGATTTCTCACGTTTTTATTAGATTTGGAATGAAACAATGGGAAGAGGACATGTGGCAAGCCCAGAGGTCGCCACGTGCCCCTCCCCCCCCCCTCAAAGGTCGAATTTACAAAAATGTTCTAAGGTCGAATTTTATATTGTATGGTGAAAATTTTTACTACAGGCGGAAGGGCGGAGGTCGAGGTCGACCCCGCGACCTCCCCGACACTAACCACAAGGCATACCAATACAGCACACCATCAATTCTTACAATACAATGCCATCGAACTATATTTGTTTCATTATATTTTTACAGTCGAGCGAAGGAGGGGGTCATCCCCCTCACAATAGAACCATATGCTATGACTAGGAGCAAAGGGCTAATGTTAATGCACAGGGTTAACTCCGTAATGCGAGTTTTAATTAACCATAATCAATGTTTAATAGCACTAATCCTATTGTTTAATTCAAATTTGTTTAAAACGCGTTTAGTGCATTTAATCCTTGCTTATCTGATAGTTAACCCACGTTTAATTCAGCAGTTAGTTTGGAGGAGTCCTCCAATTTCAGTGGGATCTCCAAAATTGTCGGCACTAACTGGAGTTCTCTCCAAATTTGGAGGAGATTTCCTAGGCCAAACTGATTATGCCATAACATTTATAAAATTTGACCTTTTTGGCTCAGAAAGAGTCTATCCTAGCATATATGGATATTCTGAGCATGTTGGAGAAGGTTTCAGGAGAAGTAGAGGATTGTAAACATCACTTTTTTCCATTTTGAGGTAATACAGAGGCCCAAGCCATGGAAGCTGGACCAAGGAGATGTAGCCCAGGAGGGGTGAACTCCTTCATCAAAACATTGTGTTAATGGATCATTTGATGGTTTGTTGTACATTTTATTCATGTTGTTAAGCATTTTGTTTTAATGTAAATATGCTCATGAATTTAACATAAAACTCAATACATTTACCTGTTTAACACTCACAAACACCTCAAGAAACCTATGCACACAAAGCAAATGATCGGCAGCTTATTTATAATTTTGAAGATGAAATTAGCACAGCAAAATTAACATTCATATTCATATCAAGGTGGTATTAGAGAAAAGGTTATTTGCTTGAGTTTTGTGCAACTAGGGTTTTAATGGTTGCAAATTTGTGATGCTTACAAGGTTGAAGTTGTAGAGAGGAGAAGGGAAATTGTTGGTTGCTAGTCCTGAGATTAGGACCAGAAGAAGGAGAGCCACAAGGCCACCATCTCCACCAAAAGTTTCACTCACATATGCACTTGAAGCACCTCAAGTTTTATCTCTAGCTGAGATTGAGGAGGTACAAGTTGCACCAGAAGCTAAGCTTGAATCCATAGCCATCATGTCAAGTGTAGGAGAGATTGAAGGTCTTTCAGAAGAGGAAGCATACAAGAAGGCTTTCTATGACCTAACTGAAAGGGTTAGGATCCTCTTTGAAGAGAGGGACAAAAAGGATGAATAAAGGGATTCAAAGGGTAGTGGAGGAAAGCCTCCTCCATCTCCACCATCTTCATCATCATCCTCATCATCACCATCAACATCACCATCAACATCATCTTCCATTTTCATTGCCAAAACCACCCATACTCACTCAAAAACCCCAAAAGGAAAAGCTCCCTTACTCAAACTTGATGTCAAATTTGAGCTTTCAATGCATAATGGCGAAGTGGATGAAGAGAAGTTGGATAATTGGATTCGTCAATTGGAGGTTTATTGCATACTTCATAACCTTCAATAAGATGACATAAGATTCAATTGGCTTCCTTGAGGATGGAGGGATCGACACTTGTATGGTGGGAAGCAAGGACTCAAGAAGAGATTAAAAACCATGGTAAGATCTCAATGTCTTGGTCAAATTTTATTGCTTCCATTAAAAAGAAATTATATTCTCTAGCTTACATGCAAAAAGCCATTATGGACTAGCAGAATTTTATGCAATTGATAGGGCAAAGTGTGCAAGATTATACTCATGAATTTAGGATAAGAGCTCTTATTTTGGGTTTTAATTTGTATTCTCAAGAAACTTTGTTAAAGTATATTGGGGGTTTGCACAGTTCCCTTAGACATACTATTCTCATGTTAAATCCCACAAACTTAGATGAGGTTTGCGTTCAAGGCACACATCTAGAAGACACAGGGAAACAGAGTGCAGATGAGAAAAGTGATAGTTTCCTTGAGTATGAGGGTAAAAGAAAGGGAAAGTTTAATGGAAGAGGAAAGAGAAATAACTCTATCAAAAAAGAGAAGGAGAAACTCACATGTAAACATTGTTCGAAGAAATGGCCATGATGAAGACCATTGTTGGCACCTTCATCTAGAGTTGAAGCCAAACAAACTTAAAGCCAAGGAGAAGGGAAAAAATATTGCAATCATTGAACATGACTTAGGTTCAGATTCAGGAGATGAAACCAATATTACATCAATGGGTTTGAAAGGTAAGAACATAGCAAGCACTAGTTCTTCAAGTTGTTCCAATGTAACTCAAGATGAAGATACAAGAATTGAACTCTTTCATTTTAGAGTCATTTCTAAACATACCAAGATAGATACACTATTTGATAATGGTTCTCAAGCTAATTTGATTTCTGAAGACTTAATTAAGGAGCTAAACCTTGAAATTATTATACATTCGAGATCTTATCCTTTAGGGTGTATATGCAAGAATGAAAACTTGTAGGTAACAAGAAAGTGCATTCTAAGGTTTGCAATCAATTCAAACATTCTTGATGAAGTTGAACTTGATGTAGTGTCGCTTGAGATTTGAGGTATTGTTTTGGGAAGTCCTTATCTTTATGACAGGAAAGCAGTATTTCATCGCCATGAGAATAAGTATCACTTGTTTAAGGATTTAATTGAGTACATAGTTAGAGCGCATAAGAAGAAGATAAGTTTCTCTTATACATGCAGGATAAATGAAGAGAATAGTGAATGCAAGTCAAAATTTGACTTTGTTAATGATCAAGAATAGAGATGTTTTGAATGAAACATTTCAAAAAGATGCATCGAATGAAAAATTTGATTTCATTGAAGTTGTTTATTCTTGTAATAAGATGTTTCAGGACTCTTAACAGTTTGCCTTTGAAAAGAGTTAAACAAAATGTGAAATATTTGCAGTAGTCAACATCAGTGTTGAGCAATGTTGGAAACAAGGTGCTGGTGCAAGAGAGAGCAAAGGTTAAAGAGAAAGTGCCAAAGAAATTTGACAAAGAAGGCATAGGTTCCATAAGTAGTTTTTTTTGGTTTCCAAAGGGTAATGTAAATGGCAAAAACACTTGGTCAAAAGTCGACACAAGTACAAAGCAAGATCAACTAAGAATCGCCATGATGACAGTGTTCTAGGTGAGAAAAATTTCAAGTTTCCTTTGATTGATTGTTGAGGTGGGAACAAGTTTGTTTCTGCAAGGAAATTTTTCTGCTCCGCAAATCTAGGGAACTTGCAACATGACGATGTCTACAACAGCAAGAGAGGATCTCAAGAGTCAGGAAAAATCTTAGTTTTTGTTAAAAGCTCAAATTGATGAAAATGGAAAAATTTTAGTGGATTAAGACTAGAAGGGTGAGGGAACTGTACCCTCATCCACATGATCAGTAATCAAAGAACTTTTTGGGTCAAAAATTCTTCAAGTGGGGAGGAATGATCATGTGCTTAGTGTTAAGCTCAAAAATGGAAGTGCTCAAAATCAATCATAACTTGAACGACCGCGAAGTGCTCGTCGCCAGGAATCCAGCACAATTCGTTTAATCAAAAGTCACCTCTGTATGTGAAAGTTATAACATGTTGTTTGTTTTCCTTAACATCTAAATTTTTTGCAGAAGTGACAGAATGGTGACATGGCAGCCTAGTCAGGAAAAAAGAATATTATGGGAATATTCCTTCAATTCCTACAATGACACTATGCCAAGTGTCACTTCATGATTGGTCGCTAAGTTGGGTGATTTGTCACGTTTTTATTGGATTTGGAATGAACCAATTGGAAGAGGACATGTGACAAGCCCAAAGGTCGCCACGTGCCCCCCCCCGGCCCCCTCAAAGGTCGAATTTACAACAATGTTCTAAGGTCAAATTTTATATTATATGGTGCAAAATTTTATTACAGGCAGAAGGGCGGAGGTTAAGGTCGACCTCGCAACCTCCCCCACACTAATCACAAGGCATACCAATACACCGCACCATCGATTCTTACAATACAATGCCATCGAAATGTAATTATTTCAATATAGTTTTACAGTCGGGCGGAGGAGGGGGCCAGCCCCCTCATAATAGAACCATATGTCATGACTAGGAGTGGAGGGCTATTGTTAATGCACAGGGTTAACTTCGTAATGCGAGTTTTAGTTAACCATAATCAATGTTTAATAGCGCTAATCCTATTGTTTAATTCAGATTTGTTTAAGATGCGCTTAATGCATTTAATCCTTGCTTATCTAATAGTTAACTCGAGTTTAATTCGTCGTCCAGTTTGGCGGAGTCTGCCAATTTCGGAGGGATCTCCAAAATTGTCGGCGTTAACTGGAGTTCTCTCTAGATTGGAGGAGATTTCCTAGACCAAACTGATTGTGCCATAACTTTTGCAAAATTTGACCATTTTTGGCTTAGAAAGAGTCTTTCCTACCGTATTTGGATATTCTGAGCATGTGATCGGAGTGGGTTTCAGGAGCAATAGAGGATTGTAAACAACACTTTTTTCCATTTTGAGCTAATACAGAGGCCCAAGCCATGGAAGTTGGACCAAGGAGATGTAGGCAAGGAGGGGTGAAATCCTTCATCAAAAAACTGTGTTAATGGATCATTTGATGGTTTGTTTTATATTTTATTGTTGATGTTTAGCATTTTGTTTTAATGTTAATATGCTCATGAATTTAACATAAAACTCATTACATTTACCTGTTTAACACTCACAAACACCTCAAGAAACCTATGCACACAAAGTAAATGATCAACTAATTATTTATAATTCTGAAGATGAAATTAACGCAGCAAAACTAACATTCAGATTCAAATCATCTTTGATCATTATTCATCAATAATATATAAGTTTACATATGCATAGGAGAGTTAGAACTAACACCTAGAAAATATGAACTAATTACTAAACTAGGATACACACATAACTAATGAATAGACTCTCTCCAATAATACATTCTCCATTAATTCCAACACTCCCCCTTAATGGATAAATGGTTCACGACACAAGAGTATCACTCACAAAGAAATATTATATCATGTGCGTTCATATTGGGATAAAAAAAAATTAGAAAATCACAAAACATTATATTGGCTATATAACTAGGGGTGAGTGGGTTTTTATTTATTATATAAGAAATATAAATAATTTAAGGTATTCTTTTTTAATTTTTTGGGCCAAGAGGGGATAGGGAAGGCCAAATAATGCGAAGAAACAGGGTTAGGGAAGGCTAAAGAGTGCGAAGGATATTCGACTGATCTGTGAGTTATTCGAGGAGGATATCGTCATTGATATTTGACTGATCTGCACCTGATCTGTGAGAACTGAGGAGATCTATTCGACCTGGAGACCGCCAAGGATATTCAACCTACCTGGGTCATTCGTTATTTGACCTGGAGAGCACCGAGGATATTCAACCTACCTAGATCATTCGCTCTTCGACCTGGAGAGCACCGAGGATATTCAACCTACCTAGATCATTTGTTATTCGACCTGGATCTATGAGCTATTCTACCTGGACAACGATGAGGATATTCGACCTACGGATCTTTGAGTTATTCCACCTGGATCATTCGTTATTGCACATGGATATGTGAACTATTTTACCTACCAATATGTGAGGATCATTCTCTATTCAACCTACGAAATCTATGAGCATTCGTTATTTGACCTACGGATCTCTAAGGATCATTAAATTTCACATTCAATCAAGAGATGTACTGAGAAAGAGATCGTCTGAGCATTCAAGAGATGGACTTAGGAATAGATCGAATTCACATTCCAGCAGATCGACTTCACATTCGAGCAGATCAAATTCGCATTCGAGGAAGAGATTGACTGAGCAAGATAACTATTGAGCATTTGAGTATATTGGCTGAGCATTCGAGCAAGAGATCTACTGAGAAAGAGAGCAGGTCAACTTCACATTCTAGCAAGAGCATTTGACTGAACAATAAAATTCGACAGATTTTGTGAGAGAGGGAAAGAGCATTCGACTGAGCAAGAGCATTCGACAAACATTGTGAGAGAGGGAAAGAGCATTCGTATTTGGATATGAGAGGGCCAATATGGGGAGGGCATTTGAATGTGAGAGGGATCTGAGAGGGCCTACGAAGGAGTTCACTCATCGAGCTAACCGACTTCCACAAATTGAGAATTGAATACTTCTGCTACTTGCCGAAGGTAGGTGTTAGTGTGAATTCTAATTGCAAGCGTACAAAAAAATCTCACTTTAGTTGTGCATAAAAAACAACCCGAACATCAAAAATGGTTGTCAATTTCCTTAGATCTGTAGTTAGTGAGCAGAATAAATGCACATAAGTCCAGATCTATGCAGTTAAAGACATTAAACATCAAATAATAAGCAAGAGTTTCTCCATCCATCCAATGAACAAGGCAATATTTTTTAAAGAATTTTTGTATTATGACACCTAGGAAGGGAACATAGAAAGATGTTACCAGTCCCTCTCAATGGGATGGGTTCTTGTATGTCCTCAGCGCTTCATATCTAATATCTCTCTCTCTCTTGATGGTGTAGAAAACCCAAACAAAAATGGAACTCAAAGGGAGCTCACAAGCAAAAAGTAGGAAAATATGACAATGATGGAGAATCAAATTCAAACCAAAAGTATAGATCGAGAGTGATCTTTAGGCAACAAAAGGCAGTGAAGGAATGGAAAAACCCTTCTATTTATAACAAAATATCGAGTTAGTCTAGATTTGGTGCATAATTAAAATATTATTAACCAAATCTAGATCCAAATTTTATGGAATATTTTATTATTTTTGTTGGAGGGAAAAATAATTTGAATTTGGTCAAATCCCTTTATTTGTAAATGATAAATAGATAAATGATTTATTTATTATTTTAAGAATGTGGTTGAGTAATATTTAAATAAATAATGATTTATTCAATTATTTATAAATGATTTAGTCAAATTTAACAAGGAATATTATTTAAATAATGTTTTAAATAATTATTCCTAGAAAATAATAAGATAAATAATGATTTATTTAATTAATTTTCTTGTTTTGGGTTAAATATGACTAGGAATATTAATTAAATTGTGGTTTAATTAATTATCCCTTGAGGAAAATCAAACAAATAAGGATTTATTCAATTATTCCTCATGGGGTTTCCTGTTTAGACCAGAAACAACTTAATAAATTGTGGATTACTAAGTTATTTTTCATAGTGTAAGAAATTTTATTAGGTTAAAATTGGTTTTACATGGTGTACTTTGGTTCATCTAATAGTAACAGGTTGGATGACCAAAAATTGGTGTGACAGATTGCCCCTTAGTGTGTGAGCGTTAGGAGCTAATCGTATGATCGAAGTACATTGTAAGAACTCAATCACTAGACACTGAAGGAGGAGTCAAAGAGGGAGAAATATAAGGTAGAATAAAGCTCTAGAGGACAAGGCCCTGAGGAGGTGAGACTTACAAGTGTGACAAGTCTCTTTTATGAGTGAGTACTTGTTCTACATGAGGCGGGGGAGGCATACCTGTGTCCGCCGAGATAGCAAAGTACAAAGAATAATGATGTGTCCAGTAAACAAGGGACTGAAATATATAGTACATGCTAGCATAAACATGGGCCAGATAAAAACATGATAATGGATCCCACATACATATTGTGCATGGGAAAACAACCAGGACTTATACAATAATATATGAGTACATGATATATAAGTATGACCAAAGAGGCCCTATAAAATAGGAAAGGGCTCTGAAAATCTAAATGATACATGCAAATGAAAAGGCACTGCAAGCGGCTGAGGCCGGAACCATCCAATCTATGGAGATGCATCCAAGGCTGTAGTAGAGAGGTCATCCGGGCATGTGGGGGGGCTACCTGAAGGGCCACCCCCTCATGAGGTCTGAAACATCTCACACACAATTGGGAATCAACGATACAATCTGATACATCACTAAACTATTAAGTATACGGATCTCGATCATACCATGAGGAGCTGGAGCTAATAAAAAATCAAGTCAAAGGGAAATAAAGAGTCCCTTTGCCTGATCCGAGGCACCGAACAAGATTGGAAGCTGGAACCAAGGTACACCACCCTCTAGACCTGTCTTCTAGAATGAATAAGCTAATGTCAACAAAAGAAGGTCTGCCATAGGTGAGGAAATAAGGGATCCTCAACAAAGGAATGAGGGATAATATTAGAGCGACTGATAGACTGACACCAGGGATGATGGTGGAATGGGGGGGTACTGAGTAGCGGGCTGACGAATTCTGGCAGCTAGTGACTCAACACTAGAGGGGATAAGGGGCAGTGTGAATGAAGGCCAACATGTGCGACATGAGAGAGGAACAAAGCAATGAAGGATGGAGGACTATGGCGGGATATAAAGGGACTCAGGACAGATAAAGGGACTCAGGACAGACTCCATGGATGCGATGATGACTCAACTCGAATGCTCTAAACAAAGGTGACTCGATGATGCTGCCACACAGAACAGGCCCAGTGGGGACCTTAAAAACATGAGTACAAGATGGTAACTCATGACAAAAATCGACACGAGCATGGACAAGCATGAAGGCAAGGTGGTGCCCCAAGTACAAGTGTTACAAGTGAAGAAATTCGATTTTGAGGAGTGGTGAAGTGACCCTTATTGGAAAAAATGTGTCTGGGTGAAGTGTCAAATCACAAAAAACGAAAGGATACCCATTTGAGAGCTCGGTCAGAGCTTTCCAATGGTGCTGATGGTTGTCAAACTGAGCTACGGTTTGGTCGTAGCTAGCAAAAGAAAAATATGGGGTTTCTTTTTTAATAAGGCATTCTCCCTCCAATTTGATTCATTTGCAAGTGTAGCTATTGTGAATATAGAGAGGAGAAAAGGCCCTAAATCTTGCGGTGATCGTAGTGGAAAAACCAACCGTTGGAATCGAGATCTGTTAGCTGCAGGTAAGAGGCTTAACCCTACTCTTTCAATTCAGTGGATTAAAATTTCAATTTAGGCACCTAGAGCTCAGGGACATCCCCTTGCTCTTCTTCACAGTCAGGTCACACTTTTTGGTGCATTATCTGCGACTTGGGTAGCAGAATTTGGGTAGAAAACTGCGACCTATCCCAGAAATGGCCTGAAAAGTGCGACCTATAAGAGAGAGGGATTTTGGTGTTGTTTTTGGCTGAGAGCTAGGTTTTTATGGTTATGATGCAGTCTTTCCTTTTTGTACACTGACAAACATAATGGTTTTGTGCAGATATAGCAGAGTTGAGGATTAACTAGAGAGAGAGAGACCTGGAAACATTACGGTCTGAGATCTGGGAGAATCAGGGTGTCTGCATTGCTTTGGCCATGTTTGGGGTCCTAAAGTTTGTGGAGAACCCTTTGATGAGAGCTGGAGAGCCCTTTTTGGCCCAGATTGTCAGCTATTTTGATCTGGATCATGAGATATTTAAGTGTAGGGGCACATGATTGAGCTGACTGTCCAAGATATATATTTCTTGACTAGTCTCTCGCCACTTGGGATGGTGGGAAACACACAGCTAGTGTTACCATGAGGGCGGAACATTATGGAGTTTGTAGAGCGCCACTGTCGACCGAGTCTCCATGTGAAGGGGACATGGATACCGATCGGAGATCTAGAGCGGCTAGAGACTCGTGTTGTGGCCGTAGTGGTGCTGCGGATCCTGGGAAACCAGGTGCTCCACCACATCACTAGAGGTCAAATGATGCTTGTTGAGAGTGTGGAGTGGGACCTACTATGGGTGGGCCCAAATGATGTTGTCTTTGTTGAAACGACAATTTTCGCTATGCAAGCGGTAGGTGAACCAGGATTGTGCATATGGCACAATGCTTTGCTTTCTCTTCTTTGAGAAGATCCCAACACTTCGGCCTCATATACAGATCCAGGATGGGGGCCCACGAAAGCCAAAGATGCACCGCTAGGGGCAGCTACTGTGCAGAGGGGGAGGTGGTGCAGTCAGATGGGTGTTCTAATCCGAGTTTTTCACTCATTGGGATCATATGCCATTGTACATAGACGACTATCCCTATAGTGGGATGAGTTATCATGGGGACCTGAACTTGCCATAGCCGCTAGGTCAAACATGGGGGCTCTATGGTAAGTGACAAGTTGCTAATATTTTATGTAAATTTTAAAGTTTCAGAATATATTATATGGTACTGATTCATTTTCTTTTGGTATGCAGATACAACACCGGTGAAACCGGCCAAGTATATGGGGCGGCCTACAGTATCAGGATTTGTAGCACCTAGTGGGTCGAGGGGTCCACAGAATGAGGATGCAGTTGTCCTCTTGGAGCACATCCATCATAGATGTGAGAGGCTACTAACCGATGCTTCATAGCGTAGCTGGAAAGATCTTGACGACCAGTGCATAGAGCCATGTATTGGTCTACCCTCTGTTAGGCGGATAAATCGTTCTTGTGGACAATAAAGATCTCCCTAGTATCACAAGGATAGCTAGAAATAAATAGGACAAATGTAAACTACTTTCTCTAGATTATATGTAATTTAGATTTTTCTATGATGAAGAAAGGACCTACCTGTGATCCAATGCTAGTTGAATTCTTCTTTCCAGTCGCTCCAAACAGTCACTTCTCAAGATCTGCAAACAAAAACATGGAAGAGAATCAAAAGCACCTGCAACATATACTAATTCACAAATCACAAATCTATCTTAATGATCAAGGAATTTAAGAAATAAGTCATTTAAGTAAACACATAAACAACTTATTGAGAAAACATGATTCAATTGTATTATCTTTAAATAGGAGAAGGAAAGTGGTTACAGCTCGAAAATGGAAGGGATAGAGTCCTCTTATTAAGGGATTAAGTTCCAAAATCCAAGGAATAGGCTCCTTTAATGAAGGGATGAATGTTCATGATAATGGAGGGATTAAAGCTTCGACTAGATAATGCCTTCTAGAAGCTTCCAGCTGGGAGAATATTCGACCAGCTGGGCTTCTAGAACTTACTTTTTTGCTCATTTTACCTTTTACAGGGGTCCACAGTTTTAATGAACAGAACGTGTGGTAGGTACCACAGTTTTTATTTACAAAAGGTACGGTACCGTAGGTAATGGCTTGGAAAAGTGCGAAGTTAGGTTTTTTATGATTTTTATGATCTTTTCTCCAAATCCAAGACTTGATTTAGGAACTTTAGGGTTTTAGAATTCTAAGGGAGCATTATATAGGTATTGATGAACCCATATAGACATTAGAATGTCATGGTGACAAAATAATGTGTAACACCCTCAGAGTGGCGAGGGGTCATGCAGCGCATGGCGATGGCTGGACAGGGGATGCGCGATCTACGTGCTACCGGAGCCGAGCCATTGGCCTGGGATCCTCCAGATAGTGATTAGATGTAGGGGCATGAGGTGCCCCCAATTTTGATTTTTGTAACATGCTATGGGCATATCATATGTATCATAGTTGATGGACTCTAAAACATTTTGAATGACACATATAATGGATATGCATCATTTTATGGTTTATTGTTATTTTCTTGTGTGAAATGCGTGTGATAAATGCCAATCTAGAATATTGTTTGTAATGCTATCTACATAGTGATTTTGTGCTATAGGTACATGACTGAATGTAATGATTTAAAATTCACGCATCAAAATCTTCACTCATAAATATCTTCTAAAAAGGACAGGATTATGCACACGATAGACACCATTCAATTTCATGACAAGAAGCAAGGAATCTAGACGAACATGAAGGTGAAGGATGCAACGGGAAGGGAATAAGCTAATAAACCTATCACTACATCATATTCGGCCTAGTTATTGGTGGCAGTACCAATGCATATGCCATTAGAGAGAACAAGCGAATGCAAGGGGGAAGAAATGGCCCAGGATGCCGAGGCTAGATTCCAGGAGTAGTAACTTGCACCATCGACATAACCGATATATGGTGTGGACAGGGGGTCCATCTGAAAGATGCCATAAGAAAACAAGTGGGAGGATGATGAACAATGCTGGCAACCCAAAAGCAAGGTAGAAATCAAACAAACACTACTAGAGGGAGTGCTCTGGGTAGGATTTCTACCACCCACACACCGAAAGGTGGATGGTGTGGGGGATTTTCATTGGGGGCAGCTTGTGCTCAGGTCGCGAAAGTCACCATGGACACAGATGGTGCCATTCCTCTTATGGGCGAGAAAGATGAATTCAGGGGTCGAAAAGGCTTCCATGATGTCGTCATAATAGTAGAAGATGGGGTGACTGGTGGAAGGGTAACCACATGACGCGACAAAGCTACTTGGCTCGTCATCATGAGAAGAAAGGTTCACATGTGAATCATCACGGGGGGTGACGGAAGAACATGCAGATAAGGGATCCACAGATGTTGAGCCTAAGGTGATTACTGAAGGGAGGTCAAGAAAAACATAAGGGGAAGCCTCATAGGGGTCTTCCACTGTGGATCTCATAAATGATGACAAGTAGAGGATAGTGGTCGAAGACTCTGTCATCTCAACATCGGGAGGGGGAATGTCAATGGGATTAGGTATATCCTCAGGTTGGACCGAAGCATACTGCACAAGAATCGAAGAGGCAGACTTGTTTCGTTTGGTTTCGTATTCTTGAACTACTTCCAAAGAGGCACGGTAGTGCTTAAGGCGAGGATAGAGGTGGGTATTGATGGGCCTCTAAATTAGACATAAAATAAGGCCCATCTACCTTCCTTATGCACATAAAAGGATATATTAAATCTCTCCTTATAAACTTAATAATGTTTTCTTATGCTTTAATATGTTCTTAGGAAATATTAAAGGTAGTTGCATATTTTTGCCTAATATTGTTATTTTTTTAGAATATTGTGAGAATATTTGGCAGATTATACAAATTTGGAGAAGGAGATGATTTAGGGACTTTCTCCCTACCACTAGAAGATCAATATTAGAGAATAAATGAGCACAATGTCAGAAAATTATGGAGAAATCTTGGAGAGATTCAAGGGGGTTGTACACCCTCCTTAAATATCAGAGGCAGCCAAGAAACTCAAAGAGGAATGCACCGAATCCTTGTTCACTGAGAGTCAAGTGGACTTAATCACCATTTTCTATTCTCTCCAGAAATTCTAACTCCAGAGGCAGCTAAGAAACTCAATACCAAGTGCACTCAAACCATACTTCACTTGGAGTCTCCAGCAAATCGAATTCCAAGAGGCAGCCAAGCAACTGAAGACGAAGGGCACTCAATCTATGTTTACTTAGAGTCAAAGTGGACTCAATCACCATTTTCAAGGGAGTTGTTGGTAGTTGCCCTGTAGAATAAATAGAGAAGAGATAGAGCTAGGAAGGAGTTAGTTAGTTAGTCAGTGAGTTGATTCCATTCAGAAATATTGTTGCGAGCTATTGAGTTTTTTGTTTTATTAAGTGATCAAACTTTCAGAGATGCATGAAGTTAATATTTTATGAAATGAGTAGACTGATTTCATTCGACTTATTTAAGTTTAAGAGGGCTAGGTTCTCGGGTTAGGGCCCAATCCATGTGCCTCAGATTCTTTGTTGTTACTATATTTTCCTTTCTGCCATTTAGCTAGTTTTGCTTCTACCATTTAAGTTAGATATGCTTCTGATAAGTTTCAATACTGTTTAGTTTTTGTGTTGTTGTAGTTTTTAATTTCTTAGGCGTAGTAAAATAGAGGAAAAACTCCAAAAACTGTGGTTAAGTCTCCCCCTCTCATCTCTGTCAATAGAGTTCGAGTAGGGCAGACCTTCCCACAGGCCAAAATTGCTTTTTGTTTGAGTTTTGGGAAGAATTTGTATTACTGAGTCTAAGCCTTTGTTTCACTGTTTTATCACGCATTTCTGTCTGTTTCCTGTGCATGGATCCGCAGGTGTGTTTCACTTCTGTGCACTGCCCTTACACCTCCATTCCCCTCCTTTTCCTCTCACCTTAACGTTGTACTTACCCTTTTTTCCCAACACACTTAAGCCCTTCGAGCCTTACTTCTTTTTTTTCTCTCCGTTCATGGCTACCATACCTTTTTTATGAAAAACAGATGAAAAACCATTCAAAAACACTAAAAACCCGACCTCCGCCTTTTCTCCTCTAGTCTCCCTCCACCGTACGTCACACTTCACACCGTTTACCTTTTACCTTTAACACTTACCACTCGTTCTTTGCGATTGCAATTTTGCGAAATCGAAAATCGCACTTCACACCATTTACCTTTTACCTTTAACACTTACCTCTCATTGTTGCAATTGCGATATTACAAAATCACAAATCGCATAGTTTAACTTTTCGTATAACGCTTACTGCTCATTCTGCCGATGCGATAACTCCGCCACGTCACCCGTTGAACTTCGCACTTCGCAGAACTTACCACATCGTAGATCGCAGCCCACAACTTTTACTGGGTTGCCAATCGCACTTCCCATATTTTAGTTCATTCTTGTTAATCCTTATCGCTATTCCTTTAAACTTGCGATATTGCGATTTGTGACCCGCCACGTCACTCGTCGCACTTTGCACAACTTAGTTAATTCTTGTTAATCCTTACCACTATCCCTTTAAACTTGCGAAGTTGCGATTGTGACATCGCACATCACAACTTTTGTCATCCATCGCACTCCTCCATCGCATCTTTGAGTTCTATTCACTCCAAAGTCATTTCTTCGGCTATCATAAAAGTTTTATAAGGGTTTAACCTCCTCTTTCCACTTTCAAACCTCGTTTCATGTGTTAAATCCCCCATTAACCTCTATTAGCCTTTTCTTCCCTCCGAGCTGAAAATTAACTCTTTTTAATTATAATTAAGTCATGGATAGCCTAGTTGCATGGATAGAAGCATGGTAGATATATCATAGGATAAGTAGAGTGAATTTATCCGTTTGGCCAAGTTAAGTGTGGTTTAGGATTAGTTTAGTTTCTGCTATTGCTTTTCTGCAAATTAAATTAGTTTCCTCCCTGTCATTTCTTTTCAGCAATTTAATTTAGTTTTGTACAGTCATTTCCTTCCTGCACATTAAATTAGTTCCATTTCTATCATTTCCTTTCTACAATTTAGTTTAGTTTCATTGAAGTGTGACAAAATTATCTGAGAACCCCTAGAAGTAGCACCCTTTATAAAGCAAAAGAGGATGATAAGAACATAATGCATCTGTTGTGTATATAGCATTGTCACCTCAAATTTTGTACGAACCCCGGGTTGATAAAGTAAAGTAGGGCAGCCCCTGGGAGTTGCAACAATCTTGGTGCAATACTAGGGCTCACCAGGTATAATGGCCATGGATATCACACAAAGAACAGGGGTGGTTGGTGTGAAAAACCTTGGGGTTCTTGGTTGCATTTGGTAAAGTAACAGGGGCTTCAGGGACTGTAGACTTAGGAAATGCGATATTTACTATGGGCTTGATATGAGGCAATTTAGGACAGTTATGGGTGGCATGACCGACAACATCACACAAGCACACGGGGGGGTATGATTTGGAGGCTAAGGAGGAGCAAGGGTTGTCTAGGAAGCCTTGTCCTTAGGTGCCTTCTTGCGGGCTTTTCCCCCCTCACATGAGGCTTTTGTAACTGGAGTAGGTTCCTGTTGAGGTGTGTTATAGGTCAATTTGAGCACCATTCCCAATGACCTAGTTAACTGGGCATCATATCCAGGACCGATGATTAAGGGTCTATCATTCCCTATCATCCAATTGTTATATGCCCTAAGATAGGAAACAACATGAATCAAACAATACTTTAATCAAGCAAGGCTTTTCCATGGTTTGAAGCTTATTATTAAACATGTGGGAGCTCACCAACGTAGGCTCTAAGGGGCCTAAGTGCGTTGCATATGTAGGTAGCCCCATTCAAGGCTGCTCTACAAAGCACTTCCCGACATTCAAAGGTGCGTTGGTCACATTGGGAGTGAAATTCTCATTGTTCCAGAATCTCCACTTGGCCAATGTCTTCTAGAAGGGTTCACATGTGTCAAGCTTTGGATCCAAGTGTCCATTTTACATCTACATGAATGGAAACATGTCTTGCCTATTTTTGGAATGTTATTGATTACAAAACTACCTATAGTTCCTCTATAAATTGAACACAGATATAAATGTTTGGGAGGAAGAATTTGAGTAGGGAAATGCTAGAGAATTTTCAATAGAGAGTTTGGTTTGTGGAGCTGCTGCTAGAGAGACTTATGCTTTGATGAGACTTGGGAACTTTGCTGGAAGGTCATGATGAATCAGTCACTTGGTTGTAACCTCTCCTTCTATCATCAATAAAGAGTACTTCTTGTTTTTCCCTACATGCATCCATGTTTAATCTAATTTTCCATGTTGTAAAATCTTGGTTGATGAATGTAGTTTATGCTTAACTAATTTGGCTAATTAACTTGAATAGATATCTATATTATTGCATCTTTTGTTGTTTCAGTGTTCTTTCTTGCTGGAAGCATTCAGCTATTTGAAACCGCTTGAAGTTGAAGCTGTAGTGGAAGCGACAAAAAGGAACCATTTGGAAGCGACTGAAACAAGTAAGCATCCAATCCTCTCTGTGTACCTGTTCTGAGTTAGGAAAAAGGGTAGTGTAGTCTTTCACCTGTTGTTCTAGACTAGACACCGGTCTAGGGAAGCGTAGTTTATCCGTAGATTACAATTTTGGCCCAACAAACTGGCGACCATACTGGGGAGAATTTCTCTTGATTCTTGGTGTTTTAGTCTCTGATCTGCGTTCTAAATCCACCCAGTAGCTATTTCACATAAATATTAGAATTTTTCAGACCTTCATTTGCAAAGTTAATGAGCCAAAAGGTAGCTTTTTCTTTGTATACTGCGCTCAACGCACCCTTGGTTAGGGCACAGTGCTTTGCAGAGCACTATCTCCCTTGTCAACCTGCGTTGCAGAGCACTGTCTCCCTTTGGAGACTGCGTTGGCTCCTGAAAGTAAAAAATACCCTTGAATCTGACTTTGTACTTTGCTTCAATTTTGCTTGCTGATTTGTTCTGAAAAGTTTAATGCTCTATTGACCAGTAACTCAATATATTTCTTCTCCTTTGACTGAAAATTTGTTCAATGTTGTTTTAAATTTTTTTTCATTATCATTGACAAGTTGATTTCAAAGTATTTTTTACGGTTGCATTGAGAATCATTTGCTTTCGAAATAGGAAATTGTCGTAAAATCTTCATTTCCTTGATAGGAGAAATTGTTGTTGAAATCCTCGTTTTTCCTTCAAAAGAGAAATTTTTGTTTGTATTCTTCGTTTCTCTAAAGTAAAAATCATTTCGATTATTGATCTAGTGCACCTAGTTTCTTTTTTTCATTCATAATATTAAGGAAACTGAAAAGAAAAATTTGCATTTGCATTTAGGATTGTGTGTGTTTTGCAAAAGGAACATTAGGAAATCTACATTTATTTTGTGATTCATTGATTTTTTTTTTCGTTCATTGATTTGTTTGCTCACAAATTATTTTCTCTTTTTCCAACAAACTAGCGTTCTCTTACCTTAGTAGCTAGGTTCTTCATTGAAAAAGCTGAAAGTGAAAGTTTGTTTATCATTCTTAGCTTACATTTTAGGAATTTTATATACATCATTGTGGTGAACCTGGAAGGCAAATTGTTAAGCAAGATCAACATAAAATAAATCTCAATTTACTTAACAACGCATTGGAACATTAACGATAACATTTAGTAGGTCTAGGCTAGAGATGTGTTCCGACATTGTAAAACATAGCAGCTGTCGTTAACTTGTCTGCGATACATTCCGAGTGTGATACCTCACTCCACGTATGTAAGTATAACGTAGCTCGTCCACATACTTTTGGGTATATCGGGCAGTGTTACAGTACGATAAGTATAAAGGGGTGCTCTCACTGTGCGGTTTCGCATCAGACAACGTTAATACAGACTTGGGCCTCCACGTACCTTATGATATATTTGGGAGGACAAATTTTAGGTGCTATCCATCCATAGTGAACCAAGTCGATCGCCCTGAAATTGTGATACCCCGAACACAATATTCGGGGAGATTACCTGCCTGTACTTCTTGGTTCGCTAGGAGGTATTATGCAATTCACAGTTTCTTGGTAAACCCTTTTGCCTAGCATTACCCTCTTCTTCTTTTTTTGTGGTTAAAATAAATCAGTCATCGTGGAAGAAAAAAAATCCTTTCCCCTGTCGTTCGCGTAGACATCACTCTACCGAAACCAATACCATCAGTACCTTTGGTGAAACATCATTTTCCAATAATCCAAAGTTGGCACAAGTTTTTTCTAAAAATCCTGGTTTTTCTACTGTTTTCGAGACAGAGTCCTCATAGCTACCCATGGTCACGATCCATCCAATCTGTGAGACCATACCTCCCGAACCCAATGTTGTTCAACTCGAAGTTGATCCAGATCCCATTGTTCTTTAGGGGGTAGCTGTTATTGGTCAAACTGGACATCATCCCCAGGACCAATGAAATAGGGTCTATCATCCCCTTATATTTCAGTTGCTATATTCCCTAAGTGGAGAAAATCCTGATCTCGAAGTCGAACAATCAGAAGTTGTTCCTGAATTGGTCATCCCACAATCTATCATAGCCATTGAGTCTCCCATATCGCGCAGTCAACCACCTAAAATATACTTTGTGCCTAACGGTGAAATTCTTCCACCTAGTTTGATTTTGATTGAAGAAATATCACAAGACGAGACACCTTTAACTCCAACTGATTTTCGGTAGGAGCTTTACCTGTACGAGTCTTTTCCTCAATCACCTTCCTCTGCTTTTGTTGATCCTATTTCACTTTTAGTTCCCGTAGGTTCTATAGGGTATACACTGGGTCATTTGACCATGGCTGAGATAACATCCCAGACTAAACCATTTATTTCAGTTGCGACAACATCTGTTGTTGCTTCATTTTCTATGTTTTGTCCATTGACTTCACCCATGTCATCATCTGGAATCCTATCTGGTTCCTCTCCTTGGTGGCTGGTGATACCACATATGTTACCCTTAGAAATTCCTAAATTCAATGAAAAACCTGGAGAAGACCCGTCAACGCATGTTATAACTTATCATTTGTGGTATTCATCAAATTCCTTAAATGATAACTCCTTTAGATTACGTCTTTTCCAGAGCACACTCAATACTCCAAGTGCACAATGAGGATGGTTCTCTTTTCCTGTGTCAACCTCGTTAAAAAATGAAAAAGGTGTTGAGGATATTTCTTTTCCTGTGTCAACCTCGATAAATGAAACAGGTTCCCATGAGGATGATTCTTTTTTTGTTTCAACCTCATTAAAAAATGAAATAGAGTCATGAGGATAGTTCTTTTTTCTAGTGTCAACCTCGTTAAAAAATGAAACAAGTGACTTTGAGGAAAGTTCTTTTACTGTGTCAACCTCGTTAAAAAATGAAACAGGTCATGAGCATAGTTATTTTCTTGTGTCAAGCTCGTTAAAAAATGAAACAAATCCTCCCTTGTAATGAACCTTCATTCCATCCAGCTATTAGTAACTAATATTCTACTTAGGTGAAAGAAATGAAGCTTGGGGGGCAAATTCTCTTGCAGGGGTCATTCAAAAAATTCTTACCAATTGCATGCAATCCACAGCTGAAGTTTGTGGAAAAAATCAGGTTCAAAGCTCCAAAATGCAAATGGTAACTATGCAATGGTAAAAATGAATAGTGAAACTGATTTATATAGCCATTTAATTACTTGCAAGTTAAATTTATTGCTATGAATATAGTTTTATTATGTTTTTATCATGAAACATGTATTTTTAATCCATTTGATGTTGTTCTAAACAGGTTTTACAACTGATGAACAAATTAGTTGTGCAGATTTATTTGAAGAATGATTTGACCACAAAGCATACTTTTTCTCCTTATTTTTCGAGCTTTGATAAAAACGAAAAAGGATTTGAAGCGCACTTTTATCTCTTTTTTGAGCTTCTATAACAACGAAAAAGGAACCCCTGGAATCTTATTTCAGCTCTTTTTACACTCCGATAATGTGAAAATATTGCCGAGCACTTGTCATTTTGAGCTCGTTAAAGTAAATGAATTGATATCTACTCAGTATACGTTTAACCCTTTTCCGGACTGAGATGGATTATTTATGAAAAAGGAATACCTTGGTTAAACATGACCGAAGAGGTTCTTTTAGATATCATTTTACACTTTTTCGGATCTGAGAGACAAATTTACGAAAAAGTACTTTTAGAGTCCTCTTTTGTCCTCTTTTTCAGACTCTCTAAACATGAAAAGGACTGGGTTGTCACTGTCGTTAAGCTCGTTAAAACATAAAATAGCAACGGGCTTGTCGATCATGGCAAGAATCGAGTTTCATTCATTGCTAGACTCGTTAAATTATTAAATAGCGATACTTTATTCCTTATTCGCCCGAAGGGTTGAATTATAGATCAAGAAAATGCTATTCTCCTCAAGCTTGTTAAAAAATAAAGAGGTAATGGTCGACAAATGACTGGGGAAAATTTGGGAAAAGCAAGAAAAGTTTCTTTTTGGTAGCAAGTCGCTCTTGAACATGACACTTCTTTCAGTCCATGTCCGTGACTGTTTGGGTTGGGCAATCATCTTGACGGTTCATTCACACCTATGATTCATCATACCTTCACTTTGGTATTGGGTCAATGCTGCCAACTCATCACATTGTCGCCGATATGTTCAAGAGAAGTCATCCAGTGATTAAGAACTCATCCATCTGCAATACTCATAAACCTTCATTTTCATGACCGTCATCCCTGAAAATTGCTGTATCAAGTCATACCCTTGTCTCCAAAATCAGTAACTCCAGTTTTGTAATAAGGTGACTTCCTGTTGACTACAAATAAATATCCAGGAAGTTCATTTAGAAACATCAGATTCCAGTACCATGAGGCTTGTTACAACATCGACAAGATCCTCACTTCCAGACTTTGACCGAAATATTTTGTTTGACGTTTGACATCAAATGATCTATTCACGCCTTACGAAATGTACTGCAGTACCTTGAGGGCCATTGACATTAATGGTGGTTCTCTCGCGTTTGTTAAAAACTTTCATTATTGGCTGGTAATCAAATGATGTCTTTCCATGTTCGACGATAAATCATATATTTGCATGGCTAGACTTGTACCCAAATGATCGAGTGAATGAGATAAGAAGACCCCAAATCTAGTTTCAGCCATCCGGGCTGCGATTTCAGGATTGTTGTACACATCATCTGTATAGTGACTTTACATACAGATTGTCATCTAAACATGGGCCTATATCTGTAGGCGATGTCTACATCTAGGCAACATTCCAATGTAGACGACTTTTTGAATTATGTACATGTTATTAGATTGTTTTATGTGCGAACTATGGGAATTCCTACCCTAATCAATTATGATCAATAGAGGATTTATCATGATGCAATGTATTGTAAGATTGATGCAGGTGACCGTTCTGCTTTGTTTCCAGGCTCATCATAGTGTAAAGCATCTCAATCAAATGTTATTATTATTTGGATCTCATGCTTTAGGGAGCAATTGTTATATGTCAATTTGGGCACCATTCCCAATGACCTGGTAAACTGGGCATCATCTCTAGGACCGATGATTAAGGGTCTATCATTCCCTATCATCTCAGTTGCTATATTCCCTAAGACAGGAAACAACTGGAAACAACATGAATCAAACAAGACTTTCATCAAGCAAGGCTTTTCCATGGTTTGAAGCTTATTATTAAACATGTGGGAGCTCACCAACACAGGATCTAAGGGGCCTAAGTGCGTTGCATATGCAGGTAGCCCCATTCAAGGCTACTCTGCAAAGCACTTCCCAACATTCAAAGGTGCGTTGGTCACATTGGGAGTGAAATTCTCATTGTTCCAGAATCTCCACTTGGCCAGTGTCTTCTAGAAGGGTTCACATGTGTCAAGCTTCAGATCCAAGTGTCCATTTGAAATCTACATGAATGGAAACATGTCTTACCTATTTTTGGAATTTTCTTGATTACAAAACTGCCTACAGTTCCTCTATAAATTGAACATAGATCTAAGTGTTTGCGAGGAAGAATTTGAGTAGGGAAATGCTGGAGAATTTTCAATAGAGA
The DNA here is from genome assembly GCA_034641835.2 of Pinus albicaulis. Taxonomy (NCBI): domain Eukaryota; kingdom Viridiplantae; phylum Streptophyta; class Pinopsida; order Pinales; family Pinaceae; genus Pinus; species Pinus albicaulis. The sequence continues at coordinate 1,193,641,497 of CM076572.1, read as the reverse complement.
CTTTGGTTTGGGGAGCTGTTGTTGGAGAGACTTATGCTGTGATGAGACTTGGGAACTTTGTTGGAAGGTCACGATGAATCAGTCACTTGGTTGTAACCTCTCCTTCTATCATCAATAAAGAGTACTTCTTGTTTTTCCCTACATGCATCCATGTTTACTCTGGTTTTCCATGTTGTAAAATCTTGGTTGATGAATGTAGTTTATACTTAACTGATTTGGCTAATTAACTTGAATAGATATCTATATTATTGCATCTTCTGCTGTTTCAGTGTTCTTTCTTGCTGGAAGCATTCAGCTATTTGAAACTGCTTGAAGTTGACGCTGTAGTGGAAGCGACAGAAAGGAGCCATTTGGAAGCGACTGAAACAAGTAAGCATCCAATCCTCTCTGTGTATATGTTCTGAGTTAGGAAAAAGGGTAGTGCAATCTTTCACCTGTTGTTCTAGAATAGACACTGGTCTAGGGAAGCATAGTTTATCCATAGATTACAATTCTGGCCCAACAAGGTGGCTGAGGCACATAAGCAAAGGGAGGGGCCATGGCGACCGGTTGGATCGGGGTCAAAGCAGTATAAGGTTTGGGCTAACTAGGTGGGATAGTGGCTGGGGGATCAATGTACCAGACTGGGATCCCTAGGGTCATGTTAGGAAGATACAAGGTAGCTATAACAGGGACCAAAAATAATCCAGGAAGGGGAGCTAGAAACGGTATCTAACTGGAGGGGTAGTGGCCAGGTGTGAACACAAGTTCATAATTTTTTCTCAAAATTAAAAGTTATAGTATTGGGTTGAAACTAGAATGGTTGCATAGATCTCATCTTCCTGATTCTGGCGCCGTGAACGGTTCAAAAAAATGATGTCGTATGAGGAAAATATCATGTTCGGATCGAAATGACAAACATGTAAAATTACGACAGTTTGACTGGGATGCACAGTCAGCAAAAAAGAGAATATTCCTCAAAATATTCCTTTCTGAAGACCAATCGTTGGATGACAAGTGTCAAGTTTTTATTTATGGTACAATTTAGAGGATCCAATGAGATTCTGCCACGTGGCCAGCCCTGAGGCTGCCACGTGGTCCTGCAACTGCATATTAAAATTTTGCGAGGGTCTGCAGGGCTCAACCCCCAGACCTCCCTCTGAGCACATGCACGCCGTACCGTCCACTCTACGCATTATTTCTTAACATCTTATGGCCGCCAGTTTGTATTATGGTGTATAACAATTATAAGTGGGGGGTGGGAAACGTCAGTGGTCCCAACCCGCCGGTGGTCCCATTATATATGTCACATGGCAAGTATTTAACATCACATACATCGTGCAGTTAGCGCTAATTGACGACGATCAAACCACAATTCAAGCAATTAAACTGCAGTTTAAACGAGAGTTCTGCCTAACCGCCAGGGTATGTAACGGTTTTGGGGTGCGCATGTGTTCACCACCCAAACGATAAAATTAAATGTGCGGTCAAGTCGGTGGAAAGGATAGGGGCACGCCATTTTTGGTGTCCTACCTAGAATTAGCTCCAGTTAACTTGAGTTCTCCACTTTTAGTGAAGCTTTCCTAGGAGATACTGGGAAAAAGTGTAGGAGGCCCAATTTTCGACTATTCTGAGTGAATGAAGAGTCATTTTTGACTAATTGGAGCATTCTGGAGCCATTGGTGAAGAGAAAACAACCATTAGAGTACTATAACTAAAAGACAAGATCAGTTCATCTCCATTCCTTGCATTACCAAACTTGAGACAGCCATTCGAGATACAAACTGATGCTAGTGCTTATGCCATGGGCACAGTTGTTTTGGAGCATGGTAAGCCTATCGCCTTTCATTCAGAAACTTTTAATGGTGCTGTGACTAATTATCCTACATATGACAAAGAACTATATGTGTTGGTACAAAGTGTCAAGAAGTGGAAACACTACTTGATGGGTAAAGAGACTATTGTACACACTGATCACCAACCATTACAGTACTTGTAGTTGCAAACAAAATTTCAACAGTCAAGACATTTCAAGTGGATGGGATTTCTTCAAAAATTTTACTTGGTTATAAGGTACCAAAAAGGTATATTCAATAAAGTTGCAGATATGCTTTCAAGACCAATCATTAGTGCTTCTACTTTACTAAAAAATGATTATGTTGTACATGAGAGTTACATAGAACAATATACACATGACATTGATTTTCAAGATGTTTATGTAGTTTGAGTGAAGGGAATGAAGTTGAAGAAAAAGCCTATAACATGCATAAAAATTTGTTGTTTCATTTGGGAAAGCTATGTATTCCACAAGGAGAGAGGCTAAGTGTCATGAGAGAAGCTCATTCTTCTCTTATTGCTGGACACTTTGGGGAGAGAAAAACAGTGGCACATCTACAAAGGTATTGTTATTGGCGTCACATGATAGATATTGTGTCATGTTTTATAAGAGGTTGTTCTATGTGTGAAACAAGTAAGCCTAGTAATAGGAAGCTTGGATTGTACACACCACTACCAATACCATCAAGGCCATGGGAGAGTGTCTCCATGGACTTTGTTAGAGGTCTACGTATGTCAAGAAAGCAACATGATTATCTTTATGTAGTTGTGGATAGATTCAGTAAAATGTGTATACTTCTGCCATGTAAGAAAACCATTATTGTTGAACAAACCGCTGAACTTTATTTTCAAAATGTTTGGGTCCATTTTGGATTTCCCACTTCTATTGTTAGTGATAGGTATTCCAGGTTCATTGGGAATTTTTGGTCAAATCTATGGAGAATGATGGACACAAAGTTGAAAAAGAGTACTGCTTTTCATCCACAAACAGATGGAAAAACCGTAGTGGTGAATAGAACAATTGTGCATCTATTGAGGGGATATTGTAGCAAACATCCTAAGTTGTGGGATGAACAACTGCATTATATTCAACACGCTTACAACGAGGCAAAGCACTCTTCAACAAAAACCTCACCTTTTGAAGTATGCTTTGGGTATTTGCCAAAGTCGCCATTAGACTTCATATTTGGGATGGATGTTGCAATTGATGGCCATAGTGATATTTATAAGGCTCAAAAGTTCATTGAGAAAATTCAGATGATACATCAACAAGTTCAAGAACAACTTGAGAAAATTCAAAGCAAATACAAAGAGAGGCATGACAAACATCGGGTTGATCACAAGTTCCAAGAGGGAGATGAGGTATGGTTGCACATTAGCAAAGAAAGGATGCAAGGGGAAGGTAAAAATCTCAAACCCATAAGCTATGGTCCTTTCAAGATCATAAAAAAATTTGATAATAATTCATTCCAACTTGAATTGCCTTCTTACATGCAAATGTATTCAGTTGTTAATGTTGAAAACTTTCGCTTGTATGAGCCACCTTTGATCGATGATCAAGGAAATGATGTTCAGCTACCTTCTATTGAACATTTGTTGCTATAATTTCTGGATGATCTCAAAGAAGATATGATTCTTGACAGGAGGACAAGAGCATTAAAGAGGGGAAGTGTTGACTACCTTCGAGTTGGGCTCAAAGGCACTAAACCAAGCAAGGAAAACTGGATGGAGATTCAAAAGGTGAGGAAGCTGTACCCTCATCTACTGAATAGGAAATCATGTCTTTTGGGGTCCAAAAGCTTCCCAATGGGGAGATATGATCAGGAGTTCATAAATTTTGCTCAAAATTAAAATTTACACGATTGGTTTGAAACTAGGATGGTTGCGTAGATATCGTCTTCCTAATTCTGGCACCATGAACGGTTCGAAAAATCGATGTCGTATGGGGAAGATATCGCGTTCTGATCGAAATGCCAAATAGGGAAAATTACGATAGTTTGACCAGGTTTGACTGGGATGCACAGTCAGCAACGTGGATGCACAATCATAAAAAAGAGAATATTCCTTTCTCAAGACCAATAGTTGGATGACAGGAGTCAGATTTCTATTTGTGGTATGGTTTAGAGGAGCTAATGAGAGGCCTCCATGTGGCCAGCCTAGACACCGCCACATGGCCCTGCAACTACATATTAATATTTTGTGAGGGTCCATAGGGCTTGACCCCTAAACCTCCCTCTGGGCACATGTATGCCTTACTGTCCGCTCTACGCATTATTTCTTAACATCTTATGGCCGCGAGCTTGTATTATGGTGTATATCAATTATATGTGGGGGTTGGGAACTGCCGCCGGTCTCAACCCACCAGCGGTCCCACTATATATGTCACATGGCAACTATTTAACATCATATCCACCGTGCGGTCAGTGCTAACTGATGACGATCAACCCACATTTCAAATAGTTAAATTACAATTTAAACGAGAGTTCTGCCTAACCTTCGGGGTATGTAACTAATTCGAATTTTATGCAGGAACGCAACAAAATAAACACATAACCATAAATACAAAGATGCAGTGGAAATAACACTTCATTTCATTAATATCAAAGAACTGAAATTTGCTTACAGACAGAATGGAAATAAAACTAGCTAGGGCACTGGTAGCTATCTCTGAGAAGAGATGTGGCGGCTACAGGCCTTTAAACTAAGTTACAATGAGGTTCGAGGGCCTATTTATTATTTAGAAACAATGGGAAATCCTAAACATCCAAAACCCTAACCCTAGGAGATGAAGCGCCAAAACTATGGGCCCCGTTTGGGTAAATTGGTGTTTCAACTTCCCAGGGGCGTAACTTTGGCATACAATCTCCGTTTGACGCGTACCATACCTCGTTAGAAATATCTATCCGAGGAATACAAATTTTTAACGAGAAAAATTGGTCCATGGAGCCATGTTGCTCTCCATTTTCCAAAAAAACGTTGTTTAGGGCCTCAAAACGGCTCTGGAAGTTCAGGACTCGAAAAACTGCTAAAAATAGTAAGTTGTGCCGAAACTGAAAAACTGAAAGAGACAATGGTGGGGCCCCAAGTGGAATAGGTGGGTGACCACCAATATCCACTTGGATCATTCCTCCCCCCTTAGAAGCAATGGTCCCTATCACATTGATCCTCCAGTGAGATGAGAGGAAATTTGTGCCGAACTTGATCCCCGGTAGAACCACTCTTCTCGGGTGCGTGAGTTGGCCGTGCCTTCGACAACCCGATATAGTTGGATCTCTCGTTGGCGAGTGTTCTTGATTTGCATGTCCATGATTCAATCGTGGTGGCCTATTCCATATAGTCTCGGGTTTAATCCCGTGGGTGTGAATTACTCGCAATGTCCGAGGTGTCCAGAGGTGGGAAGTATGATGAAGGCGATCCACATTGAAGATTGGGTGCAGACCCAGGAATGGTGGAATACTGAGCTCGAAGGAATTGTTCCCTACAGCCTTGGTGATGGTGTACGGCCAGTATCAGAGCGGGGGAAGCTTGCGGTGGGGTCCAATGAGGCGCTCCTTCCGCAAATGTAGCCATACTTTTTTGCCCACCGGAAGTTGCGTGGCACCCGATGCTGATCATGGTATGCCAAGCCAGATTTCTGGTACTGGATCTATCCAATATATCATGAACCTGTTGGCGGATGTGGTGAATGCGCTCGATGAAGCTACTTTCTTTGTCAACTTTAGACTGGACATGAGCTGAATCGGCCTGAGTAGCTACAAATGGCATGGCTACGTCAATGGGACATAGTCGTTGGAATCCGAAGCCCACCTGAAAGGGGCTATGGCCAATTGAACTGTGGAGAGCCCTGTTATAACTATGTTGTACATAGGGGAGGCTCTCGTCCCATGTGTGTGGATGCTTTGAATTGTACATGCGTTGCACGTACAATCATTATGCTGATGACCTTCGTCCGGACATCCGTTTGGGACAGCCGGACTCGTGAGCTCGGTATCCATCACTGCAGGCTAGACCAAAATGTACTTAGGAACATGTTGTCCCGATATGAGATAATGGAATGTGGGGTCCCAAAGTGTACCCAAACTCATTCAAAGAAGAGCTTAGCAGTGGCTTATGTTGTGATATTCTTCTTGCAGGCCGCAAGAATGGCCATCTTAGAGAATCTCTCGACTGCCATGAAAACACAGTGGTTGCCATGATTAGTAGAAGGGAGGCTCGACATGTAATCCATGGAGATAGATTCCCAAGGTCCACTAGGAGTAAGCAAAGGAGTATATAGGCTTTGCTTCTTGATGGCCTGCTGAAAAAGGCAATGCCAAAGGTAGTGATCTGATGTGCTTCTTGATATGCTTTTGAAGGTTTGGCCAATAGAAATACTTCTGTAGTATTGCTACTTTTTTCTCGACCCCGAAATGCCCAGCGACTCAACTGTAGTGTGCTTCCCATATCATCTTGGCACGTTCACTTGAAGGAACACAAAGGTATCCCAGGTGACATAAAAGTGCATCTTGGAGGTGAAAATTTGGAACTTGCCTACCCCCCAAGAGTGCCTTGTAAGTGTGGTCAAATTATGGGTCACTCTCATAGAGAAGTGGCCAATCAGAAGTCTCGTGCCCACAAGAGTTGAGCACGGTGGTGAGCGCCACCATCGGTGGCCTGGGCCGATAAGGGGCCTCGCAACATTATTGGTGCTACCCTTCTTGTACTTGATGTTCAAAATGAAACTGCTAGTGTATATGTGGACCAGCTTCGATGGCGATCATTCTCGCAACTTCCCCTTATGTCCGTAAGTGAACCGCAGGCCGGTGGTCTGTGTGGATGATTTTTTCCTTCCCCAAAATGTAATGCTTCCATTGTCGACAAGCTTGCATAATGGAATACATTTCTTTGTCATAAGTGGGATACTTGTGAACTGTGTCAAACAATGTCTCACTGTGAAATTCCACTGGATGTCCCCGTTGAGTAAGAACTGCCCCAATAGCATAGTCAGAGGCATCTATCTCGATCTAAAATGGCTGTTGCAAGTCTGGTAAAGTGAGCACTAGGGCAGAACAGAGGCGATTTTTCAATTCTGTGAACGCCTTCTGTTGAGGTCCCGACCAAAATAATTTTGCTCTCGCTCCTCCCTTGGTGACTTGACTCAAGGGCCAAGTGATATTAGAGAATCCCAACACGAACCTTCGGTAGAAATTAGCAAGACCCAGAAAGCTGCGAAGCTCTGTTATAGTGGTTGGGGATGGGCAATCCCGAATGACTTGGATCTTGGCTAGATCCATATGCACCCCCCTTTCATCAATAATGTATCCCAGATATTGAACCTGGGTCGTGCCAAAAGTGAATTTCTCCAAATTGGCACACAACTTCAGTGGTTACTGAAAGGGTTTGGAGGATCAAGTAGATGTGGTGAAGGTGCTTTCTCCCAAGTTCTGGCTGAAGATCGAATGTCATCCAAATACACCACTATGAATGAGCAGAAATGGCCGCAAGATGTCGTCCATCATCCTCATGAAGGTTGCGGAGAATTGCCAACCCGAAAGGCATGACCACGCATTCAAAAAGGCCCTCCAAAAAGGCCTTCCTGGCTTTGAAGGGCGCTCTCTTCCACATCGAAGGGTTCAATCTGTACCTCGGATACCCCGATTTTAATTCAATCTTGCTGAAATATTTTTCACCTTTGATTTGTCCGTAATGTCATCAATCCGTGGACGGTACCTATTCCGGATAAATGATCTTGTTCAAGACCCGATAGTCAATAATAGAGTTCCACGTCCTATCCTTCTTCGTACCAACACGATCGGGTTCTACTAGGGTGATGAGCTTACAATGTGACCTTCGTGCCAGCCTCCCGACCGCCTTTATTTCATTGTTCTCCATAATAGAGCACCGATAGATCGATCCATTGGGTAGCGGCGCACCTGGGGTCAGATCAATCGGGTGCTTGACTTGACAGTGTAGAGGAACCCCTGTGGGTGAGGTGAAAATGTCCCCGTACTCCTCCACAACCTTATCCATTTGTTGTTGTCGTGTAGAGGAGCCTTTTTTGGAGGTCATGGCCATAGTATTCTTCTTGCCCTAGGGGCGGATCATCAGGAAAATGAATTTCCTTGTTTGGGAAATGAGCTTACTGCATTGTTTTGCAATAACCAAAGAGATAGCGGCAGGAGGTGGTACCTCTGGTATCCTGTACAACTTATTTCCCAAAATAACAATAACAGCGCGAGACCGAGACTCATACACAACATGACGCTTCCACAAGTATGGTTGTCCTAATAATACATCAGAAACATCAATAGGAGAAATGTCACATAATACCTCATTCGTGAAGGGCTTGATGCTATTGGGAAGGCGACACTGTTGGCTGACGTGGAGATCTCGTCCTTGTGAAGCCACCCGATGGTGTATGGATGCGGGTGAGCTGTGGTCGGCAAGCCAAACCGCTTCACGACGTCTACTGAAATGAGGTTCTTTTGGCTCGCATTGTCGACAATGAACTGTACCAGGGAGCCCTTTACCCACATCTGGGAGTGGAAGAGACGTTCCTCCTCCTTTGGATCTTCCGGTTCCTCCTTCTAGATCTTCGTAGTGGCAACAATGGCATTGGGCTCCGCATCAATAATCTGTTTCCCTTTTTCATTCCCCTTGTCAGGTTCTGATTTAGAGTCGGAGCATGCATCTGACTCAGAAGCCCGCATCTCGGCCACCAGCGACTGCTTGGCCCGACACTCACTTGTGTTGTGAGTGGAGCTCTTATGGAACTCACACCACTCTCCCATGTCCTTATTTGGCTTTGCGATGTTGTTCTTTGCTTGTGGCTTCGATAGGTTGTCTTGAGTCACCATGCCTTAGCTTTTTCCTTTGTTCTGCGGTTTTGGAGCACCTTTCCCTTTCTTTTGATTCACATATCCAAAGTCTCGCTTCTTCTATTTGAATTTCTGCTCAATCTGGAAGATATCGGAGACACAACTAGCCTTAGCTGAACAAGTTACCGGGTTCAAACTTCCATCACAATTGCCTTGCCTCTATTGCGCAATCCGTGCCCATCTAAATAGAGAGATCCAAGGTTCACCCTGGCTTGACAAACAATCATCATGGGAAATTCCTCCAAGTGTGGTGCAAATCTCATGCACAACCGATGTCGCCAATCGATAAACTTAACTCGCACTCTTTCATCCACCTTTCAATCGGTCTCCACCGAAACTATCATGTACCGTAGTGAACCTAGATAAAATGGAGTTGAATAATGAGTTACTAATTAACGAATTAAATAATATTTAATTCACTCCACTCATTACTAGTTGATTAGCTAGTTAAACTAATCTCAACTAGTTCAACTAAGTTAAACCGAACACAACTCCACCAACTGTCTCATCAACTCCACCAAACTTCTGCCACTGAAGTCCTAACCGAAGTCAACCATGCATGAGCTCACCAAACCCTTAGGAATAGCATAATTCCTCTGTCGTATGCATGAGCCACTTCTGTAGCTCGAACTGAAGTGCTCCAAGAGAGTAACCTGAAGTTTAGAGTCCAAATATTATTAAGGGTAAATAATATTTGACTTCCCTATTTTTAGGATAGGCAGTCTAAAAATAGACTTCGACCTATAGGTCCAAAAAATAGAGGTCCATCTATTTTTACCAACATGACCAATACTCCAAGAATAACATACCGCAACCCCTCGGCCATGCTCCATATGTCTAAAAATAGACATAGTCTAAAAATAGATTTTGCGCTGCATCTACCATGGGCCACTTGAAGAAGGCGACTTCATTTCCTCACTAAGCTCCATCATCTTCATTGCATTTTCAACACCAAAATGATAAAGTACCTATGAGAAAAGTGAGAGAGGTTATTTTTCCTTGTTTTTTATTTACTATAAACTCTCTCAGTATTTCCAAATTCATCTCTGTTCATCCATAATCTTCTCTTTAAACTTACTGCTCAAACAGTCCAAAAACACAGCAATTTCTTTGTTAGCTCTAGTAGAAAATTAAAACAACTTGAACTGATGCATGCTTCAACAAACCTAGGGTCTTCCACGAATATATTAAGTTCCATGAGCTTCTATCTTATCCACATAGCCTCCTTTGTGTGCTCTTGTACATGACCATCTCCTTTTATAGCCAAGCTACCCTCTTAAAAAGGTGGCACTTGTAAAGTCAAATTGGACAACAAGCTGCTAGTGTGATGAGGCAACTCTCAAACAGTGACATTGAGAATTTTCACATGCAAGAATGAATTTTGAGTGACAAATAGCAAGTTAGGATAAATTTTTATGTTTTAAATGGCATCTCATGCTTAAATCATGACACATACATTCCAAAAGGGTAATGATGACCTCATACATGCTTAAAATAGTGATAATGACTTCAGTCGTGACCATTGTACCTTGATCTTAACCCTAACTAACTCAAATTGCATCTACCCTATCCCTTTCAATCATTTTATAACATCTAACAATGACTTGATAATACATAATGTGAATCCTTTTGTAGCCGCATTATTTATTTTCTGGGCAGTTTCGCTACGAAAGTATTAGCAGTTTCATAGTGAAAAGTGCATTTTCTCTGTGTATTTCACTACGAAAGTGTGGTTTATTGGAGAAAATGACTCTTTCGGTGCTATAAACCTAGGAAAGGAAAAATTTCAGAAAATCATGATTGATGTGACATAAAAGGATTTGAATGAGGGTGGGTTTAGACCTTAGGATAGGCTAAATAAGAAAAATTAAAAATTTTCCTTGACCAAGTAATGAAAAATGAATTCTATGACCCTACCTTTGACACATGAACCTCTAGGACTTTGTCAAATTATGATTAATTTTTATGAGTGATAACAAATACAAAGAGAGACGTTGGCATTTTGGACCTTGACAGGGATTTAGAAGGCGACGAAAGCAGGAAGGGAGGATGTTCTGATCGGTTAACATCAAAGAAAACCAAATGATCATCTGAAGGATCCATAGCACCCATGGTTGTTATTATAGCTTTTTTTTATGAAGGGCATGAGTGGAGGACTTCCATCGTTGACATGGGGGTAGGGGATTGTGCCGAGTCATCTACTATACTATAGGAGTGGGAAGCTTAACCAAAAGCAGTGTTTCAGCGTAACGGTCCCTTGGGGATCTTGGTATGAATCAATGCCTTAGGCTCAGGGATCAGTAAAGGACTATTGGGTGTCGAAATGGGTTTTGTGGGACCTGAAGATTGGGGCTTGGTAGCAGACGTAGCGGGGAGCTTGTTATACTGACGAGACCAAGTCTGAAGATTAAGGTCAACGGTAATGGGTTTGTCAGAGTTCATCATGAGGATTTGGCAATCAGAGGTACTAGATGGAGGAGGTTGAGTGGCTGCCTGACTTTTAGGGGGTTGGGCAGTCACATATCCTTGCTGAGGGAAAGGATTGGTAAACACAGCCGGCTGGATAGGGGAAACATTGGGAGGAACCAAAGGGGAGGCTTGTTGTCCTCGGGATGCTGCTTGAGCTTCCCACATCTGACGCATCAGAGGTAAAAGAGGACAATCATGGGTGTAGTGACCATAGACACTGCAACAAGAACAAGGTTTTTTTGTGCGAACAGACTTGTCCTGCTTGGGCTGAGTGCCTTGTTGCTGGGTTGCAGTGTTAGGCACCTTCCCTTGTGGATTATTTCCTGGATTTCCTGGGGCAGATTGGTTTTAGTTTCCTTTCCTCTTCTTTTTGGAAGTAGGAGGATTAGTTACATCGTGCTATGCATACAACTGCCCTTGAGGGGGTGGTGGCTGCTGTTTCGAGGGTTGAGAAGGCAAGGGAGGCTGAGGTGCTAATGAAGGAGGATCTAGAGCACCAGGCTATATATACAAATAATAAGGAGGTTGGGCAACATTGGGGTAAACAGGTTGGGAAAAAGGAGGAGGCATGTCGTATCTTGGATACATTCTACTGGGAGGGGGGAAGATGTTGGAGGAGCTGGCTCCTCCCTGAGGGAAACCATAACCCATGGGAGTATGAGTGTACGGATGAGAAATGGCTCTAACGATACTGTCGGAAGCATGGGATGCCCTCGGTGCATTGGCACCACCAGGTCTAGGGATATCAGGTAAGACGGTATAAACATAACCAAATTATGTGTAGAATAGGTCATAGTTCAACGCAATCTGGAGGGTAGCTTCCTCGGTCTGAGGGAAGTGAGATGCGACATCTTTTCCAATAGTAGTTATAAGGGATCTGAGAAACCAATCCATGTAGACACAGTCTTCGAAGGAAGGGGCTCGACATAGGCTCTTTTTTCTCTGCCATTCTTGGACATGATTAGATAGGCGGGTCATAGACGATTGACATAAAGAGGTTAAGAGTTCAGTACCATTGTCATAACGAAGGGGAAGATGGAAGTAAGATAGAAAGGACCTAGCAAGAGTCGCAAAAGTAGTATGAGAGGCGGAGGCCTAGTCAACATACCACTTGGAAGATTCGCCAGTAAGCATACGCTAGAACAACTGAAGATGGATGAAGTCATCGGTGATGGAGTTAGACAAACACCACATGTGGAAAGAATGAACATGGTTGGTAGGATCGTCTCCAAAAATTCCTTCAAACTTGGGGATGTGTCAAGGGAGTTTGGTTGGCATAGCAGGCCAACCAGGATCATGGTTTATGGGTTCATTAATCAACTAGCTAAAATTAGGAATACTGAGGCCTACCATATAAGGGAGCAAGGGAGCAGTCAGGATAGTTCCTTTTACGGCACCACTAGTAGCATTCCCAGCATTAGGGCCGGGGCCACCATTAGCGTTAGGTCCTGAACCAGAAATGGTGAAGGTGACAAGAGGAGGGTCAGGGATAGAACCAAAAGGGGAAACTGATGAACCAGAAGTAGAGTCGGAATGGGGACTCGGTGGAGGACGAATTGGAACCCTACGCAGAGGAGTAAGTCTTCCTAATGGAAACTAAGGATGAAGGCCTAGGGGTCTTAAGGATAAATGCCTTGGGGGCGCAATGATGGAAAACTAACATGAATCACAGAAGGAAAAGAGACCAACAAGGGCAGGGAGGTGCAGGATCAAATGATTACAATGTTGAAATAAGGGCAGGGAGGTGCAGGATCAATTGATTACAGTGTTTTAGTCTTGGCCTGACAATGTCAACCAGATGCTCTTCACTTCAGGTGTGCGTGTATGTGATAAGTGTGTTAATTTTAATTAAGCCGAGATGTGTGTAGAGAAAAAAGAAAAAAGATTATGTATAACTGTAAATAAATCTGAAAATGACAGCAGAGGAAACTAAATATGATAGAAAATAAACAGCTAAAGATGCAGCAATTTAAACTCAAGGAGGAGGGCTTCCCAAAAACTAGTATATGGGTGGGTGAAATCTAGTCAAAACACACAAAATTGTCAATGGATCTAAAGTTGGGAGGGACAGAGATTTAAAGGTCAAATCTGTTGGAAATAAAAAAAAACCAGAGGAAAAAGTGCTATGAAAAAGAAAGGGTGGTGAAAGGCTACAACCTAAAGGGAACTGAAGGGGACCCTAAAGGAGGACCAAACAAAACAGAAAAGAGGCGTTTTGGATGGATGAATAACCAATTTGAAATGGATTTGAAAGTACAGGTTCAGATTTGAAAAATGGCTGAACACACTGAAATATCCGAAGACCTGCTTCAGCTAAACTCCTCCTAAAAATGTGGAAGCGTATTGAAGCCATATCGGGCTTGGTTCCCACTTCGACAAGTAAAATAAGCAAGTACAGGTCCAAGACGGGTGGTGAGGGAAGTTAGACAACCCTCAATAGTAGCCCAGACAAACCCAAAAAAATAATAGAAAAACTCCCGCAAAAAGTACAGGTCACAGGTTCTGACTTGTTTTCAGCCGAGGTCGCAAGTTTGAGGCTGTTTTCTACATCCTGGAGGTTGAGGTCACATGTTTTCACCCAAAAAGTGTGACCTCCACTTCTAGCTATCTCGAGAGCAAGTTTCAAAAAACGTTGTCGTCTTTGCTGCGGCTAATACCTGTTACCTACGCAATAGGCCCAAAAACACACAAAAGTAAGAATTTTTACTGTTTTAGGGTTTTAAAGGTTAAAAACAACATCAAGAAATGCAAAATGAGAAGCTGAAGAAAAACCCTAGGGGTTGAAGCAACTAGTCATGCAGGGATCTGAAAAACGACAATGATTGTAATTATAAACCCTTGTGGAGTCGCCAGTTGTTAGTGTGAATTCTAATCACAAGCGTATGAAAAAAACTCACTTTAGCTGTGCATAAAAAACAAACCTAACATTAAAGATGGCTATCAATTTCCTTATATTTGTAGTTAGTGATCAAAATAAATGCTACAGAAATCCAGATCTGTGTAGTTAAAGACATTAAACAACAAATAATAAGCAAGAGTTTCTCCATGCATCCAATGAACAAGATAAGAATTTTTAAAGAATTTTTTTTTATTATGACACCTGGGAAGGGAACATAGAAAGATGTTACCTGTCCCCCTCAATGGGATGGGTTATTGTATGTCTTCAGTGCTTCAGATCTAATATCTCTCTCTCTTGATGGTGTAGAAAACCTATACAAAAATGGAACTCAAAGGGAGCTCAGAAGAAAAAAGTAGGAAAATATGACAATGATAGAGGATCAAAGTCAGACCAAAAGTATAGATTGAGAGTGATCTTTAGGAAACAAAAGGTAGTGAATGAATGGAAAAACATTTCTATTTATAACAAAATATTGAGTTAGTCTAGATATTGGTGCATAGTTAAAATATTATTAACCAAATCTAGATCCAACTTTTAAGGAATATTTTATTATTTTTGTTGGAGGGAAAAAGAATTTGAATTTGGTAAAATCCCTTTATTTGTAAATAATAAATAAATAAATGATTTATTTACTATTTTAAGAATGTGGTTGAGTAATAATTAAATAAATAATGATTTATTCAATTATTTATATATGATTGAGTCAAATTTAACGAGGAATATTATTTCAATAATGTTTTAAATAATTATTCCTAGAAAATAATAAGATAAATGATGATTTATCTAATTAATTTTCTTGTTTTGGGTTAAATATGACCAGGAATATTAATTAAATTGTGGTTTAATTAATTATCCCTTGAGAAAAATCAAACAAATAGGGATTTATTCAATTATTCCTCTTGGGGTTTCCTATTTAGACCAGAAACAACTTAATAAATTATGGATTACTAAGTTATTTTTCATAGTGAAAGCAATTTTACTAGGGTAAAATTGGTCTTACATGATGTACTTTGGTCCATCTAATAGTAAGAGGTTAGATGAACAAAAATTGGTGTAATAGTAGGACTCTGTAAACACTCTTTCTTGCTTTATCGATCTTGCTATCCGACTTGTAAGTGTTTACTTGTTTCCGATAAAATGTTGCTATAAAATGCTTTCGATAAAATCTATTATATTTTTCATTTTAACAACAAGAATAACAGGGGTTTGAAATATTCTTGACATACCTTCTGATGAGAAAAATAATTTGGTCTCAAATCTCCTCCAAGTTTGTAGATGACATGTAGACCACTAGCGTAGATGCCAAATCCACCAAAATAATCTCACCAACAATGTTGAATCAATGGTAAGCCCTATGAACTAGCTCCTACACCATAGTTCTAACTGATAAATGTGGGACAAAACTATCCTCCAGCCTGATTTAGGCCCATTTTGTCATGAACCACGTTGAACATGACCAAAAGTTCTGTTAACTATGATGTCAGTGATTTCCAGAGATCGAAATATCAGAGGGGCACTTATGGTAGGCATCTACCTTTCTAGCTTCTTGACAATATGCCAAAGGTCTAGACGGGGATTGAACCTAGGTGTAGAGAGTGCAAAATCTACTGTCCAACCATTTCATCTACTAAATTGGACATCAATGTGAGAATGTTTCCAGGAGACACATTCAATATTTATAATGGCATTCTCTATCAACCTATTTAATGCCTTCCAAATTATGTCAAAGCCCACAAAATGATGAGTCATGCCTGAACATATGTAAAAACACCTCATTGATGTGAGATGAAGCAGTGGTGAGAAATGACTCCAAATATTAACTTTTGCTGTAAAAAATCCGAAGATTCAAGATACCCCAATGGAACCTTGCAATAGAGAAATATCCATGAAAATATGTAGATAGTTGCACCATAAGGTGAATGTTTGCCACATGTGCACCCTTGCCTCCAAATATGTAAACTCAATAACAAAACATGCCTCAAAAGACACAAATACCCCCCCAACATGTGAAATAATAATAAACCCAAGCTCTCAAAATTCACATTTGCTGTTGATAAAATTCTTCCAACAAAATCCATTATATTTTGCATTTTCATGCAGTAACAATAAGAATAACAGGGGTTTAACATATTCTTGACATACCTTCTTATAGGAAAAATAATTTGGTCTCAAATCTCCTCCAGGCTTGTAGATGACATGTAGACCACTAATGTAGATGCCAAATCCACCAAAAGCAGCCCACCAACAATTA
Source organism: Pinus albicaulis (assembly GCA_034641835.2). Taxonomy (NCBI): domain Eukaryota; kingdom Viridiplantae; phylum Streptophyta; class Pinopsida; order Pinales; family Pinaceae; genus Pinus; species Pinus albicaulis. The sequence continues at coordinate 1,193,625,206 of CM076572.1, read as the reverse complement.
TGAATCAATGGTAAGCCCTTTGAACTAACTCCTACACCAAAGTTCTAACAAATCAATGTAGGACAGAACTGGCCTCTAGCCTAATTTGGGCCCATTTTGTCATGAACCACGTAGAACATGAGCAAAAGTTTAGATAACTATGGTGTCAATGAATTCCAGAGATCGTATTATCAGAGGGGCACTTTTGAAAGGTGTATACCCTTCTAGCTTCATCATAATAGGCCAAAGGTCTAGATGGGGATTGAACCTAGGTGTAGAGAGTGCAAAATCTTCCATCCAACCATTTAATCTACTAACTTGGACATCAATGTGAGAGTGTTTCCAGGAGACACATTCAACCTTTATAATGGCATTATCTAAATATTTCTTTAATGCCTTACAAATTATGCCAAAGCCCACAAAATGATGAGTCATGCCTCAACATATGTAAAAACACCTCATTGATGTGAGATGAAGCAGTGGTGATAAATGAATCCAAATATTAACTTTCGCTGTGAAAAATGTGAAGATTCAAGATACCCCAATGGAACCTTGTAATGGAGAAATATCCATGGAAATATGTAGATAGCTGCACCATAAGGTGAATGTTTGCCACATGTGCACCCTTGCCTCCAAATATGTAAACTCAACAACAAAACATGCTTCAAAGGACACAAATAACCCTCCACCATGTGAAATAACAATAAAACTAGCTGTCAAAATTCACAATTGCTGATGATAAAATGCTTCCGATAAAATCCATTATATTTTGCATTTTCATGCAGTAACAATAGGAATGACAGGATTTTGAAATATTCTTGACATAACTTCTTATGGGAAAAATAATTTGGCCTCAAATCTCCTCCAAGCTTGTAGATGACATGTAGACCACTAATGTAGATGCCAAATCCACCAAAAGTAGCCCATCAACAATGCCGAATCAGTGGTAAGCCCTTTGAAATAACTCCTACACCACAGTTCTAACTGATCAATGTGGTATAGAACTAGCCTCCAGCCTGATTTGGGCCCATTGTGTCATGAACCACACAGAATAGGACCAAAATTTCTGATAACTATGGTGTTAGTGAGTTCCAGAGATGGTATTATCAGAGGCGCACTTTTGGCAGGCGTCTACCCTTCTAGTTTCATCACAATAGGCCAAAGGTCTAGATGGGGATTGAACCTAGGTGTAGAGAGTGAAAAATATACCATCCAACCATTTCACACTACAAGGAAAAGACCCTCTAGCGGAGGTTATAAAGGAGGTTTTTAGTGTTATAAACTTGGACAAAATTGTCAAAAAAACATTTGCTACAACATCCGTTTATGGTTATGGAGGTTTTGGCGGAGCTTTTAACATAAATTCAATACAACTAAAAAAAAATGGGCGGCCGGAGGCTATTACAGATTTTTTTTCATCGGTGTGCTACTATGCCTTTAACGCACCGGTGCGTACATGCCAACGGTGCCTCGGGGCTGTGCCAGTCCAATGCACCAGGACGTTTAAATGTAAAACCGCACCGGGCGTAGTGTTGGTCATGCAACGCACGGGGCCATTCTAATTGGTCTTGGGATTTGTGTGGTGCCCATAGGTCGTATCAACGCACTGGTGCGCCGTATCACAGAAAGGCACCGAGATTTATAATTGGTATCGGTATTCATGCGGTGCCCATAGATCGTAAAAATGCACCAGTGCTTATAGATACGTAAACACTCCGGTGCGCAGTATCAAATAAACGCACCGATATTGATAACTGGTATCGGTATTTGTGTGGTGCCCATAGATCGTATAATGGCACCAGTGCGTATAGACACATAAATGCACCGGTGTACAGTTACTGTCACACACCAGTTTTCATGTTGTATTTTTTAGAAACATCGACCTGTGACAGTCCAATTATTGTGATTGTTTTAAATTCATTATTCATCAAAATTTGACACATATTATAACAATATTCATATTAATTACATTTTTATTAATGCATTTGAATGTGATGTTTGGATTAGTTTGTTATATCATATCATAGTTATTGTGGTTTTTTAAAATTCATTATTCATCAAAAGTCGACACATATATATCTTATAACAATATTCATATGAATTAAATTTTTATTAGTGCATTTGAGAAGGACAATGGAGAATGCAATAGAATAAATTAAAACATATTTTATGATTATATATATATATATATATATATATATATATATATATATATATATATATATATATATATATAGATATATAAGATAATCTTTATCATACAAAATGGGATAGTTATTGGTATTCTTTGTTTCTGGAAGTAATCATCATCTTTACTTTGAGCACTATGTCAATTACATTAAACAAAATGTTTGATTTCATAGACATATATATTTAAAAAAATAAAATGCCTTGCTTTGATATCCAAACATAGTGATCATCGTTCTTCGCTTGAACTGATGTCACTGCTAAAGTTACTTCCATGACTTGGGTTATTTTCAGGAATGTTTTGTTCATGGTGTTGATTGTTTTCTTCTTCTTCACCTTCCATCTACAAACATAAAAATAAACTGAAATGAGTGTATAACATTGGTGAGAATAATGAAAATTTCAATATTAAATAATATATATCAATGTAAATCGAAAATAAAAATGACGTACCATAGCAACAATTAACTCATAAATTATACACATTCTTTCAAAACCATGTACCATGCCATCCTTCAAAATTTCATCTATTGGCGCAGTTCCATACTTTTTTTCCTGCAAGTTTTATACCCCATAATAAATCATATATTTAATATAAAATATTTTTTTGTTCTATTAATTATATATGGAGCTAAGTAAAACAAGATCGATAGATGCTTAGAAATTTCACAATTAAATTCTTATATGCCAACATATACTCACAACCCATATTTAACCCAATTTCAATCAATTCATGCTTAGCACTTGTTTGAAGACATTCAATGATGATTTTTGTAAAAAAAATTAAAAAATACGAAAATGAAATCTAGTTAAGTTGTTATAAGGAAGTGACAATTACTCACAAACTTAGAGATCAACCATTTTCTTCCTTGTTGTCCTGTTTTATGTGTTGAATGGGTTCCTTTTTCTTTTCTTTTCTGCAAGAAAATTCTTGAAATTTAATATTTAATGCTAAATTTTTTATTTATTCTACCTAATGATCGAAAAATTTAATGATTACATATTACATTTGAAGCACGTTGTTGTTTTTGGAAAGAACATCTATACATTCGTTCCACTAGATCCCTCAAAATTTTGTAAAAGTTTTTCCCCTTTCGTTAACTTCCAACACTACTCCAGATGAGCTAAGGAGCAATTGATTTTCATTTGCATGTTATATTTTTTTCTTTTCTTAGAACAACATTCCTTTTCTGAGTTGTTGGTCCATGTACAACATTAAACATATGTGAATTAGTAGACTGTTTGACACATGTTATCTAATAATTTTAATTATATTATTAATGATAATTAAAAAAAGAAACTCATATTGGATCGATAGTATTTTTTCATTCACCTGATTCATCCATTTGCAATTTTTCCATTAAAATTTTACGCTCTTCTGGTCCTAGATCATAAATAATCATATCGAGCTTCGTCATTTTGTGGCTTTGCATGATATACATTAAACAATACATATTAGTTAAACTTACATATAGTTCAAAAATAATATTTTTTATAAATAATTTACAAAGAACTTGTCTTTTTTTCTTTTCTTGATGTGTTAATAGTAGTTTTGTTACTTGATCTCTTGTTAGACATTTTTTTATCAATCTGAAACCTGTACCATATCATTCATTAATATATTTATAAATAAATTCTCACTTTTCAGATAGAAAATAAATCTCAAGGTATCGGTGCGTCTTTCACGAGGTCCTGACCGCCGTTGGTACGTGGGGATATTAACAACGCACTGCAAAACAGTATAATACACCATACGGTGCGTTGGGTATTGTAAACGCACCACAAAAAACAATGTAATAGACCTAACAATGCGTGGGGTATTATAAACACACCGCAAAAACAGTGTAATACACCGTACGGTGCTTTCCTAGTTAAATGGAGCACTGGTGCCCTATTTCAGATTTGGCGCATGGATTTAAAAAAAAAAAATCAAATTTTTTTACTATAGTACTTTCGTGGTACACTGTATAATACAGAGCATCAGTGCGGTATACTACGCAGGGCACACCGATAAAGAAAAATCCATTTTTTCAAAAATTCAGGCAATATCTGAATAGATTGGGATCTGACTATGCAAGTCATCCCGTGGGTTGGACGTCAATCGAAAATGAAAAACCCTAATTCTGAAATCATAGAATAAGGGAGAAGAAAGGGAAAAAACAAAAAAAATGAAGGGTTTAGGGTAAAAATGGATAAACTGCAGAAAAAAGTAAAAAAAATCATCAATTTTAATCACGAGATGGTTTTAAATTCTATGATACAGGGTTTGAATCACCAGAGGTTTGGTTTCTGATTTTCTGAATACTTCTGTTCGAACGTATTTCGCTGCTCTCCAGTGTCCTCCTGCTCTCTTACTGCAAGTTGTCTCCTGTAAATATCTGGCTGAAAATTTTAGCAAAAATAGTGAAATAATGAAAAATGTTTAGTATTTAAAGAATTATTTTATGAAATTAGATTTTCAAAAATATTTTGTCGCCCATTTTTCAAATTGTTGTTTTTTTTTTCACTTAAAGAAAATAGAGTTGCGTTTTTTTTATTTGCGTTTATTCGTTACGGGTGCGGAAGAGTTGTGACACACCGGTGCGTCTTATTTATATGACGCACCGATGCGTGTTAGGATGATAAGCGCACCGGACTGTATAATTTTTTTTTTTGGTATGTAAGAACATAATAAAATAATGATAATTATAAAGTACATGAATTTATTTTCATTATTTTCTAAACTTTATTATGTCACAAAAATTCGTATTATTCTAGATTTGTTATTTTACAATTATTTGCAAATTTACAAATTTAAATATTTTAATAAAATCGCTTCACATTAATACAATTAAAATTTTCACATTAATAGAATTAAAATTTTACAAATATTTTACATACAATTACAATTAAAAGTACAATAATTACAATTAGAATTAAAATTACAATTACAATTTTACATTAATTTCGCATACACAAATTACGATTAGAATTAGAATTAGAATTTTAATTTTACATACAATTACATTTACAATTTTACATAGAATTACATTTACAATTATAATTACAATTTTACAAATATTTTACATACAATTCAATTAAAATTATAATTACAAATACAATTACAATTTTAGAATTTTACATACAATTACATTTACAATGTTACATGGAATTACATTTACAATTACAATTACAATTTTATAAATATTTTACATACAATTCAATTAAAATTACAATTACAAATACAATTACAATTTTAGAATTTTACATACAATTACATTTACAATGTTACATGGAATTACATTTACAATTACGATTACAATTTTATAATTTTTTTACATACAATTCAATTAAAATTACAATTACAAATACAACTACAATTTTAGAATTTTACATACAATTACATTTACAATTTTACATAGAATTACATTTACAATTACAATTAAAATTTTACATTAATAAATATTTTACAATAAGTACAAATACAAATACAATTTTACAATTTTACATACAATTAAAATTTAAATTACAATTACAATCACTACATAATATTTAATAAATATCATGGTCATTTAATATTAAATTAATTATTAAACATCATCACGATCATGATAACCATCGTACAAACATCATATTCAACTAATAAACACATTCAAACATCAAACATCATATTCAACTAATAAACACATTCAAACATCAAATTAACATTATATATTAAGATCATCACAACACAAACATCAAATTTACATCTCAATATGTCAAATAACTCATGCTATCACATATACACATCTATCTGCTAGCTAAACATTAAATGAACATATCTAACATGACTAACAATATGCGCCACATCATGATGATCATCAACATGAAAATTAAGTACAACTGCAACATGAACATAAAATACATGGACGATATATATATATATATATATATATATATATATATATAACTGAATAATGTTAAAAATATACAATTGTAATATAAATGTCATGGATCAGGCGCTGGTGGTAGTATAACAACATCAATAGCAGTACTACAAGTGGATGCCTGCTCAGTAAAGCTAGGTGTAGCCTCGACAGTCGATGGTCAAGCCTTCTCATGATCATGATCACTAGTACTGATGGATGCATCCGTTGGTGGTAGTACAACATCAATATGAGCAGTAGTAGTGGAGGCTTGCTTAGTGAATAGTGCAGCCTCGACGGTCGATGGTCCAGCCTGCTCATGATCATCATGACTAGTACTGATGGATGTAGCTGTAGGCTGCTGACTGGACGTGGCCGATGGTCTAGCCTCATCTCCATGATGACTGTCAGATGCTACCAGTGGAGTGTCATGCTCATCAAGTGCGCTGCGAGGTGAACGATCAAGAGATGCATGTGAGTTGCTGCTCGCAGGCTCATGTCCATCACGTGCCGCAGCTTGACTACGCCTATAGCTATGGACAGTCATCCTGAGTCGCGTAACTGCTGTCGTAGCTCATATGACATGCTGCATCAGGCCGTACATGTCATGTGGCATGCCTCTCCACATCCGTAACAACCTATCATTGGCCTGTATGTCTCTGTAATGAGCAAGCCTGATGCCCGAATCAAAAATCAATGCACAAAGTTGGTTGGCCAACTCCATCCTATATCTAGTCTTAGGTCGACCATGCCTAGTAAAAGGCGGAACCAGTGCACCATGATGAGTAGGAGCATGTCTCTCTGCTACACTGGCCTCATCCTCATCATTATCATGCTGGACATCAACCATATCCTGATCATCATCATCAGGATCCACACCTGGATCATGTGGTGGACCTAACATCTCCTCGCCATCAAAAGAGCCAATGTCTGCAAAATATATACAAGTACACAACAATAATTAGACAATTTCATTACACAATTTAATAAAACAAGTTAATTAAGAACATGTCAGAATAAATATAAATAAAACAGTAATATTACCTCTATCATCTGGCGGCTCATCAGTTGTGAAGAGGATGTTGGGACACCCTCGCCAATCTAAGCCAGCATAAGGACATGGGACCAAAATGAAGGGATGCAACCCATCAACACTGGCTAGCAAGTCTAGTGAATCATGTGATATCTTGGCTGGAAACAAAGTGTCTTCCCTCTTGGGCATCATTTTCCCCCACATATGCATCCTGGCCTCAAAAATCGGCCTACGAAGTTGCCGAACAAAACTAGGTCTCATCTCTGGAAACCTCTCAAAAAATAAACAAAACAACTCTGAAGCAAAAAGGAAGTTGACCCTCCCTTGTGCATGAGCACTGTTAGCACCTGAATTGGACCCCAGGCTGCAAAAGGCAAATTAGGGTAACAACTAAACCACGCTCAGCCTTGTAGCTATCCCTACAAGGACATGAGAGGGCTCTCTCCGTGAAAGAATATTCAATGGAACATAATAAATGGACTGATATTAGGCTAGATAAAATGATGGGAAAAAGGTTTAATAAAATGAATTTTTCAGGGACGTGTGGGATAAAAAGGGATAGTTGAAACCGGGAATTAAATCAGAACACAAGGTATTTCATGGGGCAAGATAGGCAGGAAAATTAGCAATTAAAATTTAATGAGGATGGGATGGAAAGATTGGTAAGGAGATGAAAAGGGCACAATAAATGGATCCTTTTCAAACAGAAGAAAAATATAGAGTATGAATGATTTCCCAAGGTAGAGCATATAAAATGGATTCTACCTTTCTATCTTGAAAGCATTCAAAAGGAAATGTCTATGGATGGATGGAAGACATAACAATTCACATATGAAACAAAGGAGAAAACAAATGCTAACTCTCATACCACTTTGATCCCACAAATCAGAGCTGCATCTCTTATTAATTCCTGTCAAACTGTACAATGTAGAGTAGAGATGTTCTTCCACACTATTCCCCTTCTTTCTGAGTTACAAACTATTCAGACTTTCAGACTGCTTTACAAATGATTTACAATTACATTAAATAGGCTGAAATGTGGGAACATAGATCCACAAGAGAAGGGAGCTGTTTTAATAGCTGAAGAACCGAAATACAATCATAGTAAAGAAATACAACAATTTGCCCCTAAAAATAAGAGACAACATTGCATTTTGACTACTTGGAGATTTGCTATTAGGCTGTATGAAAGAAAATAGGTAATCCGATGAACAGATTTCCTATTTTGCTGCTTGCTGTAAAAATCTTTGTTTTAAATAAGCTTCTCGGCCCTTTGACTGTCGCTTTTCATATTCTGTTTGAATAAAACTGACCTTTTAATAAACATGCCTTCGAAATGAAACTTTGGCTTTAGTGAAGGGAAAATAATGAATAGGAAGGAAGGGAGAGGAGGTGGGAATCATATAGAAATCTCAATCGCAATAGACGGGTGGAGAAATATAATACAACAAAGTCAATGTAATATGACGCCATCACAATCGGAGTCGGAAGGACCGAGGAAGGGGATATAATATAATAAATAGTTTGAAAACGCATTTTTACAATAGTGTAATCGCAATCGGAGCTTCAGGGAATAGGGAGGATAACAAAAATCTTTCGATGCGATCAGAGGAATAAAATTTGTAATAATGGAATAATAGAAACTTTAACCTTTTCCAAGGAAACGAGCTCTTTGTAATGAATGGGTGGAAGGCTTAAGTGGTGGGACCGGGGTCAATTGCAATCGAAAATCGGAGGTAGGGGTGGAAGCGAAACACATATGGGGAATGCTGATGCGATTGGCCCGATTAGCTGTGGGCCGTTCGATTGGCGGAGAAGATCAACGGTGGGATTTTAATCGGGGGATATTAATCGGGGAGAAGTCCATGGAGGTGCCGATTTGAGTTTGGGTAGTCTGATCGGATGGACAGATTGACGACCTACAAGTAATCGGGCGGAGTCAATCAGAGGCAGGGATTAAGCGGTGTGATTGGATTGGGGAGAGCCTTATGAAAGTTCCGATTGTGATGGCCCGATTGCGTATGAGTCGTCCGATCGACGATCGGATCAACGGTGGAGATCTTGTTGAGTGGGGCCAATTGGAGGTAAATGAAACAATCGCATCGGAGTTTTGGAAAAGGGGAAGGTTCAATCGGAGAATGTTGTGATTGATCGAAAGAGGGGCTGCGATTGCGATGGGATCAATCGGAATAGCATTTCTAAACCTTGCGATTGAGATATAAAGGGGATAAACCTTTGGGTTAAGGTTTTTATGATATAAAACTTTATTATTAAGTTTTATTATAAAGCATGGTGGGGAAGTGGTTTATACGGTGGGACTTTATAATATAAAACTTTTTATTATAAAGTTCTATGGCATGGAGGGGAAGTGGTTAGCAATTAAATCACATATTTTTAAAAATAATTTATAATGTGATTTTGTAATCGGAAAGGGGGAAAAGGGGTTTTTATTAAAGAAATTTAAAACTTTAATAAAACAAAGTTTAAGGAAAAATGGGGAAATAGGGGGTATATGAGGATATAAGGGCTTTTACTTCACTTAAGCATAAATTTCAATCCAGAAGTCAGTTTTGAAAGTGTAGTATACCGTTGGAAAGCTTGTTCTGGGCTCTTTTTGATAGATCTACTTTGGAGGATGATTTGGCATTGAAAATTCTGCAGAAAACTCTCTAAAGGCAGGGACATCATTTTTTGGAGATAACAACTTCTGAATTGTGACTTATTACACATGATGATATAGAATTACATAATGAATGATAATAAAGGCAAAATATCATGTTTTCACCTCAAAACATAGTTTTGAGGTGAAAATTACATCAAGCTAAATAAAATATCTTTTGATCTTCCAGGTGTTGTGACTTTTGATTTTATTGACTTCCTCATGGCCTTGCTGATATTATTGACATTTGACTCATTAATTTGACCATGGTGAGACCTTAGAAACTAATGAGACCCATCCTATGACCTAATGATATGATTTTGAGAATAAAAGTGACTAATGACTAAAGACCATAGAAAGGAAAATCAGTAAGTACCTCATGAGGAACAACTGATAAAAATTACTACCATCAATGAATCCATGACCTAACAGAATGGTGAAATTTATTTGGTATGAGACACCTAATATGAAAATGCAAAAGAGCAGTTTTGATCACTGATGGCAGTGTGACTAGACTGACACTAACAAGCACGATGTCTATCTAAGGCTGTACAAAACTGCCGCAAAAAAATGGCAGACCACTTGACAAGTTGTGGCTGCTGTACTAAATAATCAACATAATATAAAAGTGAGCAACTAATGTGTTGCCTGTCACTGGTGTTGTGCGAAATGGTCGAAATGATAAGGGAGAGGCACTGCACGTCCTGACTACCAAAAGCACCTATATGTAACTCACCTCCAAGTACCTGAAACTCTGAAGGAGACAGTACATGTGCTCCAATGTATCTTTGGGAGTAAAATAACCGACTCCTTGCTGCACAACCAGCTGGCACGTCTGGGAATGAGGGAAAATCCACCCTCTCCTCGATAGTCATGTAAAAAAATAAATATCCTCCTTAGTGGGTGTGTACCATTTGTCAGGACCAACCTGGAAAGCCTGCCTGTGGGCATTCCACCCGTGGATAAGATATCTCAAAAATACACTGTGCGCCTTTAGGGAAGTAGCCTCCTCATATAACTTGAGGAGGCCTACCTGCCTAAGAATCTCTTGGGTATCTGCAATAATAGGGCAAGAGTATGCATCTCTCTCCCTCTCTCGGGCCTCCCATTAGCGAATCATGTCATACTGTTCAGCTTGTTGTTGCTGCCGTTCCTCCTCTTCTCTTTGAATCATTGCCATATTAAATAGTTTTTTTATTAAAACATAAATGTATTTAGGAATATAAATATATATATTTTTTGGGAAAAAAACAAACATAATAAAAACAGTCACGCACCAGTCGTGGTGCGTCTTAAGAACATAGAGTACCGGTCCCGGTGCCCATAATGAGATACAACGCATCAGCCTCTGTGCAACTGTCTATTTTTCAAGCACATTAACTTTATCAAAGTTCAGAATAGCAGTGCGCTGACTTAAATATACACCCTGATGTGTGTAGTCATGTCAGTGCACCTAATTCATGACAATTACATAACTGACAGTGCGGTCTTTTACCCGGCCACACCGTTAACCCTCTAGGAATCTGGAATGTGGTGCGATGACATACTCTGGGGCGGATAATTCCATCAGTGCACCACACTGTGATTTCCTTGGTCAACGGTGCGCCTGGATAAATGAGCGCACCGCCTTTTATTTCATTTTAAAACTATTTGGGGCGCCTTTTGGTACTGCCCCAGAAACGATGCGGATATCATTAGCACCGGTGGCGGTGCGGCATGTAAATTTTACAAGCAACACCGCTATCCGGTGCGAGCCGAACAGATCTGCGCACCGTTCGACAATTTTTTTTTTTTAATTGTTATTTTTAAGGTTATTTCAATTTATAATCTTCTAAAAGGCTTAATTATGGAAAAAACTAGAAAAATACTTGTACATTTCGCCATTGAGGAGGCATATTGGCTGTAAATTTTGCAAAAGAAAATTTTCCCACTGTTTTTCAAAATGAAAGCTAGATATTGGTGGCCAATGCAGAGCAGCAGTGCGTGTAATGGGTGCAATGAGAGCATCGATGTCAGGGTGGCTCAGACAAAGGGAAATGGAACCAGTGCTTGAGAGCTCTAGAGCATTGAGGAAAGTGAAAAATGAAGTTTCTTGGCCGTAATTTTTTTTTTTATTTAACCCTTTTCCGGTGCGCAGGGTTTTATAGGCGTACCGACACGCTTACCTACAGCCGCACCGGGCTATGTCAAATTTGGTGCATTGTTTATAATGCACTGGGGCGGTTCCTAACACTGCAATAGGATGTTTCAATTTCGGTGCAAAATTTTGATGAGGCACCGGGGCGACAAATCCGTAAAGCACTGGTGTGGAATAGTCGTAAAGCACCAATTTTTTGGCCATAATTTTTTTTTTAATGTAACGCTATTCCGGTGCGTGTGGTTTATCGGTGCACCGGTGCTGTTGGGTAAGAATGCACCGATGCATTTATGTTTAGGCGTAGTGTTTTATGATGCACCAGCCTGGAAGAGTGGTGAAGCACCGATGCGTTACAGTAATAGGAGGCCCCGGATGTGTGTGTATGTCGCGCAAGCTGTCCGGTGTGCCAATGTCTCGTGCGCACCGGTGCGTTCTATGGGATGTCGCGCACCGGTAATTGAGAGCTCAGAAACACTGGAAAGCTAAAAAATCCAGGTTATTTTTCCGTAATTTTCTAATATAACCCTTTACCAGTGCGTGTTTTTATAGGCGCATCGGTGCTCTTTGATAAGAACGCACCGACATGTTTTTGTTTTGGCACGGTGTTTTATGATGCACTGGCATGGAATAGTGGTGAAGCACCGATGCATTACAGAAATAGGAGGCCCTGGATGTGTGTGTATGTCATGCAAGCTGTCCGATGTGCCAATGTCTCGTGCACACTGGTGCATTCTATGGTAGGGCAAGCACTGGTAATTGAAAGCCTAGAAGCACTGGAAAACTGAAAAATCCGGGTTATTTTGTCATAATTTTTTTTAATATAACCCTTTACAGGTGCGCATTGTTTATAGATGCACTGCGTCTGTTTCTTACAAACGCACCGGTCGGTTTGTGTTTTGGTGCAATGTATTATGATGGACCGGTGTGGTTTCTTTCTACCACACCGGCCGTCTCGGTTTTGGCGCTGTGTTTTATAATGCACCGGCGTGGAATATCTGTAACGCACTGGTGCTATAGAATAATAAGACGCACCGGGCGGGTGTGTATGGAGTGCACGATGTCCAGTGTGCCAATGTTTTGGTCTGCACCGGTGCTTTCATGGTTAGAGTGCACTGGGGCGACTTGTAATGATAAGTGGATCGGGAGGAAACCATTCACAAAACCCTCTGCCCGCCAACCTCCTCTAGTAACCTCTGCTAGAAATGGATGTATGGGGTATGTTTATGTGGGGTTCCTCAAAAACATTCGCTAGAGGGTATTTTCCTTGTAGTGTCATCTATTAACTTGAACATCAATGTGAGAGTGTTTCCAAGAGACACATTCAATATTTATAATGGAATTCTATAGAAACCTCTTTAACACCTTAAAACTTATGTGAAAGCCCACAAAATGATGAGTCATGCCTCAACATATGTAAAAATGCCTCATTGATGTGAGATGAATCAATGGTGAGAAATGAATCCAAATATTAAGTTTCGTTATGCAAAATGTGAATATTCAAGATACCCCAATGGAACTTTGCAATGGAGAAATATCCATGAAAATATGTATATAGTTGCACCATAAGGTGAATGTTTGCCACATGTGCACCCTTGCCTCCAAATATGTAAAATCAACAACAAAACATGCCTCAAAAGACACAAATACCCCTCCACCATGTGAAAGAACAATAAATCCAAGCTATCAAAATTCACATTTTCTATTGATGAAATGCTTCCGATAAAATCCATTATTTTGCATTTTCATGCAGTAACAATAAGAATAACAAGGGTTTGAAGTATTCTTGACATACCTTCTTATGGGAAAAATAATTTGGTCCCAAATCTCCTCCAAGCTTTTAGATGACATGTAGACCACTAATTAGATTCCAAATCCACCAAAAGCAGCCCACCAACAATGTTGAATCAATGGTAAGACCTTTGAAATAATTCTTACACCACAGTTCTAACTAATTAATGTGGGACAGAACTGGTCTCCAGCCTAATTTGGGACCATTTTGTCATGAAACACAAAGAACAGGACCAAAAGTTTCGATAACTATGGTGTGAGTGAGTTCCATAGATCGTACTATCAAAGGGGAATTTTTGGCAGGCGTCTAGCCTTATAGCTTCATCACAATAGGCCAAAGTTCTAGATGGGGATTGAGCCTAGGTGTAGAGAGTGAAAAATATACTATCCAACCATTTCATCTACAAACTTAGACATCAATGTGAGAGCGTTTCCAGGAGACACATTCAATCTTTATAATGGCATTCTCTAGAAACCTCTTTAATGCATTACAAATTATGCCAAATCCCACAAAATGATGAGTCATGCCTCAAAATATGTAAAAACAACTCATTGATGTGAGATGAATCAATGGTGATAAATGACTCCAAATATTAACTTTCGCTGTGAAAAATGTGAAGATTCAAGATAGCCCAATGAAACCTTGCAATGGAGAAATATCCATGAAAATATGTAGATAGATGCACCATAAGGTGAATGTTTGCCACATGTGCACCCTTGCTTCCAAATATGTAAACTCAACAACAAAACATGCCTCAAAAGACACAAATACCCCTCCACCATGTGAAAGAACAATAAACCCAAGCTGTCAAAATTCACATTTGTTGCTAATAAAATGCTTACGATAAAATCCATTATATTTTTAATTCTCATGCAGTAACAATAAGAATAACATGGGTTTGAAATATTATTGACATACCTTCTTATGGGAAAAATAATTTTGTCTCAAATCTACTCCAAGCTTGTAGATGACATGTAGACCACTAATGTAGATGCCAATTCCACCAAAAGAATCCCACCAACAATGCAGAATCAGTGGTAAGCCCTTTGAACTAACTCCTACACCATAGTTCTAACTGATCAATGTGGGACAGAATTGGCCTCCAGCCTGATTTGGGCCCATTTTGTCATGAACCACGTAGAATAGGACCAAAATTTCTGATAAATATGGTGTCAGTGAGTTCCAGAGATCGTATTATCAGAATACATTGTTTTTTTCTTTAAAAGTATCATCTGTTTAGAAATTCAAAGCACTTAAATTATGCAACATGTCCTGAATTAGTTGCACAACCTTTGCACTACTTGTAACTAGTCTAATGCTCATTAGTGCATATCAAACTCAACATTTCACTCTTGTAGAAACACCAATAGGAAAAGCAGTTGGTAAGGATTGCGAGAGATTTGATGGCAACACCCTAGCCCTTGTCAAGCCATAATATTGGGTATGAATATTTCCCAATTTCATATATTATTCACCTTATGAAATACTATAAAGGATGACGTGCACAAGATGAGAATCACATAGTTTTGGGGGACGAATCCTCTCAATTGTATAAAATACCAAAGCTTATCTGAAATTTTAGAAGGGGAATATGTAGAATATTCATAGATTATTATGGATTCAAGCACCACCCAAAGGAAATTGTTGGGGGGTGGATCTTGTCAACATTATAAAAGAAAAGAGCTTATCAGAACTTTTAGAAGGGGAATATGTAGAAGATTCATAGATTATTATGGATTCAAGCACCACCCAAAGGAAATTGTTGTAGTTAGAAGAATCGATTAGAAAAAATATAAACCCTACTGATGTGCATCTTAATAATATTATATAGCTTAAACACAAAAATGATTTGTTCATTAGAATATTCCTCCACACGGTAGTCTCTTGTGACCAATAAATTTTAAACATACAAATATAATAATAACTAATACTTCTCTTAAAACACTGAAGTTCTAATAAAAACATACCTTTTCATGCGGTATTTTAAACCAGACGAACAAGAAAGAGAATGTGATATAAAGAGTCATGGAAGAAATGAACAAAGACTTTTGAAAATGTAAATAAGAAAATACATAATTATGCATTCACTAAGGATCTTTAATCTTAAGTTCCCCATCGTGCATGCTTCTGAAAATTCCTACAAATCCATAAACAAAAAATGATACAATCTACCAAACCTGTGATCCCCCACATTTATTGTTACAGGCATGGCGCCCATTTAGGTTTTCCACATCAATTAGTCTCAAATCACTAATAAAGGTGTTGAATGCTTCATTATCTTGATCATGTCTGCAAATTCCTCCTTTTCTTTTACTTTAAGGAAGAAATAAGGTTGAGATCCCTTCTTAGAATCCAATGAGAATTTCCATTGAGATGTACAAAGTTGACAAGACTCTGCAAGAATTTGTATGTTTCCAAAAGAAGATGCAAACCAAAGGAGTACGCTTGATGCCATCATAAACAAACATGATTTGGTGCTTTACCTGAGGAGGGGGAGCTTCCTTACCTTGAAATAGAAAATGTTCCTAGAAATCCAAATGGCCCAGGAGACAAATAGGGGAACCATGTTAAAATTATTCAAATATTTGTTAGCGAACCAATTCGTACAGTTGATTAAAATATTTTCCTGCCACAGTATCTCCATGCCTCCTTTTTTATGCACAATGTATGAGTAGGAGATAAATGGTTTCTCTATTACACTTGCAAAGAGAAAAGAGGCTAGGACCTTGCCATGCCCATTTCTGCAGTACCTTCTAGAAACACTTTGTTTTATAAATTGGGCCACATGTAAACATGTATTTTCATCTAAGCTTTCACCTTCAAAGTGGGCCTTCACCACTAAACATTTCTCACCAATTTCATTACCAAAATTTTCTATATAAACTGGCCTGGCAGTGAAATAATATGTAGCAATATTTTTAGACCATTTAAAGGAATCATATCTATCCCTTAGTCTAACAAAATGATAAAATCATCTATCAAGTGTATAGATTCCATGAAACTGCATCTAGTCCCACAAGATTTACATGCTCAATTTTCTTCCAACCTTGCTCTAAAATATTAGTGGTTAATGGCTCTGCATTATCAATAGTGAAGAGTAAAGATTTGGTCTTGAAGTATATTTTGAACCACCTGTTATCGAGTTTCATGTTTTCCACAACTTACCCAAGGGTCTGTTCACAATCTAACTCTTTTTCCATCCCCTCTTCTCTAGGCCATCTAATTTATCCACCAAGGGAAATGATAAAAGTGAAAACAAGTGCTTTCAAAACTGGAGAAACATTAGAAATAGACCTTACTAGTAATCTCGTTCATTCCAGATCCAGATATTTATGTTTTATAATAGCCTACCATGACCCCCCCTTAGAAATAAGCACATGCTAAGTTTTCACTACTGGTGCCTTTCCAATTGGTGGATATCTTACAAACCCCACCCACCAGCACCCTTGGGTTTAGCTATTCTTTTCCACTATACTAAAAAAATGCTATCTCTTTCCTTTTTAGTTCTCCCTAAGAAATGGAAGCAGTTCATTCTAATCTTTTCCAACATCTCCACAAGAATGTAAGCTAATGAATGCTAGTAAACATAAATTGTTTCCAATATTGATTTAACGAAACTAAGCCTTTCTACTATGAACAACCACCTAGTGCACCAATTTGTAATCCTTCTCTCAGTTTTCTGATATAACCAAGTACAGTCCCGTAAGTCATATTAACATAAAACACATGTTCTTTAGGCAACAATTGAAAGATATTATAGAATATGAAAAAAATTTGAAAATTGTCTCCTCTTGTCCTTGGTGCACTTTGTTTAGATAGAAGATTTTAGAGTATGCATTTCCATGCCAGTTTCAAAATAATGCAAATCTAGTGTTTCTTTCTATTTGAGAACTTATTTGTAGGTAAAATTAGGCTATTATATAATTATAAAGATAGTTACATTATAAATATTAAAATTTCAATGATATATCTGATGAGCCTTGGTATTGCACCAAGAGTGCTACAACTCCCAGGGGCTGCCCTACTTTACTTTATCAACCCGGGGTTCATACAAACTTGGAGGTGATAGTGCTATATACACAACATATGCATTATGTTCATGTCATCCTCTTCTACTTTATGAAAGGGTGATATTTCTAAGGGTTCTCAGTGAAGTCTATCACACTTCAATGAAAATAAACTAAGTTGCAGAAAGGAAATGACAGAAAGGAAAATAAATTAAATTTCTGAAAAGAAATGACAGGAAGGAAACTAAACTAAATTTCAAAAATGAAATGACAAAAAATAAACTAAACTGAATTGCGTTGAGCTGGCCAAATGGCTAAACACACTCTACTTATCCTGTGATCTATCTACCATGCTTCTAACCATGCAACTATTCATGATCTAATTCTAACTGAAAAAGTGTTGATTGCAGTTCGGAGGAAAAAGGGCTAAAGGTCTCATGGAAGTCTTAAACGCATGAAACAAGGCTTAGAGGAGTGAAAAAGGTGTTTGGAATTTATTAAAGCACATAATATTGCAAAAATTATTTGGAGTGGGAGGCTTTGGAAAGCGAGATGGTAGAATTGCAATGGAGGGCTGGCAATGAGATATACGATATAACAATATCGCAATGTTGCAAGGTTGGAGGAGAAGTGAGAGTGCAGTTGGGAGGAATTGCGAAGTGAAAAATGTGATACCGAATGCAATGTGAGATGTGATTAGATGTTGTGGTGCGACTGCAGTATTTCAAAATCGGGGTTTAGGGGTTGAAGGTAGTAAGTGAGGTGCAGGGCCGAAATGCGATAATGCGAAATGAGAGAATTGCAATAAGGCTAGAATTGCGAAATGCGAAATGCAATGATTGAAAAATGCGAAAAGGTGACCAGTCAGATGATGTGGTAGTAGGACTGGTGGCATATAGATTTAATAATATCGCAATTGGCGGATAAGAAGTGGTAAGTCTTACAAGAAAACAACAAAAACTGTGATTTGCGATTTCGCAATATCGCAATATCGCAAGGTTGGTAGAGAAGCGATAGTTTAGTTAGGAGGAGAGTGCAAAGTGCAATTGCGATGTACGGTAGTTATCGTAATCAGAAAAAAAGGAGTGGAAAGTGTTAAAGGAAGAGACTAAACACTGAGATGTGTGATTTGCGATGTACGGTAGTGGGAAGTTCAAGGAGGAAAGGCGGGGGTCAAAATCTAGTGGGTTCCAAGCGTTTTGTGTTAAAAAGGTAAAGGTGAGATAAAAAAGGGGAAATCACTGAGATGTTGAAGAATAGAAAAGGAAAAGGAAGGGGTTTTGCGATGGCCAAGATGTGATAATCGGGAAATTCCAAGGTAAAATATCTCATGCGAAACTTTGATGGTTTCTATGAAAAAAAGGTGTGACAATTGATAGGAAGATAAAAGGAGGGAAATGGAGCATAATAGAAGTGTTTGGAAGTGTAACACATAGATGAAAAATGAAGCGGGAAGGCAAGGGTGAACTTCTCCAAAATTTTAATACTGATTCCTGTGAACAAACCTACGGATTCATGCAAGGGAAAACATAAAAAATGCATGATAAAAATAGTGAACGGAACGCAGTTTTTGGGTTTGTGGGAAGGTTCGCCCTCCTTGAGCTCTATTGAAAAAGATGAGAATGGGGTATCAATCCACAATTTTTTGGTCTTACGCTATTCTATTACTCTCAAAAGTAAATGGAAAACTACAGCAGCACACTGAAAGAAAAACCAAGCAGAAATGAAACTATCAGAAACTAGCTAACTATTCAAGAATAAAACTAAACAAATGGTAGAAACAAAACTAGCTAAATGACATAAAGGAAAGAATGAAAACAACAAAGAAGCTGAGGCACATGGGTTAGGTCCTAACCCACAAGCCCAGAGCTCTGGAATTAAATTAGTAAAATGGAGTCTGTCTACTCATTGCATTAAAAATGAAATCTTATTACATCCCGAAGGTCTTAAACAACAAAATCCTAATAGGGTGGAAAATGAATGGACGACATCGAATGGACCAGAATGGAATCGAAGAATGGAATGGAAGAATCAACCCTCATTATCTTTTGATTAGATTTATTTATCCTCAAGGGCAGCTACCAAAAACTCCCTAAAAAATAGGTAATGAATCCACTTGATTCCAAGTGAAGTATGCCTTGAGTGCACTTGGCCTTGAGTCGCTTAGGTGCCTCTGGAATTCGAATTGCTGGAGGGGATATCAGAGGATCCTTTCACTTCCTTTGAGATTTAAGAAGGGTGGAAAAACCCCTTAAATCTCTCCAATATTTCTCCCTAATTTCTTGATATTGTGCTCATTTATTCTCCAATATTGATCTTCTAGTGGCAAGGAGCAAGTCCCTAAATCATCTCCCTCTCCAAATATGAATAATCTGCCAAATATTCTCACAATATTCTACAAAAATAACAAATATTAGGCACAAATATGCAATTACCTTTAAAAATTCCTAAGAAAAGATTGAAGCATAAGAAAACATTATTAAGTGCAGAAGGAGAGATTTGATATATATATATATATATATATATATATATATATATATATATATATATATATATATATAATTCATGTGCATAAGGAAGGTAGATGGGCTTCAGAAAGGTTAGATGGGATTTTTTTAATGTCTAATTTAGAGGCCCATTAATATCAACCTAGTATCCTTCGTGAACAAAATCATAACATAAAATAGTCATAACTTCCTCAATACTTTTCAAAATCACTATTATGATACCAATTCAGAAATGGAATAAACATTTGGCCTTTGATGGCATATTTCAATCTAGTTCCTAGGAAAGGAAAAAAATTCCTCCCAAGTTAGGGCTTTGATATGGATGGAAGGACAACCTCTTGAAGGCATAACACCTAAAATACTGCACAAAATCACTATTATGAGCCCAATGTTGAAATGGAGCCAAAATTTTGCATCTTGAACTTTGATTGTAATAAACCACACTAGTGAAAAAATATGCACGTCACAATTTTTCTGTGGTTGAAGGGAGTAGATCTAGTGGAAGTTGAAAATTAAAAAACCTCAATGAGCCAAGGTATATAGCCCTTGATTGTAAAAACCCACCATTGTTAGATCTAGTAGTGGTGTGAGATGGAAACCTTAAGAGGTGACTAGATCTACATGCTGCAATCAGTGTATTACAACAACAACTAGTGCAACCCTATCATCTCATTTTGTAAATAACATAACAGAGACCTATAGATTGGAATTTGGAGGGATTGAGTGCTTTGTTCTCTTTTGGAATTAGAGTGATGAAGGTAGGATTTATGGTTGGAAAGGCACCTCAGATTTGGTGTAACTTTTCTTTTAATTCCTAGACCTTATATTTAACGGTGAACCAAATTTGTGGTGAAAAAGTTAGGACTTGGAGATTTTCTATAAGGCATATCCATGACATTAAATTTGAAATATATTATAGTGATGGGTCTCATGGGACTGGAAACAATCTAAGTACAAGACATTGTTGACAAACAATGTAAATTACTAAATCCTTCCATTCACACGCACACATTTTCACTGCAATTAAATACCAACAATTTAAGTACAAGACATAGTTGACTCACAATGGAGATCCTTCCATTCAAACACACACACACACACACACTACCATTTATATGAGAGATCAAGCACTGACCTTATCCATTAGTAGCTCCAAAAACATAAAAAATGTATTTATCTATCACAAGCCTTAGATACTAGCGAACAATAAAATGAATAAAATGCATTTCATACGAGCGAATAATAAAAGATACGAGGGTTTGGTTTTGACCTCTTTAGGACACAAAAAAATGATGTAAATAAGGCCAAAATTGAGGCAGATCTAGGGCCTAAGCTTGATTATAAGTTTGTAAATGTTTGAATCAATAAATAAACTCTCAAATCTATTTTAGTACTCTGTTTTATTTTTGGTTTTAGTTCCATTTGAGGAATCCATCGATAGTACATTTTGAATCAAGGTGTTTCATCACAATAGTAAGAGTTCTTCATGTTTTTTGGAGATTTGAATTGAAAGTGAATACCTTGATTCCTTGCTCTTTTTTTCATAATAAACCAATATGTTTGTGGAATTTTACTTACTTATTCATTTATTTATGTGAAAAACAGATGGAGTTGTCTTATAAAATTGCTACCGATGAAGAGAAATCTGTCATTGGCATGGTTAGTTGTCGAGAAGGTTGTACATTTGCTGAAATCCATGATGAAATTATGGATGATGAAATCATTGGATACCATTTTGATTTTATCTAGGATGGTTTAACTTTAAATCCAAAGCAAGGGAAGAAATGGAAATTTTATACAACACTTTTAGGCATCAAGAGGAAACTAGGCACATTTGATGTGGAAACAAAGGGTTTAAATGTAGTGGAAAGAATACCAATCTTTGAAAAAATTTAAGAGAATGTGGAGGGACCTATGAATAAAAAACCAAGAGTTGAAAATATGTCTTTTTCATTGGAAAAAGCCACAATTGTTGATCCTAGTGTATTGGCATCTTGGGAAAAAAAGTGAAAAGATTGATGGAAGAGTTTTTCGATGAGAAACTTACTCTCAAAGTATATTCATAAAAGAGCGAATCTAAAATATAGGTTGATTGTGAAATTTGTGGCATTGATTATGGAACAGGTGATGTATCCTTGGTAGCGCGAACAATGCGCAACTTCAAAAACCATCATATGAAAACAGGGTCCCATCAACAATGTCTTTCAATGCCAAGTGGTAGTGAAATTCCTTCATGTAACAAATTACAAAAAACAATAGTGGTTGGAGATCGATTTCATATTGATCAAGCAATCAAAATTCTAGATGATTTCAACAAGACACATGAGCCTAATTTGTTCAAGGTGGTGGAAACAGCACTTGCAAACTATAAGGACATGAAAATGGTGAGATTCAAATGTACACGATGCAATAAATGGTTTTTTTTATTGCAGACAAGTGGTAACATTCTTAGTTCTCTAAATGAACACATGAAATCAAAGAAGCACACTACTAATACTACAAATGAGGCTTCACATGAGGAGATTGGGTCGAGGAGTGGCACGACTGGGAGACCTAAGAAGCCTACCAATGATAAGTCCCAACAAAGTTTGACTAGGTTCTCGGTGCCATCATCACCATCAGTATTACATAGGGGTTATACAAGTGCAAATCCTTCTACTTCAGGTCTGTTAATTAGTGATTAATTAATAATTTAGACTAAACTTGAATATGAATTTGTGTATTATTTTATTTATCTTACTTCTAATTTTTTTTTGTTTTTTTACTGTGTTTTCATCTTATTATAGCTCAATTATCTCCATTTTTACCACAATGTTGGGGGTATTGGTATCCTTATATTGATAAAAATGGGGAGAGATTGGAAACAAAGGTCCTAATGGATGATCGAAGGGGTGGAAAATTATGGGCCATAGAGAAGCATATCAAGATCATGCTATGTTATAAGGGTATTGAATGTCGTATTGATGGTACATATAGGCATATTCATGCCAGAGGGGTTCTGAAACAGGGATTCCATTTTATTCATTAAAATGTAGATTTTGTAAGTTGGTTCCAGAATGTAATGACTTCAGGATGCGATTATATCGTGAATCAAGGTGCATCAATAAAAGAAGTGAATGAGATATAGGAAAGTTAGAATATTGGACTATTTGACTCAAAATGAATTGAAGAATGCTGTAAGGGTTACAAATTCTAACCATAGATCAACAATGCAAGCTATTTGGTGGGAGAGGACAAATATTGCTACACTCTCTATTAGAGTAATATCTCTAAAGGAAAAGTTGTTTGAATCGACAGAAAGGAAGGATGTCTTTAGGTTTTGTAAGGATGTGTGTGAGGCACATAAGCAAGGAAAATTACAAGGTAAAGATGCATTTTGGGAATTTTTCAAGGATATATTTCATAGCTTGATGCATGCAAAAGTAGGGAGAAGGTATAGTACATCCACAAAATCCCTTTATGATATGATCAAGTTATGGGGAGGTCCTAGATTACATAACTTTATTAGCTTGAATTTGGATGTTCCTTCAATATCTACAACTTTAAGGCAAGTTAGAAAGTCATTGACATATATCCCAGGTGAGCACGAGCACATTTTTAAGGCAGCCGGATAAATGTATGCTTCTTATAAAGCCAAATATGGTATATATGGACCATTTCCTGTATTCCTTGATGAAGATGAAACAATTGTGAAAAAATATGTTAGGTGGGTAGAAAAAAGTGATACAATGGTGGGGTTTTGTGGTTCGAAAGAAGAACACCAATTCCAATCACATTTCTTGGTGATAGTTGGTGAGGGAGATGTAGGCTATGACATTATAAAAAAATATTTTAAAAACAATTTTATTAGCCATTATGCACGTGTTATTATTGCAAACCATTTATATGAAAAACTTCATCATTTGGTTTTGGTTGTTCATCCAACATGCAATAAATTCAATGCAAATTATGTTTAGCAACAATGGGAAAATGTAGAATCTATGTGGAAGAAACATGTAGAAAATAATTTGGGACCTATTGTTGGTCATTCATCGGATGAGGATTATTCTTCAACATCAGGTCTTCCATATCAAATTCCTTGGGAAGGGTTGAGGCTAACTGGGTTGTACAATGGTTGCAATGTAACATGATTTCATGACCAAGATTACATCGACAACGACAGAAAGATAGTGAATCCTTTGTTTATCTATCGACGATAATTTGTTTTAGGAAATAAGTACATAAGTTTTGGTCATGTCAGAATGGTTTATCACACTTTTAAAGTGGATGATTACAAGCTTAAGTGTGAAGATATAGAGAGGATGTATCGACAAAATTGGGATTATGCACAACACATTGCTTCAAGGCATGTTTAAAGGTGTTTGAAAGAGTTGAGAAGTACACCAAGTGGAAATTTAGAGAGGACACTAGCTACAAAGACTTATCTAATTATTGTTGATGACTACATTGACATATTTATGTCTCATAGTTTGAGCCTTTGGGAAAGAGTGCGAAATGCTTCAGGAGTTCATCATTTCTTCACATAATGGTTATGTTGGGTACAAAAACAATCTCATACTAATGTCAACATAAATTTCATTAGCAGAGTGGCATATCAAGATGTGAGAATTTCTTGCCATTTTGCAGTTTTGTTGATGAGATTGTTTTGAGATCAATACTCTAAATTTCCATGTGTTTTGCACCTGGCTGGGTCATATTTATGTGAGAAATTGTTTAGCAAAGTTGGTGGGATGGTTAGAGTGGAGAGGGCCTATGATTTCACTGACTTTCTTCATGTTGTTGGAACCCTTAATAGAGTTGCTGAAGAAGAACCAAATCCCCGAGGGCTTCATTTTAATAAATCCCATAAGAAGCAATAAAAAATTTGAAATAAATTTCACCAAGAAACAATACAAAAGATTGACATATTGTTGTAATATGATTCAATATCCAAAGATGCTAAAATTGTAGAAGCCCTTAAGATTGGATTGAAGGATGCACGAGACATTTTATCAACCCTTGGAATGAAACCAGAAAATTACACTCAATGTTCTTGGTGGGTTAAACCATGGACAGAGGATAAATATTATCCCACATTCCAAATTTTGAATGAAGTAGTTGATGATTCTCCATCGAGATATTCCAACTCTATATTTCAATCTTCCTCTTCATTGGTACATAATGAAAGTGAATTGCAAATAATGGAAAGTGAGTGGAGACATGAGTTGGATGAAATTTTAGATTCCATTGATGACAATGTAAGAAAAAATATAAAACCAGTGGTGGATCTTGATGGTAAGGATATGTTCAAAGCATGTTTGGTTATTCAGTTGAATGGAAATCCAACATTATCTAAAGATAGGTCGATGAAAGTGAGAAATGGGGTCTACTTTAGGTGATATGGGAAAACTATACAAAATGGTGTTTCAATTGGATTTATAATTGGATCATATTGTGGCGTGTTTTTTGAAAACATCTCAATTCGCCCCACTGAATGTACTGCAAGAAAAGGTGTTCCTCGAAATACAAAAAAGGCGTTTCCTATGGAATGTGGTACATTGGAAGGGTTCAAAGAATAATGAAGAAGGCTAGATATAGGGTGTTTGATTACCATAATGACATCGACCTTTTGGATAGCTTAGAAGGCATAGAGCTTCAATTATGTTGGTATAGTAGAATAAAGGGGAAGCACACGTATAAGTATGATTTTACAACTCATGCTTTTGTACAACTTTAATATGTTATAGCAATCACAAACTTATTGTACAATGTAAAGAATGATACATGCAAATTAGAAGATAGTGATTACAAAGTTTTTTTTTTTCAGATTTTGTGAAAAATTTGAACAAGGTTGATTTTCAAAACATTCTACTTTCACTTTCCTTATGTAATTCCATATGTTGGATTATTTATAAATAGTTATTGGTTGTATTTTTTTTTTATTTGTTTGTATGAATCTGATGTTAATTTTGTACTTTTTGGCTTTAGGTCTAGTGAATAATTCAAATGGTTAATGTTCGAGATAACTCAACCTTTTTTTCTACGTAATTTTTGGTGTAAGTTTCTTTCACTAGCCATTCATCTTTTTGTAGTTGTGTTTCATTCAAAAATTAATTTGGCATTTCCTCCATAAAAACAATATAATTGCATACGTATATAACAATATGTACCCAATACCTCAACACATATATACAATTTGATGATAATGGCATCCCTTACCTTAACAGTTGTGTTGGATACCTTCTACTGTGGTTCCTCTAAAGTTGGTCCATTTAATCATGAAAAGCAAGAAAATTTGGTTCCTTTTTTCATGAATATATTTTGCAGATAAGTATGTGGTTCTTCTCACTGATGTTGATGTTTTCCTTGAATTTTTATATTAATGGTTTGCTTTATAGAAAGGATATCAAGGATATAATGGCACGAGGTTCAATCAGGATGGTTTCTACTCACTCAAGTCAACAAATTTACATCGGAGCAATGTCTAACACATGAAGTTCATTTTATTTTGAATGTTTGTGTGGTAGTTGTATTTCCAATTTTTTAAATTGGACATATAAATAAGAGTATGTATCGCAAATGTGCCATCCGACTCTTTTTGGAAGTATTTATTTTTTGGCCATACGCATGAGGTATAAAATAGTTAAATTTCACTTGGTTATTACTGAAAATTTATTCCTCAATCATATTTTGGGCATTGCCTTTCACTTAACGAAATTAACATTAAATACTATTTGTAAAGGTTTTTGGATAGGTGATGGTAGTTGGCTTTCAAATTGTTTGCAACTTTACTGAGATATGTGCTTCTAGTAGATTGGAAGGGTGATGGCACTTTTCTTTCTTATTTTTGCCTATATTGATATATCTATGTGTTTGATGGGCCTTGCAATTCATGCATATGATCCAAGGGGTATTTTAAGGTGAATGGTATCCGATTTTTTGCAACTTTTGAATTGACAATATTTTGATAGGGTGAATGGTATGCAAATTTTAATTGATTTTATTTTTCCAAAGAAAAAAGGCATAAGTTTCTATTTCATGGTTTGGAAAATTAAAATAAATAGAAAAGTTTTTTATAGCATGGCATATCACCTCCAAAAAGGAAAAGCAGGCAACCTTCTGGCCACTTTTCACAATATTTCACGCAACATATACCTATGATATCTCTAAGGAACACAACTAGAAGCAAAAATTATGCTTTGATGAGTGAGGAAGGTTTTCAATGGGAGAAGGAGATGAGGAACAACCAAAGAACATAAAATACTTTTAATTTAGTGTTGTCACATTTTCCTTGTAGTAGAATGCTTTATTATTGTATGTGGATATATTCTTAACAACGTTTGGAATGGGAGCCATATCTTTCACATAAAGCCAGATTTTGAAGCTTCATTGCAGACTCTTCGTGGCCCTGATGCTGATATTTCAATTGAAGAAGATGAAATTAAGGTGCAGGGCCTCTGGTATTTTATAATTTCAATCCTTTTGCTTCCTTCTTTTCATAATCTGACTGTGTATTAAGTCATAGTTAATTGTGATTTGAATCATTTACATCATAGATAAAATCATACTGTAATAGAACATTATGAGTATGTTTGACTGGGTGATTCTTTGTATGAAATTTGTGAAGGTCTAGATTTCTCGATGTATGAAGAACAATGCTCATTTGGGATTTTTTGCATTAAGTTTTCAACATATGGGCGATAAATTGTTGTTGGCAGCAATGACAAATCTATATATGTTTATGAACTAGAAATGAATAGGTTTTATTTATAGATAAAAACTCATGAGGTGTTGTATACTTTTTCTTGGTGACACATCCACACGCCTAGTAATTTTCTTGATGCATATTGGTAATTCATTCCTAATGGGTAATATTTGGATGGGTGGTATTCCAGAAAGCCACATCATAGTACAAGAAGGTATGTCTGTTAAATCTTTCAAATTAATTTTATATTTGACTAAACTGTCTATCTACAAGCTGTTGTAATATAATCTGACTGACTTACATAGATTAGAACTTTAGGCCCTGGTTTGATTAGGGATGCAATATAAGAATGTATGACTGTTAAATCTTTCAGTTTTATTTAATATTTGATTGAACTGTCTATCTGCAAGTTGTTGTAATATAATTTCACTGACCTTGAGAGATTGGAATTTCAGGCCTTGGTTTGATCAGGGATGCAGATCCAGGAAGATGCCCCAATAGAAAGATATTTTCAGGAGAAAGGAAGACCCATTGGGTGCTTGTAATATTCTGTGTTTTGTCACTTATTGTGGGTCAAGCTGCTGCTACACTTCTTAACATGTATTAATTTGATGATGGTGGTAACAGTAGATGGATATCAACTCTGGTGAAATTGGTAGGATGCCCTATTTGTTTCATACCTATGGTATTTTATCAAGGAAAAAAAGCCTCTAAGATTACCCCACTCACACCCAAATTGGTGCTAATTTATGTTGGTTTGGGCTTGCTTCTAGCCGGAGACAATTTGATTTACTCATGGGGTATCTATTATATGCATGTTTCGAGCTATTCACTTCTCTATTCAAGTCAATTGGTCTTCAATGTTGTATTTTCATTGATGTTGAACATGCAAAAAATTACTCCATATATCCTGAGTTCTCTGGTTTTGCTGACTTTGGGTGAAATTTTACTTGCGATTCACTAAGATGGCGACAGGCCTAAGGGAGTCAATACTACCAAGTACATAGTAGGCTACATTTTCACTGTTGCATCTTCTGTAACCTATGGGCTGCTTCTTCCATTGATGCAACTTGTATTCAATAGGGTTAAAAAGAAGGATACTTTTGCAGTGGTTTTGGAGATGCAAATTTTCACATCCATAGTTGCTACTATGGTATGCATAGTTGGATTGTTTGTTAGTGGGGAGTTCAGAGATATGAAAAAGGAGGTCGAGAATTTCACAATTAGGAAAGTTGCCTATTATATGACATTGATATGGTCTGCAATAGGTTGGAAAGTTTTTTCTATTGGGGTAGTGCGTCTGATATTTTTGGTTTCTTCCTTGTTCTTAAATGTGATTAGAACTCCGACCCTCCCTAATGAATCTAGCATTGGGGCCAATTTTTTTGTGGGAATTTCTCACAGGAAGAAATTTATTCAACAAAAATACTTCAACATGTCCACTTCATTCTCAAAATGGATCCCAGATATTGAGATTACTCAAGACAACTTGACCCATTCTCCTTGAGAATATCGCTTGGGTACCTAGAAATATAAGACAAATTTTCTGTTCCATTGATAGTATTTTAGGAAATCCACCTTTGCAATTTGATCTGGTTGATTCATGAATTTTTTGATTGGCCATATCAACACTCTTTGGTTACCCTCTATGATATTCCTACATGGATGAAGCAAGGCAATTGGTTGAATAGAACTGTCCAGTCCTAGACCACTCTTTTGTGAGATTGACCCTTTTCGGATGTGCTCCTATCTCCAAATCCAAGATAAACTACAGGGGCTAGGGGGGAATCTTCTTACTCTATTAAGCAGAGGTATCTACATCAAATATCCTCCCTTCCTTTCCACAAGCATAGTTTCCTAAGGTAATTTTCTTCTGCTATCTATTAGTGCATAACAAGCTCATAAGTCCCTACTACAAATAATCTAACCATGGGACAGTTGGACCCACTCATTGTGCGTTATGCCAGAAAGCAGAAGAAACATAGCAACATCTCTTTCTCTAATGTGACTTCATAAGGAAATTTTGGCAATTCCTTCTACAGGGAAAGTCATCGATACATTCAAGCCACATCATGCATGTAGTTGTTTAATAAGTGGGTTTACCAATAATATGGACCCTTCCACAAAAATTCAGTCTTCAAAGTTAATATACCATTAGCTCTACGTTATATAGATATGTAATGTTCCACATCTAGTGCAGGTAGATTAGCGATTTTGCTTTGGTTGCACATGTCTAGCATATGTAATTTTTAAAAAATGTGCCATTTAGTGAATTTTTATTTGATCGATGTTTATCTATATTTCTTATTTTATTCATTAATTTAAAACACCTGTAGGTACATTTTACAAGGTGATGAACAAGAACAAATACAACTGCTTGCTAAGGATGGGGACATCTATAACAAGCTTACACGCTATTTAGCTCTAGAAATATTTGGACACGAGGATGTAAAAAAATCCCCACTTATTCTTGTTGGTGCCCCAACTAGAAAATGTAAGGATGTAATGAAGGTAAAATTATTTAACTGAAGGGATGTTACAGAGAAAATTGATTATCCCATTGGTGACTGTCTAAGAAAAATGCCTTGTTATTCTCGCTTATCTGGTCTCTCGAGTTTGTATACAAAGGAAAATTTACATTTATTGCTCACATTTCTTTTTTACTTTCAAATAAGAGGTGATTTGCATGTTTGTTTGATGGGAGATCTTGGAGTTGTAAAGAGTCAGTTGTTGAAACACATGATCAGTGTGGCACCTCGAGGAGGTTACACCAGAGGTTGAGGAAGTTGTGGTGTTGGTCTGACAGTTGTTGTTCAAAGTGATCTAGTCACCAATGAAATTGTCCTTGAAGGAAGGGCCCTCGTATGCTACTGAGATTTATTCTTTCCAATGTTTAAGTTATAGGTTTCTTTGGAGTTGGAAATTGTTTTATTTTAGATTGAATGCATCAGAGGTTTCACCAACATATATCTTTCGACACCTTTAGAGTAGTGAAAAAAGTAATGGATCTTTTAAGTGAAGAATCAGGTGTGCTATGGATGAGACAGACAATACTATTATTCATGAAGTGATGGAGAAACAGAGTGTCAACATTGCAAAGGTGGGCATAACAACATCTCTAAATGCACAGAAGGTTGTTCTGGATACTGCTATTGCAATTATCATTCAGTTCAAAGGTATATTCATATGAGTACCTACCATGAATATGAGTTTATGAATGCCATGAAGTCTAGAGATAGGTCTCATGGAGTTGCATCAACTTAGTGGGACACACAGAAGGTGTCCTGTATAGAAGAAAAGGCTTTTGTTTTATCAATGTTTTTATAGAAGAATATATATGTAATTGGAATGTTGTGCTTATTAGGGGGTTCATTCATCTTTTTTTTTAAACTAAAGCTTTTGTGTGTCTTTTCTTCTGAATTTTCTTTGTTAAAGTTTTTATGTGCTCTTTAATTTTGGATCTTGGATAGAAAATATGAGGTATATTTTCATTTTTGGAGCTGTAAACCATTAGGATACATTAAAGGATGGATAAATTTGAAACCTTTTTAAACTCCTATATTGACTTGTACAAAGATCCTAGTGCCCTTAATTTTTCTCCTATTTAGGAACTTGAATTGGTAAAAAGGGATTAATCTATTTTTATAGTGATTTTGTTTACTTGCTATTAGATAAATTTTGTTTTACATTACCTGTTTTCAATCAGTAGTTTTTTATTTAAGCTTTAACTATCTATAGTGTTCTCAACTTTATTTTCCTGCTTTTATTTCCATAGCTAATTAACAGTTCCTTATATACTCTTCACTTGAAAGGAGAGTACGGCTCATGTTTTCTTTCCGGTATTTTAGTGTACATTGTATCCTACTTCTATGATGGAACTTTAATTTTGAGTTTTTTTTTAATACTATGTTCTTTATGACAAGGGTTGCTATGATCTACGAATAACACCTATAGAGAATATCAAACTTCCTCCAACATTTCTTTCTTGTTTTGACTTGTTGTCACTGAGACTTGATAAAGTCGGTATGGATGGTGATTTGTAAATGGCAAGACATGTGTTATACGTGCATCAAAATTGTGATCCACCAGCTTTAGGCCTTACTCCTCTCGAGTCTTATATCCTCAGGTGAGTTGTTGTCACCTTTCCTTTAGATATTGATGCTCGAACTGTCGTACTCTAATTTTGACTAGTTTTTAATCTTATGATGATCAATATTTTCTAGGGCTTATAGTGGTAGTAGAAATAAGGGTACCACCTTATGTGCCTAAAGGCCTTACCGAATATATTTCCAGTGCTTATTCTTCCATGAGAAAAGAGGAATCACAAAGTGATGCACCACATTCTTACACCAATTCTAGAACACTTCTAAGCATTTTTCACATCTCAATGGTAATTTATATGTTCCTTTGTGCAATTACCTAGTGTTATGTGAAAGTTATAGGAGAAGTGACTTTTCAAGTTCTTAGCTTTTCAACACTAGAGTGAATTTGTGACTAAGCAACAAAATTAACCCAAATTTGGCCTTTTAATATTATAAACTCATTTATTGAAATTTTTTTATGTCTTTGTTTCTTTAATCTGGATTTTTTTTCACATGCCCTAAGTTGTCTTAGATTCTCAAAAACAGTGGCTTAAATTGATGTAGATGAAGGCCCCAGGCTTATGCAAATGTCAAATTTCTCCTTATATGCTGAATAAAGAAAGAAAATTGTTCTGGATGGCATATCTAACATCTATTCAATCATAAGGGATGAAGCTTCGTGAAACCTGCACAATAGAAACAAATTGTTAGCTTTAAAACCTACGTGGAGGGGCTTTCTGCATTTATCGGGGGGTTTTGGGCTGTCGGAGCATTTACAGAGGTGGAAAATAGTGGATTGGGTCTTCATTCCAAAGCCACAGGGATTTGGAACCTTTGAACGGAGGTGGCGGTATCAGGATTTGGCAAGAGGAGGAAAAGTGGTTTTCACAAGTGGAACAAGTGGTTTTTGCATGGAGGGAGGGGTGGAAATTTTTTTCGGATGAGTGGGTGCGATTCCACTCAGTGATTGATGCATGGCGGAGGGATACCACCCATTTTAAAAGGTCAGGGTTTTTTTAACCCCTGTGCAAATATATTTTCCATAAGAGTTGTGGGTCGTCGGATCAGGGAAATGTAGATCAACGGTGGTTGAGAGATCTGGAGTGGCGGGCAAGTCATAGGGAGTCGAATCTAGGTGGACACGTGGCGGGGTTTAAATGGAGCGCACATTTTAATGAAGATTGGGGCCTGAGGATAGTGAAATAAGTGGAAAACACTTTATTTATAAATAAAGAGGGGGTTTAAAAAACATTAAAGGGTCATGTTTTTATATTAAAATAGGGTTTTAATATACATAAAATGGGTCCAAGAGGTTTATTTTAATTTAAAAACAATGTAAAAAATACTTTTTAACATTGTTTTAGTGTGAATGGGAGAAAATGATGAAGGTGAGGTTTTTGAAGGGTTTTTTAAGAATGAAAGTGTGTGTTAAGAGGTGGAAAACAGAGAAGTGAGGCGAGGGGTAGGAAAGAAGGATGAAAATGAGAGAAATAAGCCCATAATGAGTCTTTTAAGAGAAGTAAAGTGACTTTGATAAGAAAAACTGAGAGATAGTGAAAAAGGATTTTATGAAGATAATGAAGGCAGTGAGATTTCTAAAGATAGCTGATAGGCAAGGAATGCTATCTTTAGCTGATTGTAATAAATCCATAGTCACCTAGTGAATATGTAGAATAGAGGAGGATAACACACTATATCGGCCTTAAACCTAATAAGTTTGCACCAAGTGCCACATGTTGGACCGTCGATTGTGGAGGTGGTTGAAAAATGCGCCAATCAGTTTGACCCCCGGTCAGGGTGTGGTTGGTTTAATTCCACCACAATTAAGGTTGAACTTGTGCACACCAAAAATTAACCAAACCCTGCATACCAGCTTGTGGCTGCATTGGAGTTCCTTCAGTGGTTTTGTAACACTACCATAACATTAAAATTGATCGTCGAGAGATCACATATGATGTGGTACGAAATAACCGTCGGATTAATATAACTTCCATTAAATGGCGCCATAGCATAAAACTTAATTGTTGCTTTGACCATAGCATGTGA
This sequence comes from Pinus albicaulis, assembly GCA_034641835.2. NCBI lineage: Eukaryota > Viridiplantae > Streptophyta > Pinopsida > Pinales > Pinaceae > Pinus > Pinus albicaulis. Next base: position 1,193,591,212 of record CM076572.1, on the reverse strand, counting down.
CTTCACATTCCTAACAGTCAGGATCCCTAAACCTTCATCCATCGCTCCAGACTTTGGATAAGTTTTAACATAAGGTTTTGATGTCGTTGGATACCTCACATTCTCCGTCGGTTATATGTTGTATCAAATTTTTTTATGCACATTGTTTAGTCAATTTAATGCTCTTAAATTTATATCATAAATTATCGACCAGAGTTGCTAATGTTGTGAAGTGCAAATGCACTATATATGCTAGAATCCTTTCTTAATTAGTTTATTGTGATGATTGTATTTGTGAAGGTTGTTTTTAAAATGTTTTTATTTTGTATGTCCTTGATGAATTGAATTACAACTAAACTAAATTCTAATTTAACTAAGTTTCAAAAACTAAAACAAATTTATTTGAATAAAATTCCCAACTGATTTATCTATTAGTATCTAAGAATTCTTAGAATCCAATATAAGAAAATCAAACTCTAGAAAAAGAACCTATGGTATTTTTATGTTTTTAGAAATGAAATGTTATGTAAATGAGATTGAGTAAGGAATTGAATAAATCACTTATTGTTCTGGCCATAAATCACTATAAAAATACAAATAATTCTCATATGTGTCCCAAAAAGTAAATCATCAAATAACCATTTCTTGAAAGGAACTCACTGAAACTGGAAATGAAATCTTTCAAAGTTCCTGAAATAAATCACATAGAAAAAACTCATCTACCATAAACCATTGTTTGAAGGAAATAAAACTAAGATTACTTCTGCAATTTAATCTTTCAAAAGGAAAGATGAACCTACATCAAATGACAAAAACAAATAATTTAAACATATATTCTAACAAGATGAAATTTTGGAAATGGCTAAAACACAGTAAAAGAATAAATTGAAACTACAACAAATGATAAAAACAAATCATTTAAACATTTATTCTAACAACATGAAATTCTGGAAATGAATACAACGCAGTAAAAGCATAAATTGAAACTACATCAAATGATAATTTTTTTTTTTGTATCTAATTTAAATAACACTACGAAATTCTGGGAATAACACAGTGAAAGCATAAACTTGAGGTTGTATCAAATAACACAAATGAAGCGATGGAAAATATCTAAATGAAAAACATTAACAAAAATATAATATTCTCTATTACACGGACCCTCCACAATATATGGTTTTGAATCTAATCCAACACTAATTGCGAATACACAAAATAAGCTCTGAAATAATTCTTCATTCAAGCAAGGAATAAAACAAAGTTTTGATAAGTTCACAATCATGTCATAATTCACCCCTAATACATTTGTTGGCCATGTATTTATAAAAGCCTATCATTAATTTTCTTGAGGATTTTATGCCTATTTGGACTAACAAATTCTATCTTAAACTCTAAATAGAAAGTATAATTTTGTTGCTTCATGATTTTCTACTTGGTAGAGAAAATTGTGAAGTGTGATGGCTTCAGACTCTTTGCTCGCTTGTTCCAGCACTTAGTTGACCTTCACTTTTGTTAGCCTTGCCGTGGATCTCTGAGGCTGAGAAGAGACCAACAAATGTAACTACAAACCAAGATCTCTCCAAGTAGCTAGCCCTACTAGGCAAGAGAGGGATATTTCCAAGGGATCACCACCAAGAGGCTTGGATCAATTAGTTTTTAGGATGGGTATAGTAGCATAGGCATTTTGATTGGTTGATTTGGGTGCTGGATGAGTGAATTAGGTCAAAGAGGTATCTAGGTCAGGGAAAATAAGATCAGAATTGTAGACATTTGATGGGGCAAGGTAGGTAGGCACTCTAACACTTTAGGGTTTTTAGGTGAGATGGATTAGACTAGTGAGGTGCTAAAAAGAGCATGACAGTACATGAATTCTTTTTAAACTAAAGAAATGAAACAAATTATGGTGACTCTCCCAAAACAGAGCATAAAATATGTATTCTACTTATCAAACTTGAGAATCAAACATATCATATAACTAGAATGAACATGGAAGGTACAAAAAATTCATACATATGTAACAAAAGAAGAAACTATGTCAAAATATAGTACCACAAGCATCCCACCAAAAATAGCTACAACTCTGTCAATAAATTCCTGCCAAAATTTGAATACACTAGTGTCTGTGATCAATACAACAACAACCGACCTATGAAATGAGTAAATAAGTGTAAGATATAGACATGAAACAACTTCTCCAAACCTTAGGGGTCGAATCCCTGGGTTGTGGAGCTGATCCACAAAATTCTGAATTGCAAACCTAGAGTGTAGGGAGGTCAAACTGAATCATCCCTAACTTTAGTGAAACTGATTCATAAATATTCAAAAATACTTTTACCTAATGTATTTACCCCTAGGTAACCCAAAAACATCATAATTACATTTACATCCATCAATTATATTGGTAAAAACATGATTTTCAATAGTGAAACTAAAAAAATTGAGAACAATTCAGAAATATCAGTCACTGCTTAGGAGCGCAGCGCTAGTGTTAGGAACACAACGCCAGTGTCACGAGCAGAGCGCCAGTGTCACGAGTACAATTCCATATTCGTCTCAAATTTTGAAGGGGTTTATGATGTCAAAATTTTGCTCAGGATAGCTCATTGGAAATTATGCTCTGTCTAGTTTCCAGAAATGTGCTTGGTTTCCAAAAATGATAAGTTTTGACCCTCCAAAAAGTCAATATCCCAAGACTGGTCAGGAGCACAGTGCCTAGCTGAAAAATAGGGCAGAAACATGATTTTTAGGGGGTTTTTGGACCTTTTTCCCTACCAGATTGCCCAAATTTGCTTAGAAAAGTGTCTAACTTAACTATTTTCTGCCTTCTCAATACAATGGTAGGCTTTTTTTTTTCCATTTTGAGGCCTCTAGGTCTTGCACTCCTAGCAGTCTAGCTGTGCTAAAAACTGTCAGAAATTTGCAAGAACCCAAAAATTCAAAAATTTGCTAAAAAATCCTTCAAAATTGTTTTGTGGAATCCTGATGAAGTATACTAAGCAATGAGAGATGCCTCAGCAAGGATTTCAAGCTTGTCTCCTTCCTTTTTCTTAGCTAGGGTTTGCTTATGTTTCTCCTTATTGCTTGAGTTTAATGCTACATACCTTGTTTCTTGTGATATACGTGTTAAACATTTTTTTGAGCATCTTCTTGTCTTTGTTTTCCTTCTAGATGAGTTTCTCAAGGTGGATGTTGACCCTGTTAAGCCATATCTCTCTGTCATCTTCAACCTCCTTGGAAATCCTCTTCTAAAAAGTGAGTTTTTCATCCTCAATATTCTGCTATTGTAGAGCCCTCTTAAGATCTCTTGTCTTAGGTCTTGTTCCGCTGCTTTGAATTTCATCATGATCAAGATCATCAAGTGACATAATGGCCTTACCTCTTTTTTTTTAGTAGCTCTAGCTCCATAAGTAGTTGTTGATCTTTCAACTACTTATTCTCTTGCTCAAGAAATGAAATGAAAAAATGAGCTCTATCTAAGTTAGTTTTCAGCTCTCTAATTTGGGCATCCTTTTATTTGACAATTAAGATTGAGGCCTCATGATCATCTTTATGATCCAAGTAACCTAGGTCAAACTTTGTTTACTCATCATGAGGGTCCTCATCCTCTTGCATGAATTCCTCATCCACAGCTGCCTCTTTCTGATGCTCATCCTGATGTACCTTCTTTGCTGATGAAGAAGGCAAGGCCCCTTTATTTGATTTTGATTTTTGATTTTTACTTATTTTATTTTGATTTTTATATTTTTATTGTATATGTTTTTTTTATATTTATATTTATATTTATTTATTTAGTTTTATTTTTTATTTCTATTAATATTTTTTATTTATTTTTATTTTATTTTTTTACATTAAATAAAATTATTTATAATTTAAGGTAACTGATGTTTTGGGTTTTGATCCACTAACATATAATTATTAGAAATAATTTATTTATTATTATTATTTTTTAAACTATTAATAGTATTTAATTATTTTAACATTTAATTTATTCGATATAAAAAACTAATAATAATAAAAACAAATAAATAATTATTATATAAAAAAATAAATAAATATAAATATTAAATTGTTATTTTATTCTTCAAAATTATATTAGATTAATAATTATTATTTTTATTTTCAGATTTTAAACATTAATCTTGGGATTTATTCTTTGTTAATAAATAAACTATTGATTTGAATCAAACTAGCCGTTATTTTACAAACGGCTAGTTGGAGCTTTAAGATATATTTAAAGGGGTTTATTGATTAGATTTTCCATCTTGTCCTGATGATGAACCACACTGGTTGGTTCGAAACGCGTCAACCAAATATATTCTGATGTGATTTTCACCTAAAGATTTTTATCACAGGTCTTGAACTATTTTTCCTTCTAAGCCTCGTTGGTAATTTTAGGCTCTTTGACCACAACTCTGCTAGATGACCCAATTTGACTCTCAAATACTGATGATGGTGATGATATGGGTCCAATAGGCTGAGCTAGTGGAGGAATAGATGGAGTGGGCTGAGATGAAGGAGGGATGGTTTCAACATGATGAGCTTGTGGAGTAGTGAAAACATCATTGGAAATGAAGGTATTCCATGAAATGTGAAAGTGGTTTAGATGATGGAGTAGAATTATTTTCATCAAAGAGTGATGGAAGAGGTTGTTCATTTGCTGATCATATTCTCTCTTTTGTACTATGTAGGCCTTTTTTTCCATGCTCCTGAAAAAATAGTATGGGATGTTGAGAAATTTGACTCTTGTGAAGTGAATAAATAATCTGATGTGGTATGTGTAGAGTATGGAGAACCTCCCTTCACAAGAGAGGTACTTCATGATGATTTTCATCATGGGAGCATACCTATCAACAAGGTAACTGAAAGGGAATACTTTCTTTCTCTCATTTTTGTACCTTGGTTTGATGAATGGTTTATAAAACTGGTCATCTAGGTATTTAGATTTAAACCACCTCTAACCCATATTAGGTATCCCTGTAGTAGAAAAAATAATAGATGTGAATATGGAGAAGGTCACACCTGCAAGGGTCACCTGAATTTCCTGAATGTTTGAGATGAAAAGTCTGCTCAAAACAGGGTGGTGTTGAACTCTTTGAAACATCTCACAGAAATCAAAGCAGCCAACATATTTGAAACAAGTGACTGTCATGGGTGAGGCCATAAATTGTCTGGTGTTAGTAGGCTCAAGCCTCAAAATTATTCCTCCCTTTTGAGGTCTTCCTTCCTCTCTTTCTTCCTCCTCCATGATTTTTTAGTTTTGAAACCTTAGGGAAGGGAAAAGGGAGTGGAAAATAGGTTTAGGGAGTGGGGATGGGAGTAGGAAAAATTGGGGAAATAGGGAAGGAGGTTAGGGAACTTAGGGGAGTGATATGGGATCAAAATACTTAGGAAAATGCGGTGGGGAAATTTATTACAGGAATAGGGAAGCTGCCTAGGAAATTTGTAGTCTATGAGCTAGGGTTTTGGGAAATTTAGCTTGGGGAAAAGGATTTAGTGATGCGAGAATAGGATTAGGGTTTATTGTGATGTGGGGAAGGAATGTAGGGTCTATGGAACAATTTTTGGATGTAGGAATGAAGGATAGGGTTTTTTAGCTTAATAAATTTGCAAATTTGAATAAGAAATTTAACACTTTAAATTTGCAAATGGGAAATTCAAGGAGGGCACAAAATGGCGTTGCTTACTTTTCATGAGATGGAGAAACCATTTGTTGGTGATTAGAAGCACTTGAATGAGGTTTTAGAGGCTGTGAGTGAAACTGGGTAGGAGGGCAGCGCCAGTTGTAGGAGCGCACACCTATCTGCCAGCAGGGCAGCGCCTTCTCTAGGAGTGCAATGCCTTTGCTAGGAGCGCAATGCCTTGCCTCCAGGAGCACAACGCCACCCACAAATTTGGATTTTGACACTGCAAAATTGATTTTCGAGCTAAGGGAGTGGGATCTCGATAAAGTAGAGAGAAAATGAGTGCTTTTTTGATCTTTTGATGGGCTTTATACTTGGTGGATTGGATGAATTTGCCTTTGCAACCCACTTTTCTTCTTCACATTCACTTGAAACCTTGAAACCTTTACCTTTCACCTTTGATTTCGATCTTTGGAGTTTGATCACTTGATATATTGAGAACACTTAGACTTTGAAACTTCTGAGCTTTATTGGCATATGAAACCTTGGAGTTGACAGCTATCTTAGAACCATGAACTTATTACATATTGAGAAAACATGAAATTACATAATGGAATAAAAACTACATATTTACATTTCAACTTTACATGGTAAAGTGAATTTATTGATCACCCTTAGTCTTGTTGGTCTTTTATGCAATGGAAATGATGTTTTAATATGCCTTGAAAACCCTAATACCTAATGGACACATTGACTGAATGGAATTCATGATGACATGAATGAAAGGTGATAAAGACTTAGGAATGATGGACACTCGGCATAGTGATAAAATGAGCTAGCAAATGATGAAATTAAATTTTTTGAAAAGAGTGAACCTTGATTAAAATCTCCACCAAGTGACCAAATTTTTGTATGACCTAGTGGAATGACAAAAAATTTCTGAATGGGATCCCTAACATGACATAAAAGAGTTAACTTTGATCACTGGTGGAAGGATGTAAATACTGACACTAACATTGGCTCCATCTGAGGATTGTAGCTCCTTGGAGGTGCCAAGAACACTGTATACCAAGTGCCTATCCATTGGGCATGGATTCAAATGTTAAAAACTAATTGAAAAATGAAAACTTAAACTGAATTGTGAGAAACTCAAACTGACTGAAAACTAAATTTAAAATTGACTAAAAAATGACTTGACTTTAACTGAATTGATTATGAAAACAACAGAAAACCAATGAAACTTTATAGCTCACCTCGGTCCCCAAGCTTTGGTGATTCTCCATGTTGGAATAGGGTCTCCTAACAAGTTGTGAAACTGGTCCATTTTGGATATTTTTGATTATATTTAGTCTAGCGTAGGGGTTTTGGGGTGGGTCAAAGCCCCGAACGCATTGTAATGGGCAAAAGGGTAAACCAGGGGTCTGAAAACAACGGTTTGCGGACCATAGGAAAGACTAGGCTATATTGTTATAAATAGAGAAGCATTTTGTATTGTAGAGGACAATAAATGATGAGCTATTGATGCAATCTGTTGTTTAAGCTATCTGTTTGGGTTTTGGGGAACAGACTCCTGCTGGCGGTGTGCGTGGAGATCCAAGACCATCTGTGTGCAGACCCTGCTGCTGTGTGCGTAGGTTGGGAAGGGAATTGTAAGGAAGAAGTGATGAATGAATGCGAAAGATTTTTAGAGAACTGAATCTATGAGTACTTTTATGTGCATTATTGATAATTGTTGTATTATGCGTTTTTTGTCCTTAAGCTGTGAAATATCTGTATACCGCGTTCTTGGATCTGGATCTATTATGTTCTATTTATGTACTACTATGTTGATGTTATTACAAGCATATAATTATAGATCTAGTGCACGTGGATGCGAATAGAGACTTAACTAACCCTGCGCAGAACAAGGTAATCAGGGATTACAGGACCTAACACAGCTCTGCTTGCTTTACCCATCCTTTCCCAGGGTGTTGAAACCTGGTCCAAGCACCCACCCATACTAATTTGGGTGAGACTTTGACCTGCGCAAGTAGGTCACTACTGAAAGGGCTAGTAGTATAGGGGTTTGTTGGAAAACCTTGCACACCGAACTTGGGTCAGGACCCCTCGAGCCAACAAATGGTTCCATTGCCGAGACTTGAAGGAGTGTGAGAAATGGATCCGGTACTGAAAACCAAATACTAGAGAATGGCACCTACAAATGGCCCTTAGGAAACCATGACGGTGCACTTGAATTTACCTACCTTCTGTTGGGGTTCCCATGTTTTGGCCAGATTGGCAAGACCAAAAGATGAGACAACATCAGAACCAGTTTCAGACCTTAGGATCTAGCCCTCCTAGGTCCAGAGAGGGATCTATCTATGATATGTCAAAGGTATACGTCTTTGAAGCTCAGTGTTAAGATATTAGGCTAGTTATAAGGCTCGGGGTTTGCTTGTTTCATGGATGTTTGGTTGTTGGGAATCAGGAAAGAAAGGTTTGGATATAAGAAAAGGATGAGAAAAAAGGATTTTAGGCAAAGGAGATATGCTACAAGGAAAATTCAAGACCATTGGGCAATGGAATCAGGAAAGGATTTACTTGCTACTCAATGTGCAAGTTTTTAGTTGGGCTAGTCATCTAAAGCATTGGATCTTAAAGATGATAGAGTGGCATGAAATGGTAAGAGAGGAGGAAACAATCAAGATTTAGAGCACGAAGTTAAAGACCTGAGATCAGAGAGAGACTTTGAACTCTCAATGCTTCGGCCTCCAACTTGAGGGATCTTAGAAAGGTTCAATCAATTGAAAAGGATCCTAGTGAGATAGAGACATATTTCTAGACCTCCCAGTGTTCCCAATTCTTTTAATTAAATCCTAACAAGAACATCTAAGAACAGATTCATTTAATTCATACATCAGCTAGCAGGAAATGACATCCACTACACTGGTTAAATCAACTGAAACCATCCCTTAGATAACACATTTAGTAGAAAACATTAAAGGCAAGGAGAGCAGAAACATAGGGTACCTAACAAGGGTAAATCCTATGCCATATTTCTGATGCAAGCCAGTAGAAATGAAATGAAATGGAAAACAAGTTAAAAACAAATGCAGAGATAGAAAAACATCACCGCTGCTTTAGATCAGGATCCAAATAAATGTGCTTTTCATATTAAAGAGCAACACCAGTCAAGTACAACATTACCAATGGCTAAATATTCAGTCTGAAAACATCTTCTTCTGCCTATCTTACAACTTTACACAGAGACTATGTCTCAAAAGAAATAGCTTGTAATTCTCTGATAACTGATCAACAACCTTTACAATGAGTTCTTTCATGAATTTATAGCTCAAGAGAGTGGAGGAGATAGGTGAAAAACTAAATGAAGAATTAAAACTCAGAAAGAGGAAGAGAGATGAGGCCTCGTTCTGTTTTAAGTTCTGAGCATTTATCTCTGGTACTCTTTGGATGAAAGAGTGGTCTTCATCAGGCTTCCATTTACTCCAGGTATGTCTCTGATGTACTATGCTACAGCATTCTGTAGTACTTCTGGTGAACTAAACAAAAAGGTAGGATAATGATGCTAAGGTCTGCCATACTGTGTAACAAATGCTTTTGATAGCATAGGACTGTTGTCAGGGCTGGAATTTTCTCAGGAACACAGAATAGAATGGGGACATCATGGTACTTCGCCCTCTATGGAAATAACAATCTACTGATGTGAAACCTTGATTGTATTGCTTTCTGCACGCTGGGCCTTCCATGATGTCTTTGGTTTTGGTACTTTTCCCTTTGAGCACTGGATTAAGGCTTAAGATCCTCAACAATGTGCCTTAGACTTTTAATTTTTTCACTGATACCCTTTTCCGCTTCAAACCTACCTATGTCGGAGAAATCTGCGCCTTAATGGTTCTGGAACATTTGACAGAGTTTAACCTTGTTCTTTGAATGCACATCCTGTCATGGCTCCTTCCCAGGTTTTCTCCACATTTTCAATCCTTGAAAAATGGTCCCTTCCTGCGTTCTCTATTACTGTGATAGGGACTGTGAATCATGGTGGCTCATTTCCGTCTGAAACCCTGCAAAACACGAAAATATGTTAAGAAAAACATGCATGGGGAGGGCGGTGTGGCTGACTACAAAAATGGCAACGTGGCATGGATGTAGACAATGAATACAATGGTTACTGTGGAGGAAAAACATGAATCAGCGGGAGATGCATGCGAAGATGTCGAGACAGACAGTTTAATGTAAAACATTAAACTTTGACCTATGAATGGAATATATGAAGGGACGGGCAGAGAATGTGATTAAGCACGTGGAATGGGTGACATGGCGGGACTGGGTCAATGGCGGGCGCGTGTTAAATCTGGACCGTCTGATCTCAGGAGGAGATCGACGGCTAAAAATGCAGCGGAGGGTGATGGATAGTGGGCCAGGGGTACGGTTGCCTTGGTTTAACTCCCGTGCATCTTCGCGGCATGATGACCGTTGGATGGATGATCGTAGATCGGACGGTGTATAGCGATATTGCGCTCGGGAAAACGTCGAATCTTAATGCGCGATGGGGGGGTGGTTTTCAAACAGTGCTCTGGACACGCGACATTAGATAAATGGAATCGCTGTGAAATGGGGAAAAACTGCTCAACCTCCAAACACGGTGCGATATAAACCGACGATTTTGCACAGTACTCGGGCGTGGGGACCACTGGGGGGTGAAAAACGGACCGTCGGATTGGCGGGTTGATCGGACGGTTGATAATGTGCCCGATATAGATCTGCGATAAGCACCTTCCTCCTTGGTGCCTGGTCTTGGCTCCGGGTCACATGGAGGGAAAGGGTGAAGGGCTAGGGACGAAAGGTGCGAAGCCCACATAATGTGGAAAATGGGTTTTTGGGCCATTTTCAGTGAAATCCAAGGCCAGGGAAAGGTAACTATAGAGGTAATAAGGGTTTTTATGGGCTTTGAGAGGGGGAAAAAGTGGCTTAGAAGGTTTAAGGGGGATTTTGGGAGGATTTAGGAAGACTGGGGGAAATTTGACAAGGGGGGAAAAAGGGTTAAAATGGGGTGTTTTGCAGGGATACAAGGGTCAAATGTAGGCCTTTTGGAGCACAATTTTTTGAAATGAGTGAGACCCTTTGGATGGAAACAACAAAGGAGACTTTGTCAATGGATAAGGCACAAGGAGGCTTCAAGGATGACGTGTTTTCAGAGAAAATGCATTCCTTGAAGGCTCAAAAAACATTTTAGCCCCTTTTTTGCTTGTCAAAAATTTATAGGGGGCTAACAGTGGCTCCACATGGGGATGGGTTCTTCTTGAAGGAGTCAATAATTTAGAAAATGATCTTTGGTGTAGGCCAGATGCTTGCTGCCTGAGCCACCTTTCCTCTTTGATTTTCAGCTGCCACAATAGTGAAGACATCAATCTAGTAGAAAAAATCTCCCAAACAAACTACCTACCCATCCTACAATCCTAGCATTTTTTCTTCTAGGGTGCATTTGAACTAGCAGACCCTTCACATTTTTTTTTTAATTTTTTTTTACAAACAAGAAAATAAACCTATTCTATTTCTACCCTTATTGCTCCATGAGACCAAATTAAGCTGTTGGTCTCATATGTTTCTCTACCTAATCTAACGTCTGCTGGGATTAAACTGTCCAGCAGATTTCTTCTCTACATTCTACAACAAAAATTTAAAAACTGTCAAACTAGGATTAGACAGTCTAGTTTGCTATGGATCCAAGGCATAAAGACAGTTGCACATGGACGGAAACTTGCAGAAAATTGCGAACAAAATTTTGAAGGTTTGAAATCTGAAATTTTGAAGCATCCTTCTTTCTTTTGTGACTCAAGTTTTGAGCCTGTTAGAGTCACTTTCTCTTCTTCATTCAGCTCTAGTTTTAGGCATGTTAGAGCTGATCCCTTTTTTTGCCTGCTGGTTCAGATTTTGCGCATGTTAGAACGAGCTGTTTTATTTCTTTGGCTCAGGTTTTGATCATATTAGAGACAATATTTTGCACTTCAGAGGTTCATGTTTTGAGCATGTCTGAACCTCTCCTTTCTTTCTATTTTTTGGAACATTTTCTCTTTTTTCTTGAAACATAACACTGCAATGGTATGTATAATGGAAATGGAAACTAGAAATTGAAAGTTAGAAGAAGTAGTGTTTGAGAATCCTGCCATTGACAGGACCCCCAAACAGCTATGTGCCATCTAACTCTTGTAGACAAAATGCATTTGAACCCACGGTGGCCTGGATGATGTGGGGACCTTGCCACAAACTGTCAAACTTGCCGTGCTTTCCTTTGTCCTCTCTCCTTGAGTCCCACCTCAGAACTTTATCTCCAATTTTGAAATCAGAAGCCTTAGTTCTTTTGTCAAACAACTTCTTTATGTTCTCCTGAACTTTCACTACTCTGTCGTAGACCTCTTCCCTTGTTTGTTGGGGGTGAATTGTTTGGTTTATTCTCCTTACCATGCTATCTTATTTCGTCTGTATCTTTTGGACAAGTCTGGTCACTAGTATTCCAAGGCTGGTTGGAAACACTGCTTCTGTCCCGTAGATGAGCTGATATGGTGACATGCCAATGGATTTCTTTGTTGTAAGCCTATCAGCCCACAAAGCATGCACTAAATTGTTATGCCATGACTTTTTGTTCTCTTCCAGAAGCTTTTTGATGATGGTCACCAGGCTCTTGTTTGATGATTCAGCTAAGCCATTACCTTGTGGGTAGTAGGCAGTTGAATGACCGAGTGCTATTTGATACCCGTGACAAAAATCAACCATTTTCTTGGATCCAAAAGCAACAACATTGCTAGTGATTATTTTCCTTGGACAACCAAACCGAGAGAGGATATGACCTTCTAGGAAACTAATGATGACTGAATCTGTGGTATTCCTAGTAGGTATGGCCTCTATCCACTTAGTGAAGTAGTCTGTGGCTGTAGGATCCATTTGTGTTGTGCAGAAGAAGCAGGGTGAATTTATCCTATGGAATCTAGGCCCCATTGCATAAAGGGACCTTCAACAGTGATGGGTTGTAGCGGTAAGGGGAGGAGCTTTCCTTTGAATTCAAAAATATGGAATTTGTGGCAGGAAATTATCATTTTATGGATATCATTGAAGAGTGTAGGCCAATAGTAGCCATCTCTAAGTATTTTGTTTGCAGTGGCTTTCCAGTTCAGGTGGCCTCCACACTCTCCTGCATGGAATTCTTGTTTAATCCTTTTTGCTTCAGATTCATGCAAACATTTAAGCAATAGGCCATTTGCATTTTTCCAGTATAAACATTTATTCATTATGCAATAGCTTCTGGCCTTTAGTTTGAGGAATCTGGCCTTGGTATTTGACAGTTCAGGAGGGACATTGAGGTGTGTAAGCACATAAAAAATGTTAGAATACCAAGGAGAGCTCTGAAACTTATCCTCAATAGTGGGATCATGCAATCCCTGCTGCTCATCCAAGGCATCTACCATGTTAATGTCAAGGGCTTGTAGATTTGATTCAGCCATTAGTTGCGCTAAGCCCTGAACTTTGATCAGTTTGGTGGGTTTTATCTCAAGGTCGTACTCTAGGATCACAACAATCCATTTGCCCCTTTTCCCATCTGGGTCTTGGGACAAGATGTCTTTAACCACTATATTTGGCACATAGGCTATGGTGTGGGAATGTAGTATGTACACCCTAAAGTCTTTCGAGGCCTTAAACAAAGCATAGGCCTATTTTTCCATTATGTTGTATTTCAAGGGTGCATCTCTGAGTGCTTTGCTGAAGAAAGAAATGGGCTGTTCCATTTCCTCTGGGTTTTTCTACAACAAAACTCCAGCTATTTTATGCTCAGAGGCAAATGAAAAGATGAGGAAATCTTTTGAGAAATCAGGACTAATCAAGACAGGAGCTCGGGTGAGTGCAAGTTTCACTGATTCAAAAGATTTCTTAGCCTCAACAGTCCACTTAACTCCTACACCTTTTTTCAACATGTTAGTCATATTCCTAACGTGTTCAGCTAAGTTGGGAATAAACCTCCTAAGGAAGTTAATTTTCCCAATGAAGGACTGTAACTCTTTGATATTCCTCGGGTGTGTGATTTGTAGTATTCCCTAAACTCTTTGTGGGTCTATCCTAATCCCCTTCTCAGATATGATGTGGCCAATAAGTTTTCCTTCTTGTAACCCAAATACAGTATTTTTAGGATTCAATGACAGACCGAACCTTCTACATTTTTCAAACACTTTCCTTAGATGTTCTGGGTGTTCTTCCTCAGTCTTGGAATAGACTGTTATGTCATCTAGATAAATGACAATGAAGTGTCCCATTTCATCTCAAAAAGCTATATCCATTGCTCTTTGGAAGGTTGCACCAGTGTTCATCAGTCCAAAGGGAATTTTAACATACATAAAGGTGCCCCATGGAGTGGTAAAGGCTGTCTTGAGTTGGTCTTCTGGGATTACTAAAACTTGGTTGTAACCTAAAAAACCATCTAAAAGGGAGATCCTTTTTGAGCCTACTACCCTCTGAAGAATGTGTTCCATTTTTGGCAAAGGGTAATTGTCTTTGAGTGAGGCTCTGTTAAGAATCTTGAAATCAATACACAGCTTGATCTCCCTTGTTTTCTTTCTCACAGCCACTAAGTTTGATACCCAATCAGAGAACCTCACAGGTACAATTATGCCTGCCTCATACATCTTCTTAATCTCTTTTTCTACTACAGGCAATTGTTTTGGGTTTATTCTGCGGAGTTTCTGTCTGAAGGGCTTCTGATTTTCTTTCAAGGGTATTTTATGCTGTATGATGTTTGTGTCATAGGCCTTTAAGTCCTTATAACTCCAAGCAAAAACATCAAATAATTCCTTGAATAAGTCAATGTATTTCTTTTTCATGTTTGCAGGCAGGGACCTAGCCGATTTGATTATCTTGGGTTTATCTTCAGTGCCTATGTTGCATTCCTCAACATTAGAGTCTGCATGTTATATAGTGGGCCTTTTTTCTACATCATCAAAGTCAAAAAGGTCCTCTAAAGGTGCTAGACCTCGAGGTATGTTCTTATCTTTGGCTTGCAACACCTCTACTTCTTCACTATCTGCGTTTTCACATTTTCCGTTTGGATTTCCAATCTGTTCATTTAAAGTGTTTATTTCTATGTTACAAGGTGGTTCTTCGTCATCTGAAGACTCTTCACTTAGGTAGCTAATGTCAGATTTGGAATTTGAATCAGAAAATTCAAACTCATCTCTACCTACCAAGAAATCTTCAATCTGTTTATCGCCCTCAAAGACCTGCCAATATTTTTCATTATCCGGCACTGCAGGTCTGATTTTGGCCTGAATGATGATCTGTTGGCCATTGGGAGGCTTATGATATGAACTATCCATGCAGGCTAGTCCATTTACAATTGCGTTCTGACTCCTAGGGACAAACACCAGTTCATATTCTACAAAGGTTTTCAATAAATCCAGAGTGTCATTCCTGTATGCCCTCAGCCTGGGATGTTTTGCTGTGTATTCAGCATTCACTTGTTTAATGATCAGCTCAGAGTCCCCATGCACGACTATCCTACGGGCTCCTAGTTTTTTCAACAAATTCAAGCCTAGGATAAGAGCCTCATACTCTGCAATATTGTTTGTACATTTGAAATGCAGGTTGTAGGCATGGCTCTCTGCGTAGTCACTTTCTGTGTTATGTATCCACACTCCCGCTCCAGCAGTTCTCTTGGTGCATGACCCATCGAAATTAATTTCCCATAAGGTTTCATTCTCGGGTTTATCATCGTTTCGTTCTTGGTGTGGTGTATGTGTTTGCGAAGGGTGACTAATCAGCTGACTGCATTCTGCTTCTGGTTCACTTTGAGTTCTTGTTTCAGTGCACTGTTTAAATTTTTCTTCATCATCCTCCTTTGAGTCTAGAGTATCCATTATGTTAAAGTCCATGGGCTCTGTTTCCTTGTTTTTATCTCTGTTTTTGGACTTTGAACCTTCTAAGGATTCATCATTATAAAGGATGAATGAGTCAAGGTCTGTATGTACAGAGTATAAAGGTGAGTTTTCAGGATTTTCGAGGTTACTGTCCAGGAATTTCATTTGTGCCTCTCTGTATAGTCTTTTAAGTTGGCCAAAGGTTGGGATTGTGGCATAGGCCCCATCCATCTACATTGTACCTTGCAGCTTGGCTCCCCATGATCTTGATAATAACATGCCATACTTGGGTGGCACATCTGCCACAACAACATCCATGACCATGCATGTAGCTGGAATCTGGGTTTGGCTTACACATAAATCTTTGATCAGGCCAAGACACTTTACCCTGTTAGAGTCAAAAGAATATAGGTCTTTATAGGGACAGGTTATCTCTAAGCCTAATATTTCCATAACTACTTTAGGCATCAAGTTGTGTGAGGCACAGGAGTCATGCATTGCATTATGAAGGATCTTATCATGGATATTGAGACTGATATAAAAAGGTGGCACTACCCCCTCCTGAAACTTTCCTTCTATCTTTGTACCAAACAGAAGGGCCGGTTGATCATCATTCAAATTAACAGTGTCACTGTTCTCACCTAAATTTAATGCTTTCAAAATTTGGCCTTTATATACATCCTGAGTGGCCAGCTCAGAGAGTGGGACAGAGATTTTAATTTTAGCAATCTCACTCTCCAAATTGAAAGTGGACTAACACTTTGGAAAGTTCAACTCTGTTTTGTTAGCCACCACCTTGGTGGCAGAATTAGTGGGCTGATTCTTGCTATGTACAATGTTTGTGACAGTTTTATTAGGATCACTAATTGCAATGCTAGTGCTGCTAGTTGTTTTACCTTGTTTATCAGTGTTTTGGTTGTCTTTTTCTTTGTTCTTTCCAGAACTCTCAGCTGCTGATTTTTTACTTTCAGCAGTTACTCTAGAAGCTTTCTCAGGCCTTTTCTTGATGGTAACCTCAGAAGCCTTTGGTTTTGAAGTGACTAGGCTCTTTTTTCTTCTAATTTCATATTGTTCTCTGACCTGCATAATGGCATTTTCAAATCCAAGCCTATAATCCTCAGATTCTAATCCTTCCTCATCCCAATATGAGGGTGAGGATTGATCTTCTTCTGTGGAACAGTTGTGGATTGATTTTTCTACTTCAAACATGTTTATTGTGTTTCCCTTAGACTCTTCTATGATTCCCTCACCTTCATCAAGAAAGTTCTCTTGAAATGGGGGGATAACTTGTTGATCTGATTCTCTTTGTTTGTTGGGAGTGGTGTTGTTTCTTCTAAAGTTCTGGTTCTAGTTATGATTTTGACTTCTGTTCTGGTTACTAACTGTGACAGCCATTTTTTCCATCCATTTTTTGTAGCTTTTCCATGTTTTTGGATATGCGGTCATAATTTGGGTCTAATGTGGAGGCTACATTGTCATCTCTATATGTCACCCTTTTCTCAGCTCTCAATCTTGCTTTTCTCTCAATCAAATTCACCTCTACACTCACTGCTCCCTTTTGCATATCTTCCAATGTGTTTTAATTCCTCTCCCTAAGCTGGTAAGCCATGTAAGCATCAATGCCTTCAGGGTAATTTAATAAAACCGTACCTTGGGGAGGTTTCATGTGTGGTGGAAGAGCATTATAGATGCTGTTAAACCTTGTAGAGTAGTCCTGGACACTCTCTCCTGCGTTTCTTTTTAGGTTCTTGTATTCTGCTAGGATTTGGAGAGGGTTGGCCTTAACTTCCCACTTGTTTATGAAGGTACGATATAAAGCAGGAAGATCTTGGATACTATTAGGAGGTAGGCTCTTGAAACATTTCTTCACATCACCTCCTAGGCTCTGGGCGAAGATTCTCATTTTGACTGTATCATCATCTATCTCCATGTAGTCAAAAGAATCTTCCATCCTATCTACATGGTGTTGAGCTGTGGTGGACTCTTTTGCAGTAAAGTGTGGGATTTTTTATTGATAATCATTGGGAAAAGGCACTAGAGGCTGAGGTAAAACCAGAGGTGCATACCAGGCTGCCATGATGATGTTCTGGTGGGGTAAAGGGTTGGCTTGAGCAACTGGTATATGGATGACAGGGATGCTAGGACCAGCAGAAGTCTGTTGGGCAGATTTAGGGTGGCAGAGCCTGTTAGGATTTACTGGCAGAAATAATAAACATTTAATGAGAGAATATTACACATAAAGAACCCAACAACAAATTCGAAACATAAACACAATGTTTAACCGGGAAAACCCCAAATCCGGGGAAAAACCCAACCAATGAAATTTCATTAAACATTGGTCAAAACCCTGAACAATCCGGCCAAGTGAGCCTTGTAAACTTGACATCCCCCCTATCACCTAGGTCTAACCAAAAATTTACCAGTGATTACCCAGGGGTACGCATGCCATACCAGGTCTTATAGCAGTATGCCCATTTACATGTAATAAATTAGCTCCATTATAATAATATTTTTTTTTTGATTGTTGCTATTCTTTGTATAACCATTCTCTACATTCATGATGTCCTCTCCAAAAGAGGACATCATATTTGAATCTGCCCACCAATAAAAGAAATTATTTTTTCATGAGTATTTCCACGACCTTTCTGCATTTCTGCCCTATGATTTCTTAACTCATGTTCTGCCATTATTAATTCTTCTTTAGTCCACTTCGCCATTTCGGTTCACATTCCATCGATTTTTCTTCTACACACGAGTACATTATCCTGCACCCTCATCCATATCGATATTCTTGCCACATCCAAGACTTTGTTGCTGAACCATGATTTCATTTTTGGATACAAGCGACTTTCACGACCTTGCTCAGTCTACGTGGCCACCGATCGAAGCTGCGTGGAATATGACTTCATTCTACAGTCCTCTCTACTGCGCATCACCCAATTTTCCAGGCTTGGATTCCAGATCTGCATCTGGTGGAAACATTCCAGAGCTTCGCCACGATAACCATTATGTAGAAGTCCAGCAATCATCGAAATTCATGTGACCACATCTCGTTGGCACATTTCCTCAAACACTTGGTTTGCATCCTCCACAGAACAAGTCTATCGCAACTTTGTTCTATGCACATAATCTTCCAGGCTCAAACATCGTAGTGCAAAGGATTTGATGGAACCACACGGTTGCCTCATCTTGCGAAAAGCCCGCTTTGGACATCCTTGTCAGAGTGGAGTTTCGGCGCCAAGTTTTTGTACATTGAACGGAATTCGTCACACGAGGCAATGAGCTCGATGCCCAAGGTTTCATACAAGCATCTCTAGGGTACTTTTGCTGCATCCATTGCTGTGGAAATTCTGGCTCCAAAAAATTATAAAATTCAGGAGGATCATGTTGAAGATTGGCCTCTTTAGTTTTTAATTGACTTTTTGATGAATTGTTAGACACCGAGAGTTCATAGTTGCCACATTGGATTTAAACCCGTGTTGTTCTGACATATTATGAAGCATACCAATGCCTCATTTTCCAGATCACCCTTTCGTATGCATATCAAAACAAATAGAACCTGTGGATCCTCCTTTGGAATCTTTACTCTCATTTTGATTGCTATATCAATTTGTAGTGCTCAGCTTCGAGCCACTACCCACGGCCACCTCACTAGTGTGATGACGATCTCATTTTTTGAATCCAATGAAGTCGTCCACATGAGCTCAAAACTATTGAACTCGTAGTGCAAGTTCTGTCATCGAATTTTATTTTTCATGCGATCTTTGTATCAATCCACAGTTTTCATCTCGTGTGCATTTGTTTGTAATAAAACGCTACACAACAAATCCAACACCTTCACATGCAGATCTGTCCAATCATATTGCATAGAGATGATTCCCGCTTCTTACAAAGTAGCATTTAAACTATAGACACAATAAAATTATTAGACCAGCTCTGATACCAGTTGTTAGGATTTACTGGCAGAAATAATAAACATTTAATGAGAGAATATTACACATAAAGAACCCAACAACAAATCATAAACATAAACACAATGTTTAACAGGGAAAACCCCAAATCCGGGGAAAAACCCAACCAATGAAATTTCATTAAACATTGGTCAAAACCCTAACCAATCCGGCCAAGTGAGCCTTCACCACTCACCTCCAGGCCCTACCTTACAATGAAGTATTCTCAGCCTTTTATAGGCTCCATTACATGAAATACCATGGGTCAAAACCATGGGTGCACAAAACCATGTGCCCCAAAACCACTATTGTTTACCCTAGTAAACATTGATTCTACCTTGACTCATGTTTACCTAAAAATTCCCCCCTTAAACTTGACTTGGGGATTATTGACTAAATCCAGCCAAACCTGCTAAGTGAGACAACCCCGCTCACTCTAGCTCTTCCCCCCCTCAAATTTTTACCCAGGGTAATTGTAAACTTGACATCCCCCCTATCACCTAGGTATAACCCAGACTTTACCAGTGATTACCTAGGGGTACACATGCCATACCAAGTCTTACAACAGTATGCCCATTTACATGTAATAAATTAGCTCCATTATAATAATAATTTTTTTTTTTATTGTTGTTATTCTCTGTATAAGTAGTTGTTAGAAAATTATATATTATGGAGCAATGCAACACATAAAATATGCGGAAAATACAAGCACACAAAAAACACATAAAACCAGAGAGACACAGATATATGTGGTTCACCCAGTTTGGGCTACGTCCACCCTGAACAGCCAATCCTTCCTTTCTATTATCCAACAAAATGAAAAGACAAAACCTATAGTAGATCCGCTGTAATATCCTCTGTTCTTTCTCACAGTCTCCTTCTCTGTTTCTCGCTCTGAGAATACACATACAATACATAGCCGCAATACAATTCCCTCATAAAAATGAGGGGTTGCCTTCTAGGGAAAAAAACCCTAATCTAAACATAACTTCTACCGTCAGATCATTTGCCTAATGAACGACCCAGATTGACTAGAAATTACTATACTTTTAGAAGGAAATTTTACATTTGTTTTTAGCTTCGGGGGCGCTGCCCCCGAAAGCCCCACCAAGGGGGGGATCCGAAAAGCATTGCTGCCCCCCCTAGACCCCCCACGGCAGTGATTAATTACGGGCAGCGTTGCCGCCCCTTCTAAGGTACAGGGTTCCAATGTTGTGATACAAAGTAAACAGGATAATCAGGCTCCACACCCAACAGAGCCCCAAGTTTTGAATGAAGTGGTTATCAGAAGGTGTAGATGGAGGGGTCTCTCTGTCCCTAATGTGTTGATCGCTATGAGAAGGTGAACCGAGAAATTCAAGGTCTGGCTGGTCTAGAACACTGAGTGACCTAGTTCTTGGTAAACTGTCTGGGATGCCTAGGTCAAAGAATGGGTCTGATAGAGCTGTAAAGTCTTCTGGTGTAGAATTAGCTCTATGGATATGGCTAGAAATAGTTGGTCTTGTAGGTGCAGGAGATCTCTTGAGGATGCTCTCAGGGTTATCAACTATTTTAGGTGGGTTTGGGTTGGGATAAGCTCTTGTGTGAATGGTTCTTGAAGCCAGAATGTTGTTTTCTAACTAAGCAGCTTAACCCTACTTGTTCCTTCTATTGTAGCTAATGTTGTTATGGAGGCTGGTCTTCCAGTGGAGTCTTATGTGAACCAAGATAATCAGTAGGTCTACTGATCACTAGTAGAGTCTTTTATCTTTAAGGAGCTATGGAGTCGCCAGGTGGAAGGTTTAGGGTGCTTCTGGAGGGTACACTGTCCACCATAGTGATTATGAGATGTCCCTTTTCAAGGAAAACTTCCGAAAACAACAAAATCTAACCAGAGATTGACTGGGAGGGCTTTTACTAGATATGTCACCTCTGAAAGAGTGTGAGATCTGGAGGCTACCTGGCCCTTTATATACTCTGTCTAAGAGTGTGGGAGAAACACAACAAATGGTATAGAGGTTGATCTATGAATAGGAGTGTTTAACTGCCAACCAAATCAGAGATTATAGGTTTCTGAAGTTCTTATGATGTGGTAAAGTGAAAAGTACTTAGAATTTCGCTAGCAGAGTCACCATTATGTTGGTGACGACAATGGGAGACAGACAAATGTTATCAGTTATAGGCTCTCAGATTTTCCCCAGCGGAGTCGCCATTATGTTGGGGTTCCCATGTTTTGGCTAGATTGGCAAGACCAAAAGATGAGACAACATCAGAACCACTTTCAGACCTCAGGATCTAGCCCTCCTGGGTCCAAAGAGGGATCTCTCTATGATATGTCAAAGGTATACGTCTTTGAAGCTCAATGTTAATATATTAGGCTAGTTATAAGGCTCGGGGTTTGTTTGTTTCAAGAATGTTTGGTTGTTGGGAATCAGGAAAGAAAGGTTTCGATACAATACAAGGATGAGCAAAGAGGATTTTAGGCAAAGGAGAGATGCTACAGGGAACATTCAAGACCATTGGGAAATGGAGTCAGGAAAGGATTTACTTGATACTAAATGTGCAAGCTTTCAGTTGGGCTAGTCATCTAAAGCATTGGATCTTAAAGATGATAGAGTGGCATGAAATGGTAAGAGAGGAGGAAACAATCAAGATTTAGAGCACGAAGTTAAAGACCTGAGATCAGAGAGAGACTTTGAACTCTCAATGCTTCGGCCTCCAACTTGAGGGATCTTAGAAAGGTTCAATCAATTGAAAAGGATCCTAGTGAGATAGAGACATAGTTCTAGACCTCCCAGTGTTCCCAATTCATTTAATTAAATCCTAACAAGAACATCTAAGAACATATTCATTTAATTCATACATCAGCTAGCAAGCAATGACATCCAATACACTGGTTAAATCAACTGAAACCATCCCTTAGATAACACATTTAGTAGAAAACATTAAAGGCAAGGAGAGCAGAAACATAGGGTACCTAACAAGGGTAAATCCTATGCCATATTTCTGATGCAAGCCAGTAGAAATGAAATGAAATGGAAAGCAATTAAAAAAAAATGCAGAGATAGAAAAACATCACTGCTGCTTTAGATCAGGATCCAAAGAAATGTGCTTGTCATATTAAAGAGCAACACCAGTCAAGTACAACATTACCAATGGCTAAATATTCAGTCTGAAAACATCTTCTTCTGCCTATCTTACAACTTTACACAGAGACTATGTCTCAAAAGAAATAGCTTGTAATTCTCTGATAACTGATCAACAACCTTTACAATGAGTTCTTTCATGAATTTATAGCTCAAGAGAGTGGAGGAGGTAGGTGAAAAACTAAATGAGGCATTAAAGCTCAGAAAGAGGAAGAGAGCTGAGGCCTCGTTCTGTTTTAAGTTCTGAGCATTTATTTCTGGTACTCTTTGGATGAAAGAGTGGTCTTCGTTAGGCTTCCATTTACTCCAGGTATGTCTCTAATGTACTCTGCTGTAGCATTCTTGATCCGGATTTATGCAGGAACGCAACATAATAAACATATAACCATAAATACAGAGATGCAGCGGAAATAACACTTCATTTCATTAATATCAAAGAACTGAAATTTGCTTACAGACAAAATGGAAATAAAACTAGCTAGGGCGCTGGTAGCTATCTCTGAGAAGAGATGTGGCGGCTACAGGCCTCTGAACTGAGTTACAATGAGGCTCGGGGGCCTATTTATCATTTAGAAACAATGGGAAATCCTAAACAGCCAAAACCCTAACCCTAGGAGATGAAGCGCCAAAACTATGGGCCCCGTTTGGGTAAATTGGTGTTTCAACTTCCCAGGGGCGTAACTTTGGCATACGATCTCCGTTTGACGCGTACCATACCTTGTTAGAAAGATCTATCCGAGGACTACAAATTTGGAACGGGCAACATGGGTCCATAACATTGGTCCATGGACCCATGTTGCCCTCCGTTTTCCCAAAAAACATCGTTTAGGGCCTCAAAACAGCTCCAGAAGTTTAGGACCCGGAAAACTGCTAAAAATAGTAAACTGTGCCGAAACTGAAAAACTGAAATAGACAATGGTGGAGCCCCAAGTGGAATAGGCGGGTGACCACCAATATCCACATGGATCATTCCTCCCCCCTTAGGAAGCAATGGTCCCCATTGCGTTAAGTTCCTCCATGAGATGAGGAAATTTCTGCTGAACTTGGTCCCTGGTGAACCACTTTCCTTGGTGCGGGAGTTGGCCAGCTTTGACAACCCGATATAGTTGGATCTTCTGCTGGCGAGTGTTCTTGATTTGCATGTCCATGATGCAATCTGTGGTGGCCTGTTCCATGCAGTCTGGATTTAACTCGGTTGGTGTGAGTTGTTCTGCAATGTCCGAGGTGTCCAGTAGAGGTGGGAAGTAAGGACGAAGGCGATCCACATTGAAGACTGGGTGCAGACCAAGGAATGGTGGAATACTGAGCTCGAATGCATTGTTCCCTACATCCTTGGTGATGGTGTACGGCCCGTATCGGAGCGGGCGAAGCTTGCGGTGGGGTCCAGTGAGGCGCTCCTTCTGCAAATGTAGCCATACTTTGTCACCCACCTGGAAGTTGTGTGGCACCCGGTGTTGATCACGGCGTTGCTTGTACTTGGCATTGGCTCTGTCCAATATATCATGAACCTGTTGGCGGATGTGTTGAATGCGCTCGATGAAGCTACTTACTTTGACTTCAGACTGGACATGAGATGAATCGGCCTGAGCAGCTGCAAATGGCATGGCTACGTCAATGGGACATAGTGGCTGGAATCCCAAGCCCACCTGAAAGGGGCTATGGCCAATTGAACTGTGGAGAGCCCGATTATAACTATGTTGTACATAAGGGAGGCTCTCGTCCCATGTGCGTGGATGATTTGAATTGTACATGCGCAGAATGTGTACAATCATTCTGTTGACGACCTCTGTCTGGCCATCTGTTTAGGGATGGAAAGCTGTGGACTTGGTGAGCTTGGTATCCAACATCGACCAGAGGCTGGACCAAAATGTGCTGAGGAACCTGCTATCCCGATCTGATATGATAGACTGTGGGATCCCAAAGTGCACCCACACTCGTTCAAAGAAGAGTTTAGCGGTGGCTTCTGCTGTGATATTCTTCTTACAGGCCGCCATGATGGCCATCTTCGAGAATCTGTCAACGACCACGAAAACACAGTCATTTCCATTCTTAGTAGAAGGCAGGCCAGACATGTAATCCATGGAGATGGATTCCCACGGTCGACTAGGGGTAGGTAGTGGAGTATATAGGCCTTGCTTCTTGATGGTCGGTTTGGCAATGGCACAAGCAGTGCAGGATCTGATGTGCTTCTCAACATCCTTTCGAAGGTTCGGCCAATAGAAATACTTCTGCAGGATTGCTACTGTTTTCTCGACCCCGAAATGCCCAGCGACTCGACTGTAGTGTGCTTCCCATATCATCTTGGCACGCTCGCTTGAAGGAACACAAAGGTGTCTCATGTGACATAAAAGTGCATCTTGGAGGTGAAAATTTGGAACTTGCGTACCCCCCAGGAGTGCCTTGTAAGTTTGGCCAAATTCTGGGTCACTCTCATAGAGAAGCGGCCAATCAGAAGTCTCGTGCCCACAAGCGTTGAGTACAGTGGTGAGCGCCACGATCGGTGGTCGGCTGAGGCAATCTGCAACATGATTGGTGCTACCCTTCTTATACTTGATGTTCAAATGAAACTGTTGGAGATATGTAGACCACTTCTGATGGCGATCATTCTGCAACTTCCCTTGTGTCTGTATGAACTGCAGGGGCCTGTGGTCTGTGTGGATGATTGTTTCCTTCCCCAAAATGTAATGCTTCCATTGTCGACAAGCTTGCACAATGGAGTACATTTCTTTGTCATATGTGGGGTACTTGCGAACTGTGTCAGACAATGTCTCATTGTGAAATGCCACTGGATGTCCCTGTTGAGTAAGAACTACCCCAATAGCATAGTCAGAGGCATCTGTCTCGATCTCAAATGGCTATTGCAAGTCTGGTAAAGTGAGCACTGGGGCAGAACAGAGGCGGTTTTTCAGTTCTGTGAACGCCTTCTGTTGAGGTTCCGACCAAAAAAATTTGCTCTCGCTCCTCCCTTGGTGACTTGACTCAAGGGCCAAGTGATATGAGAGAATCCCAACACGAACCTCCGATAGAAATTAGCAAGACCCAGAAAGCTGCGAAGCTCTGTTATAGTGGTTGGGGGTGGCCAATCCCGAATGACTTGGATCTTGGCTGGATCCACATGCACCCCCCTTTCATCAATAATGTATCCCAGATATTGAACCTGGGTCATGCCAAAAGTGCACTTCTCCCAATTGGCACACAACTTGTGTTGCCGCAGTGTTTGGAGGACTTGTCGGATGTGGTGAAGGTGCTCTTCCCAAGTCTGGCTGAAGATCAGAATGTCATCCCAGTACACCACTACAAATGAGTTGGTGAATGGCCGCAAGATGTCATCCATCATCCTCATGAAGGTGGCGGGAGCATTCGTCAACCCGAAAGGCATGACCGGCCATTCGAAAAGGCCTTCCTTGGCTTTGAAGGCAGTCTTCCACACATCGGAGGGTTCAATTGGTACCTGGTGATACCCAGACTTCAGGTCGATCTTGCTGAAATATTTTTCACCTTTGAGTTGGTCTAGAAGGTCATCAATCCGTGGGATTGGGTACCTATTCCGGACAGTGATCTTGTTCAGCGCCCGATAGTCAATACAGAGTCTCCACGTCCCATCCTTCTTCTGTACCAACACGATCGGGCTCCCACAGGGCGATGAACTTGGTATGATGTGACCTTTCTGCAACAGCTCTTGAATCTGCCTCTTGATTTCATCATTCTCCAGAACAGAGCGCCGATAGATCGGTCCATTAGGTAGCGGCGCACCGGGGGTCAGATCAATCGGGTGCTTGACCTGACAGTGCAGAGGAACCCCTGTGGGTGAGGTAAATATGTCCCCGTACTCCTCCACAACCTTATCCATTTGTTGTTGTTGTGCAGAGGAGCCCTGTCTGGAGGTCGTGGCCACAGTCTTCTTCTTGCCCTGGGGGCGGATCATCAGGAAAACGAATTTCCTGGTTTGGGAAATGAGCTTACTACATTGTTTTGCGGTAACCAAAGAGATAGCGGCAGGAGGTGGTACCTCTGGTATCCTGTACAACTTATTTCCCAAAGTAACAATAACAGCACGAGGTCGAGACTCATACACAGCATGACGCTTCCACAAGTATGGTTGTCCTAATAATACATCAGAAACATCAATAGGAGCAACGTCACATAGTACCTCATCCATGAAGGGCTTGATACTATAGGGAAGGCGACACTGCCGGCTGACGCGGAGATCTCGTCCTTGGTGAAGCCACCCGATGGTGTATGGATGTGGGTGAGCTGTGGTCGGCAAGCCCAACCGCTTCACGGCGTCTGTTGAAATGAGGTTCTTTTGGCTCCCATTGTCGACAATGAACTGTACCAGGGAGCCCTTTACCCACATCTGGGAGTGGAAGAGACGTTCCTCCTCCTCTGGATCTTCCGGTTCCTCCTTTTGGATCTTTGCAGTGGCAACAATGGCGTTGGGCTCCGCATCAATAATCTGTTTCCCTTTTTCATTCGCCTTTTCAGGTTTTGATTCGGAGTCAGAGCATGCATCTGACTCAGAAGCCCTCATCTCAGCCACTAGCGACTGCTTGGCCCGACACTCACTTGTGTTGTGAGTGGAGCTCTTATGGAACTCACACCACTTTCCCATGTCCTTCTTTGGATTTGCGGTGCTGTTCTTTTCTTGTGGCTTCGATGAGTTGTCTTTAGCCACCATGCCTTGGCTTGGTCCTTTGTTCTGCGGTTTGGAAGCACCTTTCCCTTGCTTTTGATTCCCAGATCCAAAGTCTCGCTTCTTCTGCTTGAATTTCCGCTCAATCTTGGCAGCATACCGGTATGCCGTACCAAGCGAGGAGATGTCAAGGAACTCCATTTCCTCCTGAATGTATTTGTGCAGACAGCTGCGATACTTTAGCACCAGATGTTTCTCTGAATCTTCGATACCCAACTTTGTGCGCAGGGTATGGAACAGATTCGTCAGCTCATGCACATCTTGATCCCTTTGTTGTCGCAGCGTGGTCCATCGTATGTACTTGTCCTCATAGCTCCCCACAGGATAGTATTGTTCCTTGACGGCGTCTTGGAAAGAATTCCAAGTTGGTACGACCGAGAACAGAGAGGGTTCTATCTGGTCCTTGTTCTCACAGTAGGTTTCCCACCAGTCCTTAACATGGGGGGTAGCTTTGAGGAGTGCAAAAATAATCTTCTCCCGGTCTGAAAAGTCATGAACCGAGAAATATCCTTCTAACAGATTCAACCATCTATCTATGGCATCTGCGTCTATTTGACCCTCAAATATGGGAATGTCAAAATTTACTTGTACCTTAAAAGGAGTCGAGCCTCCAGAGTGGCTGCTGGATGCAGATGCGCCGCCGGTGGGTAGCCGTTGAAGGATCTGAGCAAAGTTATCCATCATCACGTTCCTTTGTCTTTCGAGGGCCTCCTCGAGCAATATTTTGATAGGATCTCCTGCTCCCTCATCTTTCTTTTCGTCCCCCATGGGCGTCCATCGAGGTTTGCGAGGCTGATCTTGCAAAGGTTCCACTAGATCGAGCCCTAGCTCCTTATACCCCGACCTCGTTGGGGACATGCAAAGAAGGATCGAGAAAAAGAAGACCGCTCTGATACCACTGATCCGGATTTATGCAGGAACGCAACAGAATAAACACATAACCATAAATACGGAGATGCAGCGGAAATAACACTTCATTTCATTAATATCAAAGAACTGAAATTTTCTTACAGACAGAATGGAAATAAAACTAGCTAGGGCACTGGTAGCTATCTCTGAGAAGAGATGTGGCGGCTACAGGCCTCTGAACTGTGTTACAATGAGGCTCGAGGGCCTATTTATCATTGAGAAACAATGGGAAATCCTAAACAGCCAAAACCCTAACCCTAGGAGATGAAGCGCCAAAACTATGGGCCCCGTTTGGGTAAATTGGTGTTTCAACTTCCCAGGGGCGTAACTTTGGCATACGATCTCCGTTTGACGTTTACCATACCTCGTTAGAAAGATCTATCCGAGGACTACAAATTTGGAATGGGCAACATCGGTCCAATGGACCCATGTTGCCCTCCGTTTTCCCAAAAAACGTCGTTTAGGGCCTCAAAACGGCTCCGGAAGTTTAGGACCTGAAAAACTGCTAAAAATAGTAAACTGTGCCGAAACTGAAAAACTGAAATAGACAATTGTGGAGCCCCAAGTGGAATAGGTGGGTGACCACCAATATCCACCTGGATCAATTCTGTAGTACTTCTGGTGAACTAAACAAAAAGGTAGGATAATGATGCTAAGGTCTGCCATACTGTGTAACAAATGCTTCTGATAGCATAGGACTGTTGTCAGGGCTAGAATTTTCTCAGGAACACGGAATAGAATGGGGATAGCATGGGCACTTTTTCCTCTATGGAAAGAATAATCTGCTGATGTGAAACCCTGATTGTATTGCTTTCTGCGTGCTGGGCCTTCCATGATGTCTTTGGTTCTAGTACTTTTCCCTTTGAGCACTGGATTAAGGCTTAAGATCCTAAAAAATGTGCCTTAGAATTTTAATTTCCTCACTGATACCCTTTGCCTCTTCAAACCTGCCTCTGTCGGAGAAATCTGCACCTTAATGGTTCTAGAAGATTTGACAGAGTTTAACCCTGTTCTTTGAATGCCCATCCTGTCATGGCTCCTTCCTAGGTTTTCTCCACATTTTCAATCCTTGAAAAATGGTCCTTTCCTGCGTTCTCTGTTACTGTGACAGGGACTGTGAATCATGGCGGCTCATTGCCATCCGAAACCCTACAAAACACGAAACTATGTTAAGAAAAACATGCATGGGGTGGGCGGTGTGGCTGACTGCAAAAATGGCAACGTGGCATGGATGTAGACGATGAATACAATGGTTACTGTGGAGGAAAAAGATGAATTAGCGGGAGATGCATGGGAAGACGTCGAGACAGACAGTTTAACGTAAAACATTAAAATTTGACCTATGAATGGAATGTATGAAGGGACGGGTGGAAAATGTGATTAAGCACGTGGAATGGGCGACGTGGCGGGACCGGGTCAATGGCAGGCGCGTGTTAAATTTGGATCGTCCAATCTCAGGAGGAGATCGACGGCTGAAAACACAGCAGAGGGTGATGGATAGTGGGTCAGGGGTACGGTTGCCTTGGTTTAACTCCTGCGCATCTTCGCGGCACGATGACCATTGGATGGATGATCGTAGATCGGACGGTGTATAGCGATATCGTGCTCGGGCAAACGACGAATCTTAACGTGCGATGGGGGGGCAGTTTTCAAACAGTGCTCTGGACACATGACATTCGATAAATGGAATCGCTGTGAAATGGGGAAAAACCGCTCAACCTCCAAACGTGGTGCGATATAAACCGATGGTTTTGCACAGTACCCGGTCGTGGGGACCACCAGGGGGTGAAAAACGGACCGTCGGATCGGCGGGTTGATCGGATGGTTGATAATGCGCCTGATACAGATCTGCAATAAGTGCCTTCCTCCTTGGCGCCTAGTCTTGGCTTCGGGTCACGTGGAGGGAAAGGGTGAAGGGCTAGGGCCGAAAGGTGCGAAGCCCACATAATGTGGAAAATGGGTTTTTGGGCCATTTTCAATGAAATCCAAGGCCAGGGAAAGGTAACGATAGAGGTAATAAGGGTTTTTACGGGCTTTGAGAGGGGGAAAAAGTGGCTTAGAAGGTTTAAGGGGGATTTTGGAAGGATTTAGGAAGACTGGGGGAAATTTGACAAGGGGGGAAAAAGGGTTAAAATGGGGTGTTTTGCAGGGATACAAGGGTCAAATGTAGGCCTTTTGGAGCACAATTTTTTGAAATGAGTGAGACCCTTTGGATGGAAACAACAAAGGATACTTTGTCAATGGATAAGGCATAAGGAGGCTTCAAGGCTGATGTGTTTTTAGAGAAAATGCATTCCTTGAAGGCTCAAAAAACATTTTAGCCCCCTGTTTGCTTGTCAAAAATTTATAGGGGGCTAACACCTTCAAGGGCACAGCTGATGAAGACATGGAGCAGTTTTGGTTTGTGACGGAGTCGATATGGGTTGCGCAGGGGGTGGTGGGTGACACTATGAGAAAAGTGTAGCTATCCCTAGCCTTTGAAGGAAGAGCTTTGGACTGCTATATGGGATACGTATTGCAAAATTAGGGCGCAACTATCCAGAACATTAAGGACGCCCTAGAACAAAAGTTTCAGAACTCTTAATCCTACTCTTAGGTTGTAGTAGAATTAAAATATTTCAAGCAGGGGGCAATTGAGTCTATATGGGAAGTAGATCAATGCCTAAAAAAAGCTTTCAGAGAAGGAGGAATTCAGTATGATGACATATAGATTACGGAATGGTTCATCGCCATGCTACTCCCTCACCTACACGTACCTATGGGTTGCTGGAATTTTGACTCATAGGATGAGGCCTTGGGAGCTGCTATGAAATTAGAAGCTATGCCTCTAAAGGATGCTGTGGTAGAAGTACAACAGATCCAGGTGCAGCTTGAGGCTATGCACCAGGAATTTCATAATCTACAACAGGAGAAAGGAAGAGGGGTTGGCATGGAACTAGGTCATGCAGCAAGCCACCCGGGACCAGGAGCCCATAGTTCGGGACAACATGGCTCAAGGGGACCTACGCTCTGGCACGAAGAGAGATGTGAAGCTGGGTTGCGTAATATCAACCGATGGCCCTGTCATGGCACCCCTGTTTCTGAACCAAAGTGACACTGGTTCCGGTTTTACCGGTCGATCGGCCATGAGGAGCAGGACTGCCAAATCCCTAATGAATTAATGGACAGGGGAAAAGACCCTACCTCACCAAGAACCCCCTCGAGCAGGGATGACTCCCCCCTGGAAGAAGGGACGGGAGCCAAAGCGGAAGTGCAAGTAGGGGTCGAGGCCAGTTACTCTGCTATAATTGTGGGGGCATGGGGCATTTGGCGAAGGATTGCCTAAACCCTTTATGACAGTCCTACAGGTATTGTAGGTAGTGGGGCCATACGCTAGAAGATTTCCCAGCCTTAAAATCAAAGATACAGGAAAAGCAGCTCCCATCTGCGCTGAAGGTGCAAAGGGTCCAGACTGAGCTGAGGGGAAGGGATACCAAGGTAAATGTGGTAACGCGCAGTGGATTGGCGACTGGGGGGCTAAGAAGAAAGACGAAATTGACACACTGATCCACAGGGAAGTTAGCAACCAAGAAGGACTAGACCTAGGAAAAGCAAGGGAAACATTTATGGAGGCTCGAAAGGACTTCCTTGAGACTAAAATTCTGCCATCTACACACCTAGGAGCTGTGGAAGTAACTGAGGAAGTTAAACCCTTCTTACAAGCATGCATGAGGCTGCTATGCAACCCCCAGGTAGTAAAGAATCTACAAGCTTTACTAGAGAGCTGAACAACACACACTGCCATGTCAATCGACATCAAGGATGTGCATAAGTTACACAAACATCAATGACGCATTGGCAAGGAAATGTGGATGGCAGTCTGAATCAGCAACTATGACATGGATCGGGTTATATTAGACCTCGGATCGGATGCCAATATACTACCTAAGCACACTTGGCAATGCATGGGGGAACCCGAGTTGGAGTGACCCACCATTTAGCTTCGAATGGAAAATCAACAAAAAATAATTCCTCTAAGTAGAGTCACCAGCGTCGTGGTTGATATCACAGGAGTAAGGATCCTAGCTAACTTTGAAGTGATAGAAATTGTGGAAGATGCGAATCCCTACCCTGCGCTCCTCGGGTTGGACTGGGCTATAGACATGGGGGGCATCATCAATCTCAAAAATTGCAGCATGATATTTGAAAACAAGGGCACACGGGTCGTTGTACCACTAGACCTAGTAGAAGGTAAATGTTATACAGGACCTATACCTAAGTCAGGGGATTGGGATTATATCTATAAAGTGACAGCGCGAGATAGGGATAGCCTAACCCAGGACACTGTACGAGGCTACATGGAAGATATTGAGGATCCCATTAAGGATCTAGAAGCTTGGCAGACCCTGTTAGGAGAAGCCTCTACATTGCGTTGTCTTTGTATCACAAAGGACTCCCTATTTATGGTCCCAGAGGAAAGGATTTGAGTAAGGTTAGGCCTGCAAAACTGTGGAAAACCCACCCCGAGAGAAGGACAGGTCATCCCATGAGTGAGAAACGGGTTCCCTATGACACCTGTAGGTTCCACAGATAGCGGTCCCATGCATCAAGCCACCTCTACGACGGTAACGCAGCCAGGGGTCAGGCAGTTGGTTCTGATGTCAGCCCCCCTTAAAGCCTTAGTAGAGAAAATGATAAAAATCCCTTGGTCTTGGGCCAAGAGCTACTTAGAAAGCAAGCCTATGTTGGGGGAAGATAGGCAGCTATCACAAATCAGTAACCTTACCGTGAGAATACGCCTAAATCACTGGGGACGCGACAACTAGCTGTTGGAACTGTACCCTATGGTACAAAGCAAAAGTTACCGTTGAGAGAAGCGGCTCCTGAGCCATTGGCAGGTCAAGTAATGGGAGGTTTTACCGTTCCTTGGGAAACCCGCCCTGCACAAAACACCTCTCTCTATCATCCGATGGAAAATGCTTAAAAGGGGGCAGGATAGTTTGGTTAGCAGTATTGTCTCATGTAAACAAGAGGCCTAATTTAAGTGTCTCACGGAAGCAATCAAGCAACGAAATTTGTTATAATTGTAGCATCCCTCTCATGACTGGTCAACCCTATCCGTCAGATAGTAGCCACCCAGAGCCAGGATTCATTTTTCATGCAAGGATGCTAACTACTACCCTTGCTGACAGCTCCGCCCCAACTAAGCCTGAATTTGAAGAAGTTCTGGAGGATGAGCCTGAGTTAGAAGAATTCCCCCCTCCACGGACCACAAGGAAAAGCAAGGAGAAATCTCAAAGTTCGGGGACTACCCCATAGGTAGCAAAAAGGCCCTGAAGTTCCCCAAGGCATGCCAGGCCCTCGCCCTTAGAACAAGATGACCAGGAGGGGGCTTTGATGGCTAACCCGATCAACTGGTTACCCCCCTTTGTTCGACCACGAAGACCATCTACGCAAATACCGAAAAACTTGGATGGCTTGATCACCTACCTGCAGACTCCGCTGAACCTAGGAGAGGTCCTCGTCCTCGATGATCCCCACGGGCACCTACATGAGGTCAAGTTCGATGATCATGATCTGGCGAACCATGATGCTTTCCCGGAATTGGCCTCTGCATTATAGTTTGATACAATCCATGAGGATGATGGAATCACGGTAGTACCTAAACGCTGGGTATGCGGCTTTTTCCGGATCTGGACTCCTGAATCTTCTCCGTATGCCCCAATTTGGCCATTACAACATCATAGATCAGTTGGCGCGCCAGTTACTCGCCCTCATTCACAATGGCTACTTATGGATTTACGACAGGGTCCCTATTGATGCTGAGTTGATCCACGAGATTACAAGCCTCCTGATGCAAGGGCCACACCTACTCGCGAAAGTTGGAAAGAAGTACAAAGCCGCTACCGCTCTGTTTTTCCGGGAGACCTATGCAGTACAACGAAATTAGCAAGGGTTTGTGATACAAACCATCAACGACCTTGCTACGCAGATGGGCACTCGATCTTTAGCCTGCAAACTAATGCAGAGGTGCCAAGTTGTGACTGTCCCCACCTATGTAATCCAGCTAGCTGGACAATGCGCGAAGGGTGTGTTTTTTAATTGGGCTCAGTACTTGTGTGATGAATTTCTCGCTAATGTCCCCGAGTCTTAGGAGCATGGGACATATTTCTTCTATTCGTGGCTATTATTCCTCATAGCACTAGTTGCCTGGGACAAACCAGAGGAGTCGGTCGTTCCGGAGCTCCCTGCTGGGATGTGCGAAGGCACTTGGTATGCTTACTTGTGGGACTCTAAGGATAAGCAGTGCATTGAGGATAACAAGGTCTTTTGGGTCCTCTTCTAGAGAAGTATCGCCACTGCCATAAACTCCCGACCCTGATTATCCCCCACCATATATGAAAAATACAATCATATTGCTGCATTTCAAATCACCATGCACTAGGTCTGGATTCGTAGCCTTGCCAGTCAGACATGGACAAAATTTCCTTATATGGTACTCGATGAAGAGATTTATCTACTGATCTCATTATGGTCCCCCGCCTAGAAAAAAGGTCTCCACGACACTCCAACATCAGTTACAGCCGAGCCCAGAGGTAATCCGCCACAACAACCCAATATAGCTCTGGCCTAGGTAGATACTGCCACCACCCCTCCTCCCGGCACTAAGAGGATGGGGGCATTGGCATCAGTACCAAGGAAGAAACAACACGCCCTTTGTGAGCACTATGACGCAACAGTCACATTAACAGACGGAGACCTGGAGCAGATCGTGGATGTGGTCACCATGGCTACGGAGGATAAGTGGGCACCTATCACGGCCCAGTGGAAGGCAGGGGTTGACTCTCTTCAGGTAGACCTCCGCACTCTCTAGATCAGAAGGGATCACCCCCCACCTAGTGAAGGCCAGGAGCCACCCCTACTAGTCGACAATAGCTCGGCACAAATCAGGGAGGCCAGTTGTCTCTGGAGTATTCCTAACTGTGCTTTGGTTGGAACGTATCCCCCAGAAGTCACAGAAATGCAGCTGGACTTGGCTCAGATGCCCCATGCAGCCTTAGACAGCCTCAATCATGCTATCTCTCAGGAGATTCATGACCGCAATCGATCTGCAACCAAACAGCTTCAGGAAGCCCAACACACCATTGCACAGAAGGCTGAAGAGGTGATCTAGGCCATGTCACAACAGGCGGAGCTTGAGACTATAATCCACCAGCTTTTCACAGAAGTCACAAAGGGAATCACGACTGAGGATACATCTTGAAATAAGGTGGAAAAATTGGTTTTTGCTCTCAAAGCCTCTCGACTAGAAATGCACGCTGTCAAGACTCAGCTGGAACAACAGATTTTGGACTTACAGGCCAGATTATAGCCTGGCACACCCCTAGAAGTCTGTGCCCAGCAGACCACCCTAATCACAAATCCCACAACGACAATCACGGGGAAAATTTATCAAGGTGCCATGCTGCTGGAGTCAGCCATGCAGCTCTGGACTCGGGTCCAGTGCGATCCAGCCCTCCAACAAATCAATCAGGACTTACGAAAAAAGAAGAAGAGGTTGAAAAGATCAACGCTATGCTACCTACCTTGGTGCCTACCCAGCACTTGGCATGATTGAAAACCAACACCGAACTCCAGGATGAGATTGAGCAACTCCAACATAAACAGAACGTCATGGAAAAACGTCTAAAGCCCTGGACTACCTCAGCCCTCTGGTTAACATAAGACATTGACAATGCAACCAAGTGCCTTAATCAGCTTCTTGCAAGCGTTACCACGGTCGCTGAAGATCTGAATTCCCATAAGCTAGTCGCTCTTGCACAGAATGCTGCTGCCCAAAGTCAAGATGTACTCCCTCATCTCAGACGTTCTCTTGACACCTTACGGGCGCAAATAGAAGCCGCACCACTGTAGTGACTCGGGACGAGTCACAAGATTGTGTTGGGGGACTGTTGGAACAGGGTCTCCTAACAAGCTGCGAAACTGGTCCATTTTGGATATTTTTGATTATATTTAGTCTAGCGTAGGGGTTTTGGAGTGGTTCAAAGCCCCGAATGCATTGTAATGAGAAAAAGGGTAAAACAGGGGTCCGAAAACCACAGTTTGCGAACCATAGGAAAGGCTAGGCTATATTTTTATAAATAGAGAAGCATTTTGTATTGTAGAGGACAAGAAATGATGAGCTATTGAAGTGATCTGTTATTTAAGCTATCTATTTGGGTTTTGGGGAACGACTCCTGCTGGCTGTGTGCGCAGAGATCCAAGTCTAGCTGTGTGCAGAACCTGCTATTGTGTGCATAGGTTGGGAAGGGAATTGTAAGGAAGAAGTGATGAATTAATGCGAAATATTGTTAGAGAACTGAATATGTGAGTAATTTTATGTGCATTACTGATAATTGCTGTATTGTGCATTTTCTGTCCTTAAGCTGCGAAAGATCTGTATACTGCGTTCTTGGATCTGGATCTATTATGTTATGTTTATGTACTACTGTGTTGATGTTATAACAAGCATATAACTATAGATCTAGTGCATGTGGATGTGAATAGAGACTTAACTAACCCTACACAGAACAAGGTAATCGGGGATTACATGACCTAGAGCAACTTTGCTTGCTTTACCCATCATTTCTCAGGGTGTGGAAACCTGGTCCCAACACCCACCCATACTAGTTCGAGTGAGACTTTGACCTACGCAAGCAGGTCACTGCCGAAAGGGCCAGTATTATAGGGGTTTGTTGGCAAACCTTGCACACCAAACCTGGGTCAGGACCCCTCGAGCCAACACTCCACTTCACACTTTTCAAGAAAGTTACACTGATATTTACAATGATAGTGAGAAATCTGGAAACAACATCAAGAATAGTAATTCTTAAGGAGCCTACTATTGACCGGTCCTCCTAAAAATTCTTATCCATTCATCTGCTCTAGTAGAAAATCACTTGTCCTCAAATATCTGAGATCTTGTAGGGCCCTTTCCATAGGCTTTCAAACTTTCCGTCCTTCCCTTTTTCGTCATTCCTTGCATCCCACTGGAGGACTACATCTTCAAGCTTAAAGTTATCTTCCTAGGTCTTATGTTCATACACCTTCTTTATATTCTCATGAAGCTTTGAGGTGTTATGAAATACATCATCTCTCATCTGCTAAATATGGATCATCTGATTGATCAGGAATTGTACATCATTCTCATCACTTCCTACTTATTGCAACAATTTCATGACAGGGATTGCAAGTGATGTAGGAAAAATAATGTCTATTCCATAAACTAACTAAAAAGGGGACATTCCGATAGATTTCTTTCTACTCACCTTGTCTTCCCACAAGGAATTCACAAGATTTTTGTTCTAGTTCTTCTTGTTGGGATCCAACATCTTCTTTATGATATTAATCAGGGATTTATTAGAGGAATATGCTAAACCATTACCTTGCAGATAGTAGGCGGTTGAGTTGCCCAAATTGATGTTATATTTATCACGAAACTCAACCATCCTTTTTTATTTGAATTCTGCTGCATTGTTAGTAATAATCCTATGAGGACAACCAAAACGAGACAATATGTTAGTCTCCAAAAACTGAATATTTACGAAGTCTGTTGCTTGCCTTGTTGGGATCGCTTCGATCAATTTGGTTAAGTAGTCAGTGGTTGCCAATATCAATTTGTGATGTGTAGATGATGTAGGGTGAATCTCTCCAATGAATTCAAGTTCCCACCGCTAAAATGGCAGATGAATTGAAATAGGTTGCAGAGGTAATGGAAGAAGTTTTCTTTTACCTTGAAAAACTTGACACTCATGGAAACTCATCATTGTTTTGTACAAATCTGACAACAGAGTTGGCCAATAATATCCTACTCTCAATACTTTATTAGCCATGGTATTCCAAAAAAGGTGGCCCCCACAATATCCTTTATGAAAAACATTCATAAATTCTTGGGCTTCACTCTCAACTAAACAATTCATCAATATACCTCCTGGATCTTTCCAATAAAGGGCGTTGTCCAAAATGAAATATTTGGAAGCTTTCAACTTTGAAGACCTACCCTTACTCTTAGTCATACCTGTTGGAGGATTCAGAGTACCAAGGTGACAAAAGAAACATATCAGATACCTGTATCCTAGTGACATCTTGTTCTTCATCAGACAATGTTGTAATAATATTGATATCTAAAACATGTAGACTTGACTCAGTAATAAGCTTTGCTAAACCTTGAAATTTGATCAAATTTATGGGCTTGATCTCAAGGTCATATTCCAACATCACTACTATCCATTTCCCTCTTTTTCCTTCTGAATCTGTCTGCATAAGAACATCTTTTACTGTTGCATTAGGGACATAAGCCAAAGTATGAGAATGTAAAATATAGACACAGAAATCCTTCAACATTTTTATCAAAGCCAAAGCTTGTGTTGGGAAAAATAATGAGAGGGGGGGGGGGGGGGGGGGGTGAATCATTATTGAGGGCATACTCAGAAATTTTTACTTTTTCACTCACTAAAACCCATACGCTACTTTGCTTAACCAGACTCGCGTATACACGCATATATTCTTCATAAAAATCGCGTATACACAGAGATCTTAATATGCATATATTTCTTTACTTAGATCTTTGCAACATTCATTCATCTGATGTTAGTTAACAGTAAGCATGTGCAACAATAACAGAACAAACCATCACACATAAGCATCACATATGAACACCAGGATTTTAGGTGGAAACCCAAGTCGGGAGAAAACCACCGCTGCTGTTGCTCAGCCTTCAATATTTTATTATAAAGAAAAAATCTTACAACTTATGTGCTGGCGCAGACTCCTACCAGCACGCAGGCACCCACCTGCGCTCGTTTACCAGCCTCTCCTGGAAGGGAGCTCCAACCCCCTGACTCGTTTACCAGCCTCTCCTGGAAGGAAGCTACGACCCCCTGATCTCGTTTACCAGCCTCTCCTGGAAGGGAGCTACGATTCCCTGATCTCGTTTACCAGCCTCACCTGGAAGGGAGCTACAACCCCCTAAATGAAGGCTACAACCCTCAGCACCACCATGGACCACGTTTCATCAATTTTCACACTGGATCCAAAAGCTTTCTTTAGAGCACAACTTGCAGGCCACTTTTCATCATATTTTTAGACTGGACCCACACCACACATTTAATCTCAATCATACATCATCAACAGATAGCGGTAACACAACAGAATAGATCAGACATTTTCATACCACATACTTCAGCAAACCTTAATCTTCATACGCGCTTTCCTTTCACTGATCCTGCATATATACGCGCCTTCGTCCATACAAACCCGCGTATACTGCTGTACATATTACAGAGTTAATTTTACTACCCATACTCACTTTCTCTTCAACAAACCCGCGTATATACACGCTTACTCTGCGGCGAACTAGCGTATAGTTCTTCAGACATTTAGGTCATTGCAATTCTTCAGAACAGATACATCACTCAGATTTTACCCTTTACTTCAGACAGATGTTCGCCTCATCTCAGATCTAATCATTCCATAAACAGATCTAGCAGACACAAATACATTCCAGATCTAGATTCCCTTATTCATAATTTCTTCATTGGTGCATCATACATTCAGATATTTCAT
Organism: Pinus albicaulis; assembly: GCA_034641835.2. NCBI lineage: Eukaryota > Viridiplantae > Streptophyta > Pinopsida > Pinales > Pinaceae > Pinus > Pinus albicaulis. The sequence goes on along the minus strand of CM076572.1, from coordinate 1,193,551,456 downwards.
TCAACTGTAACCCTTTCCATTCAGATATGCTTCAGAGAGAAGTATTCATTCAAGCTCAGACTTCTTGCTCCCATTTGCACATTGAATTTCTTCTCCTTATATAGGTTTACCCTTTATCAATACCATGAGCCAAAACCACATTACTTTCGATGGTATTCCTGGACGGGGTCACATAGACGAATCATTACTCAATACAATGGGTCAATACCATGGTGGTCACCCCTGGTTTTACATATTTAGAGCGCTTTTTCCCATACGCGACTTGGCACGTTATTTCCCACGTGCATACACTACTTTGTCTAGACAAATCCGCGTATTCCTTGAGACATACTCTTTTCATCATGTTCTAGCACATACTGACATTCCTTCCATCATTACCTTCTGTACTCATTGTATATACATCAGATTTACATCATTTAACAAGTTCATCAAGAAATATTCCATCAGGGACAACTTCATCAAGTAGGTTGCCATCATCTTCATCAAGTGGGTTTCCATCAAGGACAACACTCAGCATCATATTGCCAACAATCTCCCCCTTTGGACTTGATGGTTAACAAGTTCATCAAGACATATTCCATCAGGGACAACTTCATCAAGTAGGTTGCCATCAAGGACAACACTCAACATCATATTGCCAACAATATCCCCCTTTGGACATGATGGCAACCACGATGGTGTTTGATCACCACAACAGATAGATACATTAAGAATAAAATGACACCATGTCACTCTTGACACCATTCTTTCTCTTTATTCAAACACCATGTCACTCTCCCCCTTTGACATCAAGGGCAAAGGGCAGACAAAACCAACACAAGGTTTTTTTTTTCTCCTCTTGTAGAAAGAAGCGTTCTGCAGATCTGATGTACACTGAAGTGACCATGCTCCCCCTGAGTTCATGCTGAACCTACAAACATATTTTTCAATGAAATACATGACTCTATGACCTTCCTATCACCAATGACTCATACTTATAGCAAAGATCCATCCAAGTGGATTTACATATGAGACTCAAATACCCAACCAAGTGGGTTTACACATCTCAACTCAACTACCCAACCAAGTGGGTTTACAAAATTGACTCAGCTACCCAACCAAGTGGGTTTACAAAATTGACTCAGCTACCCAACCAAGTGGGTTTACAAAATTGACTCAGCTACCCAACCAAGTGGGTTTACAAAATTTGACAAGTCCTTACATGACTGAATATTACAATTTTACATCATGGGTCTCAACAAGACCTTTTTATCAAATTACAAGTATGACTTTTTATGACCAATACCAGAAAGACCTCAAGAGACAGATCATATTTCAGAATCATCATAATGCCAACAATGCATTATACCCAGCAAGTCTAATGCTCCCCCTGAAAAATGTACATTCAAGCATCTTTTCCATATGACCAAGGCTCCATCTTAGCTTGTGCATCCTGAACACTTTCAACAGCAAGTCATCAGCAACAATCTCTGCATGATCTGTCCTTAATGCAATCATTAGTAGTTAGACTGATGCTCCCCCTGAACATGTGCTCCTATTCTTGAGCTGTCATACTAATTTCCTTATCATAAATGCATACGCGTCTGTGTAAACTGAAACTAGCATGTATACGCGACTTTAATTCATTAAACCTGCGTATGGAAAGTGAAATACTGAAAATTTCATACTCCTTCTTCTCCCCCTGAATTTGTATCACCTGTACCTGTCTTCTTCACAACAGATGCACTGTCAAAAATAAACATAACCAGAATAACCAAATCAACCATGAGAATCACCATACATCGCTCCCCCTGTGACGATACATTACTAAGCTCCATAATGTATCTCACATCACTTCTGCAGTCATTAAGAGAAGTAAGCTTCAGAAGCTGATGACTGCAGTAGGGTCAATATTCCCTACGTTTAGGACCGGTCTTCCTTCCTTTTCCAGCTTTTCTTGAAGTTTCTTATTGTGTGCTGGAAATTGTTCAATTTCGCAGATCTATTCATCCTGCATTCTTTTTCAACATGTCCATAATTGTTACAGGCATAACATCTTGCATGACCAGAAAAGTAAGCATATGGATCATAATGTGTTTTTCTAAACTTTCTTCTATTGCAATCAGCTGCTTTATGACCATACTTGTTGCAGAAAAACAATATCCCTTAAAGAACCCAGAGTACCTTTCTGTATAGAATCTGTTTGTTTGTGACTGAAACAATCTGCTTCTGCAATTTGCTGCAACATGCCCATAATTATGACATTTAAAGAATTCAACATTATTGATCAAAGGAGGGAATGATTTCTTTTGAGAGTTCATGATTGTTGGTTGACCTTTTGCTTCTTTCAACACTTCAGGCTTTGCATTGATATCCTTTGAATCTTTAGCACTTCCTTGTGAACTAGATTCTCCTTTAACAATTTCATGAAAACCAAGACCAAGTTTAACAGAAGGAGACCTTTGACTACTAAGAATATTGTCAAGAATATTAGTACTATCTTGAAACCTCAAGAGTTTATCCTTTTCTTCTAATTTACCTTTTAGAATGTTTACCTCAACCTCCAATTTTTGGCATTGCTTCATCATGCTTTATTCAACCCCTTTTCCTTCTTCTACTTGATCATTCAAATTTAAGATCTCTTATTTCAACCCATTTTCTTGCTCTTCAAAGATTTGTAAAAGTTCTTCATTCTTCTTATTTGATTTTTCCAGATCTGTTTTGAGTGAGATGTTTTCTGCTTCACGTCATTCCTTTTCAAATGATTGTAGAAGTTCTTCATTCTTCTTATTTGATGCTTCAAGGTCTGATTTCAGAGAGATGATTTTTGCTTCAAGTCCTTCACTGTGATTGGTTACTTTGTCCTGCAGTCTTTGATAAATTTCTATCTGTCCCTTCATTGTTTCTATCTATTCATTCAATCTAGAGATCACATCCTTGAGGATAGATTCCCTCCTTTTAAATTGATCCCAAAAATTACTTTCATCATTGATCTTGAGATTTGCTTCTAGACTTATACTATTACTTTCACTATCTTCATTATTGCATGCACAAGTGAGTGGATTACAAGAACAACAATCAATACCTGTTTCTTCTTCTTCATTTTCTGCTGCACATGTTTTCTGAGATATCTTCTTTTCTTGAGTAGCCTTCTTCTTTTGCTTCTTTGCCATGAGCACTAGCAGATCTTGGTCAGAATCTTCTTCATCTTCACTTGACATTTCATTATTATCTTCATTTGCATAATAACTCTTTCCCTTTTCAAATTGTTTATAAGGACATTTAGCAGCATAATGACCCACTCTTCCACAATTAAAACATTTGAAGGGTAGCTTACCTTTGAATCTTCCAGTACCTGGTTGGAGTCTCGTTACAAAATTTGATTCTTCTTCTTCTGATATATAACTTGATTCCTTGAAAACTTCCTTTTCTTTTCCTTTTGCACATGCCTTAAAAGCAACTTCTTTGATTTGAAAGGGACCTCCTTGTCTCATTTCATAAGCAGTCAGAATACCATGTAGTTGACCAATAGTAAGAGTTTGCAGATCTTGCCTTTCTTCAATAGCTGACACTTTTGACTCAAATTTTGAAGTTAAAGATATTAAAACTTTTTCCACCAGAGTAGTATCAATTATGGTTTCACCCAAACTTCTCATACAATTTACGATATCATCTAGACGTAAAAAGAAACTGGCAATACTCTCATCACTATGCATCCTTAAATTTTCATATTCAATTCTGAGAGTTTGGAGTTTTGCACTTTTTACCTTTGTATCTCCTTCATAGCTCAGAATGATTTTGTCCCATATTTCTTTTGCTGAATTTAGTTGCATCACTTTAGAAAATTCTGGTTCAGACATGCTTCCTAATAAGACATTGACTGCTTTGGCATTGATTTCATATTTCTTCCTTTCTGCTGCATCAGTGGGAATACTTGTCGGATATTGATAACCTCCTTCCACGATTTCCCATACTTCTGCACCAAGACTTTGCAGATATGCTTTTGTTCGTATCTTCCAGAATAACAGATTATCTCCATTGAATAGAGGTGGCCTTATAGACATTACTCCTTCATGACTTCCCATTGCGACGGATCTCCTTCAAGCGATCAAGCTTCTGCAGAAGGACCTGCTCTGATACCAATTGTTGGGAAAAATACTGAGAGGGGGGGGGGGGGCGAATCAGTATTTAGGCATTACTCAAATCTTTTTACTTTTCCACTCTCTAAAACCCATACGCTACATTGTTTAACCAGACTCGCATATACACGCGGATAGTCTTCATAAAACTCGCGTATACACAGAGATATTAATATGCATATATTTCTTTACTTAGATCTTTGCAACATTCATTCATTTGATGTTAGTTAACAGTAAGCATGTGCAGCAATAACAGAACAAACCATCACACATAAGCATCACATATGAACACCAGGATTTTAGGTGGAAACCCAAGTCGGGAGAAAACCACCGCTGCCGTTGCTCAGCCTTCAATATTTTATTATAAAGAAAACATCTTACAACTTGTAATATTTGACGGACTCCTACCGACACGCGGGCACCACTGTAGCTCGTTTGCTGACCTCTCCTCGGAGAGGAGCTCCAACCACGAATCGTTTGACCTCTCCTAGAAAGGCTTCACAACCCCACGATCTCATTTACCGACTCTCCTAGAAGGGAGCTACGACCCCCTGATCTCGTTTACCAGCCTCACCTGGAAGGGAGCTACAACCCCCTGACTGAAGGCTACAACCCTCAGCACCACCATGGACCACGTTTCATCAATTTTCACACTAGATCCAAAATATTTCTGTAGAGCACAACTTGCAGTCCACTTTTCATCATATTTTCAGACTGGACCCACTCCACACATTTAAGCTCAATCATACATCATCAACAGATAGCAGTAACACATCAGAATAGATCAGAAATTTTCATACCACATACTTTAGCAAACCTTAATCTTCATACGCGCTTTCCTTTCACTGATCCTGCGTATATACCCGCCTTCGTCCATACAAACCCGTGTATACTTCTGTACATATTACAGAGCTAATTTTACTGCCCATACGTGCTTTCTCTTTAGCAAACCCGCGTATATACACGCTTACTCTACGGCGAACTAGCGTATAGTTCTTCAGAAATTTAGGTCATTGAAATTCTTCAGAACAGATACATCACTCAGATTTTACCCTTTACTTCAGACAGATGTTCGCCTCATCTCAGATCTAATCATTCCATAAACAGATCTAGCAGATACAAATACATTCCAGATCTAGATTCCCTTCTTCATCATTTCTTCATTGGTGCATCATACATTCGGATTTTTCATTCAAGCGTAACCCTTTCCATTCAGATATGCTTCAGAGAGAAGTATTCATTCAAGCTCAGACTTCTTGCACACCTTTGCACAATGAATTTCTTCTCCTTATATAGGTTTACCTTTTATCAATACCATGAGCCAAAACCACATTACTTTCGATGGTATTCCTGGACGGGGTCACATAGACGAATCATTACTCAATACAATGGGTCAATACCATGGTGGTCACCCCTGGTTTTACATATTTAGAGCGCTTTTGCCCATACGCGACTTGGCACGTTATTTCCCGCGTGCATATGCTACTTTGTCTAGACAAATCCGCGTATTCCTTGAGACATACTCTTTTCATCATGTTCTAACACATATTGACATTCCTTCCATCATTACCTTCTGTACTCATTGTATATACATCAGATTTACATCATTTAACAAGTTCATCAAGAAATATTCCATCAGGGACAACTTCATCAAATTGGTTGCCATCATCTTCATCAAGTGGGTTGCCATCAAGGACAACACTCAACATCATATTGCCAACAGCTTGTTTCTCTATGATATTGTACCAAAGAGATGCATCCCTTATGGTTTTACTAAAAAATGCAATGGTTTGTATAGTCTTGTCCTTATTTTGCATTAAGACTATAGCTATGGTGTGCTTGGAGGCGAATGAGAATATAATAAAATCAATAGTGTAATCTGGGCTTATTAAAATAGGGGTAGTAGTCAAAGAAAATTTCATTGTGTTAAAGGATTTATTAGCATCGTCGGAGCACTTTACCTCATTGTCCCTTTTCAACATTTTGGTCATTTCCCACAGGTGCTCATCCAAAATTGGAATATATTTATGTAAGAAATTCATTTTACCATTGAAATCTTGAATTTCTTTCTTGCTCCGCGGAAAGTCAATTTTTTGAATTGCCTCAACCCAAGAAGGGTCAATCCGGATTCCATCCTTAGAGATGATGTGACCGATAAGTTTTCCCTCCTCCATGGAAAAAAGGCTTTTTTTTTTTTTTTTTTTTTTTTTTTTCAGATTAAGAGAGATTTCAAACTTCATGCATTTCTGAAGAAAAAAATCCTTAAGTGATACAAGTGTTCATCATCAGAGTGGGAAAAAATGTCAAATCATCTAAATATACCACTAGGAAAACATCTTTCTCAACTTCAAATACTATATACATTGCACACTAAAAGGTAGCCCCTGCATTATTTAGTCCAAATGGCATCTTTTCATATTTGAATGTACCCCAAGATGTAGGGAAGGCAGTTTTGTCCTGATCTTTCTCATGTACTAAAATTTGATTGTATCCTGAATATCCATCAAGCAAAGACATTCGGAAAGCCAAAACCACTCATTGTAAGATGTGCTCCATTTTGGTAAGGGGTTAATTATATTTTAGTGACACCTTGTTTAAATTTTTGAAGTCTATGCAAAGCCTTATTTCACCAGTCTTTTTTCTTACAGGGAATAGATTAGATATCCAATAAAAAAACCTTATAGGAACAATGATACCTAACTCGTAGAGCATGTTCACTTCTTTTTCAATGGATGGAAACAACCTTGGGTTGATCCTTCTCAAATTTTGTCGAAAGGGATTTTGATTGGGCTTAATTGGAATGGTATGATTTATGATTTCTTTATTATAGACTTTCAAGTATGCATAATCCCACGCGAAAACATCATAAAATTCATAAATTAAATCAATGTACTTGTCCTTTACCTTAGGAGACAAAGACCTGGACAATTTGACCATCTTAGGCTTGTCTGTTGTCCCGATGTTTACGTCCTCCACACCTTTTTCTGTAGGAACCAATGTTGGCTTCTTCGCTACATCATACTGATCAAAAAATTCTTCCAAAGGTATGAGACCTTTTGGAATATTGTTGTACTTAAACTCTAAAATATCAACTTGAGTTTCTTTGATGACTTGATCATCCTTGTCATAAACTTTTTCAATTGCAGAATTCTCGAAATCACCTTCACTTTGCAGAAAATTATTAACTTGCTGATCATCCCAAAATACTTTCCAATATCGTAAGTTATTAGGAACTGTAAGCCGATGCTTCACATGAATTTCAAATTTTCTATTAGAAAATATTGGGATTTTGAAATTTCTTAGTGCTGTAGCAAGAATATCTGCCATGAGATTCTGACTTCTTGGTACTACTAACAAATTATATTTTGGAAAAAACTACAGGATATCCAATACAACATTCATATATGCACTCATTCATGGATTCTTGGCCTGATATTCTAATTTCACCTATTTTAGCATAAGTTCAGAGTCGCCATATACTGAAATTCTTCTTGCGCCCAACTTTTTCAAGATCATGAGACTGGTGATCAATGCTACATATTTCGCCTCGTTGTTAGAAAAATCAAAAGCTAGTTTGTATGAACATAATCTAACATTCTTAGGAACCTTACCAGACTGATGAAGAGGGATGCGGATCCAAATTCTAATGTCTACCCCGTATTTCCCCAAGGCACCATCAAAATCCATGGTCCATAAACCATTTTTATCCTCCAAGTGTTGGAATACTGATTGCTGTTTTATCTCAGGTGTCTGGGATACTTCTTTATTTTTATTTGAAATTTCCTCTGCCTTATCAGATGGATGCTCTGAAACACTGGGCAAATTCTCTTTTCCCTTGTCTAAAAATATTCTGAAGCAATTAGAAATATCTGGAACATCTTCTACTTCTACAAGCTGACTATCTACATCATTCAAGCCACTATCATTGAACAAAATGAAAGATTTTAAATCCGTATGTATAACATTTATTGGATGATTATAATGCCTCTCTTTGCTGGTTAACATGTACTTCATCTTCGTTTCCTGGTACAGCTTTCTCAATTGTCTAAAAACTAGGATGGTGGCATAAGAGAAGTCTAGTTGCAGAGTTCCTCTTAACTTCGCTCCCCAAGATCTAGACAACAACATACCCAACTGTGGTGGTATATCAGCCACTAGCACATCCATCAAGAAATTCTTTGTTGGAATTTTCTCAAGGGAAACTACTAAATCCTTAATAATACCCAAACAACAAAATTTTCCTGAATTGAAGGAATAAAAGCCATGGTAAGGACTAGTGATACCTAGGCCCAATTTTTCAATAATGGCTTTTGGCATCAAATTTTGGGAAGCTCCAGCGTCGAGCATGGCATTGTGAATGATATTCTGGTGGATTCTCATACTAAAATAGAATAGGGGAACTTCACTTTCCTCTAACTGACTGTCTATTGTTGGACTAAAGATAAGCTTAGGTTGGTCATCATCGACATTAAGTATATCAAACGAAGGGTCAACTTTTAACATTTTGGCTACATGAGATTTATACTCATTATTCTTGACAAGTTTAGTTAAAGGTATTGACACTTTAAATTTGGAAATTTCAGTTTCTAAGATGAAAGGAGTTGTTTTTTCTACCTCTTTAGTGATGTCTCTTTTGTCGGCATGATCTTTTGATGCAACTTCTTTCCTTTGGCTATCCTTTTCTTTACCCAATGAGCTTGTAGATGGTTGATTGTCTTTGTTGTTATTTGTGGTTGGAGGTTCTTTTACTTTACTATGATTACCTTGAGAATTCTGTTTTGGTTGAGTATATTTTTTTGAGATGCCTGCTTCTGAATATGAGTTATTGGGAGATCTCTAGCTCTCAATGTATACTTGTTGGGGCCCTTGTTTTGAAATTAAACATCTTTTGAGTTGTAGCTAGTACATGGCAGAGTGAAACCACGGTAGGCAGAGAGATGTCAAGGTTTCAAAGGAGTAGAGGACAGGTGGCGCGGCTGTTGCGGGAGCAAGCATAGGTGGCAGAAGAGCGTGGCAGAAAAAAAGTAGTAGAACTCCCGATTAATGGAAAGAAATAAAAGACAACTGAGTGAAGAGAAAGGAGGAACTGTCAGTCGCACTGGAAGCAGATCAAATAGGCAGCCAGCCAGTGGAAAGGAAGGGTGGTGCAGTCGGGGTCAGAAGACATGAGCCATAGGAGAGCCCTGTGATGTTGTTATGTTATCGATTCTTTTGTATCTCTGTATCTCTCTTTGTCCAATAGGACCACATGTATTCTGTTCCATCCGAGCTCATGCTAAGGATCTTTGTAATGTTCTATTGTTGATGGTTGATTTATAATACAATCAGGAGTTGATGTTCTGAGTATATGTTGTGGTCTGGAATGAATGGTTTCAATAGTGATTTTTAATTTTATGTGTTATAAGTCTGAATGCACTTCCAAGAGATATCTTAGATGGAATGATGTGTTTGTTTAGACCTTTGTCACAGCTCTGATTTCTTCATACCGATGTCATTATGTTGATACCGATCTATCCCCCCATCTTAGTAAGGTCATGACACGCCTCGGGTGAGAATCTCAACTCTTCGGAGCAGGGTGAAAACAATGGTGTGGTGCTAGAATACAGTGGACACCCTTATTGGCCCTTAACCTGAACCTGGGTCTTCTCTACAAGAATTGTTTCCTTGCCAAAAAATGTTTATGTTACCGGGACCTGAAACTTCATTTGGGAGCTAGATCATGGTATCTCGGATCTTCTAAAGAGAAATATGAAGCTGGTGGGATAACCACCTAGATAAGTTCATCACTCAGCAAGCTACGCTGAGACGACAGAAGGAGAAGACGATAAAAAATCTGGTTCTATTCTCCAACTCTACCAGTGATACTTACGAAATATTTTGGGGAAAGTTTTCGGAAGAACTCTATAACTGGTTACGGAGGCTTCAGACCAAGGTGGTTAGAGAAAAATCGCGGAAAATAAATTGAAAGTGGGTGCACGGAGATCTGGTGGCCCTTCATTGCTTAAAAATTGATTTAACCCGACCTGTAGATTTCTGGGTGGAATCTACCTTGGACAGATACATAGTGGAGTTTGCAGCGGAGTGTTACCAGTATTTTTTGAGAGAAAAAGATACATTTAGATCCAGGTTAAGGGGGAAGCTACTGAAAGAGATCCCATTGTGGATTAAAGCATTGATGGCAGATGAAGGACTAATGGGGTTCCAAAAAGCAAAGATGGAAGCGTAAAAACTCTGGTGCCAGGGGAAGGGACTAAGGGAGATATGCTACAAGAATAGTGAAAAAGGGGAGCAGGAGTACGGATGTTGAGACCGCTAACAGGCTCAGGGAGCGATGAGCACAGATTGCAGAAAGGTGGCGAGAGAGGATGATAAAGGAGTTGAAGAGATAGGAAAGTGGTCGAAAGGCCAAAGAGGAGGCGCCTCAGATAACGAAGAAAATGGAAAGTCAAGTGGGTCCCCAAGATATAGGAGGGGTCGTTAAATAAGTTAGGCAGGTGTATAGGAGCCCAACCCAGATGGAGAAATGAAAGAAGTCTGACGAAGAAGGTACAGACGCGCGCTCGGAGGAGGTATACGATTTGGAGATGCACGTTGTAATGGAGAAACTACTCCAAGAAAGGCTGGCATCCATATCTCAAGGTATTCCTATTCCCCAAAGTTCAAGTAGCTCTAGTCCAAACCTTCCTCTAGTACTCTATCAAACCCTAGGAGAAATTGTTGTTAAGTTGTGTGAATTAAGTAAGTTGCACAGTATTCATTCCCTAGCAGTGATACATACTGGTAGTAGGGTTTCTAGTGGACAATATCGCAACCAGGAACCAATAGCTTCATTCTTGTGACGCTTACTCCAGTGAACATGGCGGGATCACTTACCCGGTATCTAGAGTTCTTTGATAGGGGCAACGATGATGTGGAACAACACTGGTACCTATGTGAGGCCATATGGAGGGTGCGACAGACACTAGATGTGGGGAAGTTGATAGAATTTCAAACCACCCTTAGGGAGAGAGCCCTACGCTGGTTTATGAAGTGGTCTGAAGCTCATCAGAATCCAGCGATGTCAGATGTGAAGAGGGATTTCATTAAGGAGTTCAAATTGCCCCAAACAGACCAACAAGGCCTATCAAAAATGTGGGAAATCAAGCAGCGAGAAGGAGAGACTGCTTGGGATTTGATGCGGAGATTCAAGGATGCAATTGGAAAACTCAGCTATCCAATTGATCAAAACCATCAGAGGGATTGGTTCATCAAAGCTCTACTACCTTTGACCCAAACTCCATTAACTCAACAAAGGATTGAGACGTTGCAAGACGCACTAGAGCAAGCAATGAAGATAGAATCTATGGTGGGATACCCGCAAGAGTTTAAGGGGGGAGCAACGGTACAAGACCCCTCTATAATGGGTCTGCAGCATCAAATAGCAAGTTTGACATAAAAACTCAAAGAAATTCAACCAATGCGGCCGACGAGACCGAATGGATGGTGCACACATTGTCTCATGGAAGGACATGTGGTAACTGAATGTCCACGGTTGTGGGGGTAGAATGTGGGGACATCAGCTGCAGGAGCATAGGGGGCTCCACCATTAGGAGGAGTTGTGAAAATAAACACCCAGGGACTATATCCGCCGCAATAACAATACATAGGGTTCCCCGCGCAACAAAGTCCAACCACCAATGAGTACTATGAAATATGCAATAATATGGGCCATCAACCTCGCCTATGTCCTATATTACAAAAATATTCCAATGTTCCGAATAATATACTGTGAGTTCTGTGCCTCAAAAACACACGGCACAGAGCAGTGCCAAGCTCTGGATGCACTGGCGGAACGACTGGATCGACCTTCATATAGAGTGAACGAAGCTTTCCAAGGGAGAGGGGGAGGCCTGAGAGGAGGTCGAGCAGGGGGTAGAGGTCCAGTGAGATACTACAACTATGACCAAGAAGGACATGTAGCTAGAGAATTTCCACTGCCTAGAAGAACCTGGTGTTCCCAGTGCCGGTTTAATACACATGCAACATAAGATTGCCTTGAGCTCATCAAAATATGGGAGGAAAGAGCTAGACAGAGGGGGGCAAATCTAGTAAATGTAGAACCCAGGTTGATGGAGACTCAGACAATGCAGAATGTCACCATAATAATGCGAGGAGGAAAAATAACTGGGGAAGATGCACATGTAAGGGACTCGATAAAGCTGGTTAAGCTAGTACCCCCAAAACTGCTGGCCAGACCAGAATGACAGAAACAATTTTTTCAAGAAGCAGCAAAAACCTTTGCCCAACTCGGGGGAGACAAAGGTATCGAGTTAAAGAAAACTCAGGAAGACAATGAAACCCAAGGTAATTCAAAATCTTTGATCGAGGAGTGGTTCCATTTGTTCCTAAACATTTTTAACAACGTGCCAATGCTAGAATAGCTAAAGAAAAACTTGGAAGGGGTGCTAAAGAAAAGCACAGGAGTAAGAGAATCACTGGATGCAAACCATAAGTATGCAAAAAGAGTAAAGAGAAATAAAATAAGGACGGGAAAATAATTTCGAGTGAACACACAAGTCGTGGGTTTCCAAATTAGAGACATTATGCTTGATTTGGGATCCGATGTCAATATTTTTCCAAGGAACACCTGGGAAGCATTAGGGAAGCCAAGATTGATGTATTCAACAATCTAACTTCATATGGTGAACCAGTACTACATTGTACCCATCAGCGGACTGGAAAACGTTGAAGTTAACATTGCAGGGGTAAAGACATATACAGACTTTGAAGTCATCGACATCATGGGAGATAAAGATCCTTATCCTACACTACTAGGAATTGATTGGGCCTTTGAAAATTACATGATAATAGATCTGAAAAAGGAAATGATGGTATTCGAGGATGGGGAGATCAAAGTCACTTAGCCACTTGACCCGTACCAAGGACCAAGATATACAGACACTGTGGACAACAAAGAAGATGCTCAACTTCTCGATCATCTCTATCAAATGGCTACAGGAAGAAGAGAAGATTACATTAACCCAATAGCAAAAGGATTTGTAAGCTGAAGAAGCATCCAAAGTTCAGAGTTGGGCTCATAAATAGTTTGAGACAACTGGCAGCAAGAAGGGTATGAAACCAATGCATGAAGGTGCGCCAACATTGGACAAATCAATTGGATCAGGACCAAGGTTCGAGAATATCCAACCTTATCCGATATGGATTCTGTAAACAATTTCATAACAAAAATAGAAGATAAGGTGTAATAAGGCCACATGGTACCACTGATGGGCATAGCATTACAATCTATATCCACAAGATGGTGGAGGAATCATTGCAATTCGCTCACACAGTGGGGAGAAATAGTGGTAGCATTAAAAGCAATATTTAAGGAAGAGGAAGGACCACGCAGTAAGGAGAAATATCATGGGGACTCCGACCCCAGATACCATTTGGAGAAGTGTGAGGAACAATGGAGAAGCAAGGGATACCGAGAAGAACTATGGGTACACTATTTTATCCACTCTTTGGACTTGATACCAAAAGCCCGGTATCTAACGGAAGAGAAGAAGAGAGGGACCAGCAAATGGCAGAAAGTTGCAGAAAACTTCACGCAATGTTTCTTGTTTCGGGGAAAGAAAAAACTGGTTACATAAGCCTTGCAGGCTATCAAGAAGGTACTATTCTTCCCGGATATTCAAAAGGAGGAGGAGCTGTCGCTCTAGTACCCAGGTGTTAGACCAAAAGTGGCATGTCAAAAGATAAACAGGGAGATGGACGATGACAATCTGGAGGATCTTAGGCACCTGTACTTTGAAGAAACAGAGGGAGAGAGAAATATCAAGGAAGAACCCACAACAGAAGGAATCCATTTTCTACCATTGAGGACAAAGAAATTAAATATTGGGACGGAGGATAAACCTAAACTAGCGACGATCGGGGACTATTGGGATCCAAAAACAACCAAGGAAATAGTCAGTTTGTTGAAGGAATATGAGGACTTGTTCCCTTCATCAGTAGCGGATTTAAGGGGCATAAAAGATATGGGTGAGATGCAGATAATATTGAAACCTGACGCAAGGCCAGTGAAACATAGACCATATCATTTGAATCTGAGGGTGAAGGAGAAGGTTAAGGTAGAGATCGACAAGATGTTGCAGGCAGGATTGATATTCCCAGTGGAGGAAGCAGAATGGGTAAGTCCCATAGTTATACAGAACAAGAAATAAAAGTCTAAAATACGAGTATGTGTAGATTACAGGAGCTTAAACAATGATTGTATCCATGACCCATTTCCTACTCCGTTTAGTGAAGAAGTCCTGGACAATGTTGCAATGAGCGAGGCATTTTCATTCACCGATGGATACTCAGGATACCATCAGGTACGGATAGTAGAGGAGGATAAAAAAAAGACAAAATTCACCACCAAATGGAGCGCTTTTGCATACAATGTGATGCCATTCGGTCTGAAAAATTCACCAACAGTATTCTCGCGTATTGTGATAGCCGCTTTCCGAGAATACATCCACAAGTTCTTAGAAGTCTACATGGACGACTGGACCATCTATAGCATACTGAAGGATCATGCGACGTTGTTAAGGGTGATGTTTGATAGATGTCGACAACTGTAGATCTCATTGAACCTGAAAAAGTGTATATTTGCAGTTCCGTTTGGAACTCTGCTAGGGCACGTCGTATGTAGCCAAGGCGTTTGCATAGACCCAGAAAAAGGAGTGGTGATAGTCAACATGGAGTCACTAGAAACGGTAAAACAAATGAGATCACTACTGAGCCACACAGGCTACTACCGACGATTTTTCCACGACTATGAGAAGATAACAGCTCCGTTAGAGAAGTTATTGAATAATTCTGAACAGTTCCAATGGACAGACAGTTGCAGAGAAACCCTAGATACTTGGAAAGAAAAGCTAGTGAGTGCGCCAATACTAGTCCACCCAGACTGGGACAAACAATTTCATGTACACATTGATGCTTCTAGCATCGCGCTCAGAGCAGTCTTGGCCCAACCAGGAGACACTTCAGTCGATCACCCAGTATATTTTTCCATTCACAAGTTGTCCACAACAGAACACAACTACACCATGACAGAAAGGGAGGCATTAACAATGGTGTACTCTCTTCAAAAGTTCCGCCACTACCTATTGGGAGGTACATTCAAATTTTTCACAGACCACTCATCATTAAAGTACTTACTAAACAAGCCGGTCTTAGAAGGGAGAATCTGTAGATGGATTCTACTTTTTCAAGAGTTCACATTTGAAGTTATCATAAAGCCTAGAAGACTAAACGTAGGGCCTAATAACCTGTCCCGACTAGAGAGTGGGGAGAATGGAGGATCTCTAGATGATCAGTTACTGGATGTTGATCTTTTCAGAGTAGAAGCCATCCCAAAATACTTAAACGAGATAGCTGCTTACCTCATGACAGGGAAGTGTCTGCTGGAATATAATTCAACATAGAAAAGACACCTGGTAGTTTGGGCTACAGAGTATCAAATAATAGCGGGACATTTATACAATATGGGGCTGGACCAGATTCTTAGAAGATGTGTCCTGGACCATGAAAGGGAAACGGTGCTATGGGAGTGCCACAGTGGTGTTGCAGGAGGACATGTGGGAGATAAAATGATGGCAAGGAAGGTACTACAAGCAGGCTTATGGTGCCATACACTACATATGGACAACAAATCATTTGTTAAGAAATGGGATGTTTGTCAGCGGACGGGACGACCATCCCATAGAGATGAACTTCCGTTGCGTTCGATAAAATTACTGCAACCATTCAAAAAGTGATCAGTCGATTTCATGGGACCAATTACACCAGCTACATGGTGCTCAAAGGCAAGGTACATAATAACAACAACAGAATACTTGACGAGGTGGGCAGAAGCAGTGCCTGTGAGAAATTTCACGGTAGATATTGCTGTAGGATTCATATTTGAAAATATAATCAACTGATTTGGGTGTCCAAAAAACCTAACCAATGATCAGGGTACCCAATTCATTAATGACACAATTAAATCCCTGCTGGAAAGCTTCATGATACAGCACCATAAAAGTAGCCCGTATCATCCGCAAGCCAACGACACGGTGGAATCATTCAATAAGATAGTGGAGAAGGGACTAACAAAGATATGTTATGCACAACGTGATGACTGGGATGAGCGGATACCAGCAATGCTATGGGCCTACCGAACAAAAATAAAATGACTACATAACCAAACACCATTCTAGCTAGTATATGGGAGAGAAGCAGTAGTCCCCGCAGAATTCATCATGCCTAGCCTCCTAGTCACGACATCACTACATCTATCAGAAGAAGAATTGTTAAAGGAGTGATTGCAAGAATTGCAGGAGTTGGAAGAAGAATGATTTATGGCCGAATTTCACCAAACGATACAAAAGGAGAGACAGAAAGCTTGGCATGACCGACATATTAAGCACAAGACTTTTCAAATTGGTGGGAAAGTTCTACTCTATGACAGAAAATAGCAAAAATTCCCAGGGAAGCTGCAGATGCATTGGTTCGGTCCATTTCATGTAATCAAAATCAAAGATTCAGGAGCATTTCGGTTAGCACAACTGAACAGCCAAGTCCTATAAGGATGGGTAAACGACACATGCCTGAAACCCTACCAAGAGTAAGTTACATATTTTCAATTCCAATAACTCTCACACCCGAGAGGAGTCAGTAGGGTAGAATAGCAATAATAACTCTCGCACCCGAGAGGAGTCAGTAGGGTAGAAGAGCAACAATAACTCTCTCACACTCGAGATGAGCTAGGTAGGAGTCCACTGTATCGAAACTAAACATAATACTAAATAACAACAGTTGAGTTGCGGAGACCGAAATGCAACCAATTGTGGTCGGGGAGGGGTAGTGTCCAATGTGTCATCCACGTCAGACAGAGAAGTGTGCCGAAAATCAGCCCATCATCATTACGCGTAGTACCAATGTTAGTCTGTAGGATTACCAAGATTTGGAAATAATTTCCATAATTAGCATCACCCATACTGTAATAAATTTTCCATAATTAGACATAACCACTAGCCATCACGTCTGTCCATATCCCAAAACCACAGTCAGCAATGTCAGAACCCACCTCAGCCGGTAACTAATCGCACGTTTGTAGCTGCAGAGGAAGCCAGGGGAAATTAATTAGTTATGGGGTCTCATCAACCTCACCAGTGCCGGTTACTTACATAACCTGTATGGAGAGAAGCACGAGAATGCCGAAAAAATCTGAGTTAGAATCAGAAAAATCCAACAGAACAAGAGAAGATGAACCAGAAAAAGAACAAAGAAGGCACATGTGAGAAGGAATTCAAGAGAAAAGAGAGAGAATTGTCATGCAAGTGTACCAGCGAAGAGCCAAAATGACCAGAGTAAGCCCAGCAGTCGTGGAGCAAGAAATTGATAGAAGAATTCAAAAGATGGAGTCCCTTGTGGGAAAATACGATAGTGCAACACTAATAGATACAAACCTTACAGACTCTTTTGAATTTCCAGTGCTGAAAAGGAAAGTGTATATAGAGAATTATGCAATAGCAGCAGGACAACCAACGACAAGAGTGCTGCCATAATTCAGAGGCATTCAGCAGTCTACGATTTTGAACCTAAGGAATCTACTAGTGTTTGGGATTACAGGCGCTGCGATGTAGTGCACGAATTTTTTGTTGAGCAGAGTCCAGAATGGTTCACAATGGCTAGGGAAGGAAATCCCAATTCATGCAGAGGACATCCATAGATTAACAGGACTGTCACAGGAGGGGAGGGACGTATCAACAGTGTTCCAAACCGTATCCAAAAGAGCCAAGAAATCAGGGGACACAGAATACTATGTTAAGTATGGCACCAGGAGAGGGGGAAAAGCAGTAAAGACTGACTTGATCAACAAACCAGAGATCAAGTTCGCCTGCTACCTGATCACTAGCAAGACAATGAGGCACTATACCAAAGGGGAATGCATGCTAGATACAATTTCAGTCATGGAGCATTGTGTCCAAGGGGAAAGGCTGAATTGGTGCTCCTTCTTGCTGAAGGAATTGTTCGAAGCTTGTGAGGACAATTACAAAAGGGTGACTGGGTTTATTATGGATACTTGATCATGGCTCTAGTCGTGTGGAAGTGGACCTTCCCAAGCATCCAGATACCGATTGAGATAGCAGAAGGCCAACCATTAGCAATGAATTTTGTGCCATGGAGAGTGTCCGAAGACCCTAGCACGAAGGAAGTGAATGTAGAAGCTTTTAGAGTCTAGTATGGCCAGATGGTTGACATTGTGATGAGTCAAAAAAGAATTCTAGGAAGTCTGTTGGATGGATATGCCGAGCAGATATGGTTCGGGGTCACCCACAACCAAAATTTTCTCAGGCCGACCTATGTACCAGAGTCAACGTTCAAGATGAGGCCATTAAGATTCCAGATTGATGAAGCAGCATTTCACACAGAGGCCTGTTCATGGCCAGGAGTGGAGATGGAGGTCAGGGATGGAGTCTACACATATCTCTTCGACGGGATCCTACCAAATCCACGGCCGGGAGAAACTTCAGAAGAAGCAACAACCAGGATGTCAAAATTGCATATTTTTTCGATCATTGAATAACTGAACACCAAGGTAAAAAGTTTTAATAGAGTAGTTCAAGTGCTAACTAGCGATGCCACTACATTTCTGACCTTTTCAAAGTTTCAGGCATCCCATTCCAATCCATCTCCCAGCAAAACCTCCATATTTGCACCAATAACCAATGTTTTATTTAGTTCACCACCCCCAACAACTACAGTGCTGGTAAGGAAGAATAAAGCTGCGAAACCAGCATCGGCACCAAAAACAAAGAGGGCCAAGGTCGCAGTGCCTAGCCCAGTGGTCGATCTCATAGAGGAAGACCCACCCCGACAATTGAGTATAGGGGTACTGATTAGAGAAGAGCCGGTAGTCGAGCCCCAAGGGTCTGGGGGGCTACCACTCCACAACCCCATCTACCCCATCAATTTCCTGAACATTCACATATCGCCACCTCATAGCCACCAACTACCATTCACCACATCATCCATTTTCCAAGAACCCCACAATTCCACACCCTCCACTTCATCAGCCACAGTGTCAGATCCAATATTCTGTAGAAGAACTAATGGGGACCACGGGAATGAAGTTAACTCGAGTACGACTCAGGTACCTCTAGTTGAACAAACCCCAGACCAACAAACTACATTTACTGAGCTCATTAATCAGATAGAGAAATCCATGGAAGAAACGGGTGGGTCACTCCCCGAGCAAACCTCGCTTCAACCAGCTGACCTAATAGGTAAAGAAGTGCAACTCGACCTATAGATGGCTGACTCCAGCAACTGGCTTCCACACTAGACGCCGCCACAGTCACTGTAGGACCAGTCAGCGAAATCTGTCACTAGCAAACAACCACTTCATATGCAGTTGCCAAATCAGGGCACCTCTGGTGCAGAAAGCATGGAAACATGGGGGACAACCCAACTATACCAATTTATTCAAAGAGAAACACAACAAGCTGAGAGACTCCACTCAGAGCTCCAGAAAAAATGAAAACAACAACAAATACAGATTAGCATGCTTAATGAAGAACGTGAATAGTTGAAGACAGAGAAGGGGCAGTTACAAGAACAATTGGAGATGGTAACAAGGGTATTTCGGGACGTTTGGTCAGCAGTAACGGCCAACAACAGCCAAATACCAGAAGAGATACGGGAAACCGATGTAATCGGGCAAGCGATTTACATAAGAGTGGCATACTCAAACCTCCTTTAGGAAAACAGAGAACTCAAGGCAGCATTGGCAGCGCGACCAACGGTACCCAACCCAGCGGTCGTATACTCAGCAAGAATATCAGAGAGGCAGATCCAAGTCACAAAAATGTAGGAAGTTTTGAGTATTGCAGCAAGAGAAGCATACGACCTTTTGAAGGGTCTATAGGAATTCTCAACGGCTCTTACTCTGAAGGCACAACCGGTCTCACTACAACTACAACAAATATCAAGATAGATCCAAGAGACCATGGACCTGACTGGACTCGATCAAATATATGCACAAGTAGATGTTTTGGAAGTCCAAATAGAACAGATAGAAGAGAACTCAACGGTGGCCAAGAAAGCCCTTTGGGAACTCTAACAATCCGTGAAAATCAGTGCCCAGACAGTGCAACAATTGGCCTCTGAGGCCAATACTCAAATCAACACTGTGTTTGGTGACTTACCACCTAATGCCGGAGAAGAAATCGTTGAGAAGATCACAGCTAAAATTGATGCGCTAATGCAAGGATTGCAATAGGCCATGACAGCCTTTCAGGAACTCAAGGGAACAACTATAACAAAGGTCCCAAAGTTGGGGCCCTTGTTTGGATAGCTAGAAGAAAGGAGGCAAGTAGAGCAAGGTGCAGGGTTGAGAAGAACCATGGAAGTAGAAACAGTGCAGAATGATTGACTCGGGGCGAATCAATAAGATGTGGTCGGGGCCTGTTGGGGCCCTTGTTTTGAAATTAAACAGCTTTTGAGTTGTGGCTAGTATGTGGCAGAGTGCAACCACAGTAGGGAAATAGATGACAAGGTTGCAAAGGAGTAGAGGAGAGGTGCTGCAGATGTTGTGAGAGCAAGCATAGGTGGCGGAAGAGCGCGGCAGAAAAAAAGTAGTAGAACTCTCGATTAATGGAAAGAAACAAAAGACAACCAAGCGAAGAGAAAGGAGGAACTGTCAGTCACGCTGGCAGTAGATCAAATAGGTAGCCAGCCAGTGGAAAGGAAGGTTGGTGCAGTCGGGCTCAAAAGACAGGAGCCATAAGAGAGCCCTGTGATGTTGTTCTATTCTTGATTCTTCTGTATCTCTGTATCTCTCTCTGTCCAATAGGACCACATGTATTCTGTTCCGTCTGAGCTCATGCTAAGGAGCTTTGTAATGTTCTGTTGTTGATGGTTTCTTTATAATACAATCAAGAGTTGTTGTTTTGAGTATATGTTGTGGTTTGGAATGAATGGTTTCAGTAGTGATTTTTAATTTTATGTGTTATAAGTCTGAATGCACTTCCGAGAGATATCTTGATTGGAGTGATGTGTTTTTTTAGACCTTTGTCACAGTTCTGATTTCTTCATACCGTTGTCATTATGTTGATACTGATCTATCCCCCCATCTTAGTAAGGTCACGGCACGCCTCGGGTGAGACTCTCGGCTCTTCGGAGCAGGGTGAAAATGCCGGCGTGGTGCTAGACTACATCGGACACCCTTGTTGGCCCTTAACCTGAACCTGGGTCTTCTCTGCGAGATCTGTTTCCTCACCAACAATACTCCCTCTGCTATGAGCTGAGGGCATTCAAGTATCCTCGCTAATAATCATCAGATTCAACCTCCAACTGATGATCTTGGGCTAAAATGTAGTCTTCATCCTTGGGTACATCTGTCTTCTCGACATACTCTTCATCTTCAGTCAAAAATATGGGTTGGCCATCAGTTGTAAAAAATTATTTTTCTACAATAATATGATCTTATTCTTCTTCTTCAACTCCTTGAGCATAATTCTACTACAAGGGTGTCCAAATTTGATGTGGTTATGCTAGTTTCTCAATTTCCCTTTGTTCTCTTTGCTTGATTCTAAATTGAGGCTGCTATTGCTATCCTCTGAAGTTAGGATTTCTAGCTTGTGGTTCCGGTTGCCTTTCGGTGATAGACATCATGTCAACGATCATTTCAACTGTTCTTATCAAAGTATCCAGTTTTACATTAGAAGATGATGATGACTCCTCTTTGATAGTTACTCTCCTTTCACCCTTCATTTTTTACTTCTTTATGGACAAATTAGCTTCTACACTAATTGCATTTTTCTGCATGTCTTCTAACATAACAGGGTTCCTTTCTTGTAATTGATAGGCCATGTCTGGATCAAAACCTTCAGGGTAATGCAAAAGGGCCAACCATGGAGGGGGTTTGATCTCATTAGGAATGGAATGGTATACTATGTTGAATCATGTAGTGAAGTATTGTACTGATTCATTTTGTTCTATTTTCAGATTGTTATATTCAAAAAGGATTTGTAATGGATTCTTATTTACCTCCCATCGGGATATGAAGGAATTTATCAACTGATTTGATGTGGCTATGGAATTTTCATTTAATGATCTAAGCCATACTTTAACTTCTCCTGAAAAAATATGAACTATGATTCTTGTTATCACTCTGTAATTCCGAGGATGAAGACAAAATTCTGGAGGCAACATCAAAACCGCTTTGGGCCTAAGATCTAGCCCTCCTAGACCTAGAGAGGGATCTCTCTGTTAGATATAGCTTTGTTGATTGGGAATTTTAGGCTAGATATTAGATGCAGAGTTTGGATTTTGAATTGGTTTGGTGGGAGGAGCAAGGGAAAGCCATTGGGAAATGGATTCAAAGAGGCTCGGGTGATTAAATGCAGAAATATCAAGCATTAATGAACAGGGAAATATAGGTGTAATACCATGGATCTTTCAGAATTTTTAATCGATTATGAAAAGAATAAATTTAAGGAAAGGTAGAGACTGAGGAGTAGTTAATAATTCCCCAATTTGTCCTAGGATGTAAAGTTCAACAGAAAGTGAGGATAAATTAAGAATTTCTCGATTTGGCAATAGTAGATAACCTAGACTATTGTAAACATAGTCAGAATAGGGTGCTCTAGGTAACAAATCCTATTCTTCACACTTTTTGTTTTACAATTAGATTGGAGAAACACATAGAAATAGAAACAATGGAAAAACACATAAAAAATGAGAATACTTCACCATTTTAGACACCACATGAATCCTGAACAACTGATCTTGTATTACTCTTCAAACAGTCATTTGAAATTTAGTGAAAAACATTACAGAATGGGAATGTTCCTCATTTCAAATTCCTCCCACTAATACCTCGAACAGTGAAGTATATATGATGATCCTACTAACTGATTACAATCAATGCAGTAACTAACAATTACTTTCTTGTTAACTACATAACAGAGAAGGACTAACATTATTTGACATGTGTAAAATAAAACAGTTGGGGTTAAAAGGGCATCTGAAAATCTGGTGCTATTTTGATTCCTTTGAAACGCTCAATTGGATCGACTCCCCCATATTCTTTAGAAAAACTGTTATAAAGCTAATGACACATGTAAAACTAATTATTAGTCTTTAAGGAAGTGATTGCAACAGGGGTGACATGCGTAAGACTTCCTCCTGCTGCTCAGGATGTTGTTATTAACAAGGACTGCTTTGCCCTTCTAGATATGGACATCATATAAGAATAATGATTTGCATTTAGTGGTTTCTCTCTGTGTTATCTTAAGGTCGAGTAAGCATTGTGACAGTTGGAAGATATGCTTGTAATAGCCTTGAATATGCGTTGTCACCTATTGATCTATACTCTGTAGAGATTTTCAAACTTGATTATACTTTTAGTATTATAAACACACTTATCAACAAGCACCAATGTCAGAAGTAACACCATATACATGCTCATTTAGTTTCACAGATGGACTGTAGTGGAGTTGCGGTGGCGGGAGCAAGTAGGTGGATGTGGAGCTGAGGTGGCGGGAGCAGGTAGGTGGTATCAGAGCGGAGGGAAAGCAGATTTCGGCCAGTGGAGTGGTGGCTGGTATCGAGTAGGGGGTGTGAAGTAGCAGGGGCGTGCCACGTGTGGTAATGGCGGTAAGAGATACGCCGGCCCCAAACCCACCCCCCCCACGGTTAAAGCTCGAAGGCTGAGGGGGGGGGTGGGGGAGGGAAAAAAAGGATGATGACTGTCAGATGCTATGATGAGGAGCGGAGAAGGCAGAAAGGTGCAGGGAGTTTAGGGTGGAATGACATGGGATGCAACGGTGGGGTCAGGGAGAAATAACTGTCAGGGTATGAGTGGATGGAGACATGGCAAGGATCCAGACCCTCCCGCAGGTTGCAAATCGGAGTTTTTTAACATTTTCCTTAGCACTAACCCTTTTGAATTCGTGAAGTGCAATATTTGATTGGGTCGCAACCATATCTCAAATCTCAGGGGTTAAGTATACCGCACATCGCAACTTTTAAGGTTTACCATACACCATAACATTTAAGGTTTACCGCAGACCACAACATTTAAGGTTTAACGCACAACACAACATTTAAGGCTTATCGCACACTGCAGCGAATAAATTATCACATCACAACTCAAACCAATTAAGCTGTGATGTTTTAGCGTGTAAAAATAAACATCAAAAATTGTGATGTGCGATGGGTGATGAGGAAAGGGTGACGTGGATGGAAGGGTCCCACTATATCGCATCAGTGGAGTTATAAGGTGGCAAACTTAGCTGCGAAATGATAAAGAGTGTGAAGTGTTGATGCGAAAAGGTAAGGACAGGGTAAGATTCCTTTGCGGTTTATAATATATATGATATATGTATGTATCAAGCAGCCTAATTTGGGGGTGGAGCTGTGAATAAGGTAAGTTTAAACAGGAAAATTATATGGTTGTTAGTGGGTTGGTGGAGCTACTTCTTCAACTATAAAAATTGAATTTTAATAGTTAAAAAAGTGGTTTGAAATAAATGAAGCATGGGACTTTATAAAAATGGAAAAATGAAGGGAAAAAGAGGGTAAATGAAATGAATGAGGGAAAAAATGAAGTTTTCTCACCATTAAACCTTATCAACAACACTTTCCCCTTTCCAGTGAATTGAAAGGGCAGATTGATTCCTTTGAAGTCCTTGACAGTCAGGATTTATCTTCCTTGTCTGTAAATAAATGAGAGCCATGGAATATTATCTTCAATATACAAGATCTGAAAACAATAATCAGCTTGTGATATTATATATTATAGGGTACTAATAGAGGCTCTATCTAGGGATGGAAACTCCCTCATGAGGTGTCAAGAACACCATAGATTATTAGTCTAATCCCAAATCTACAATTAAATCTGCTACAACCTCTGTGGCTGAAAATATCTAATCATCTACTCTAAACCTTAGACAAGAAATTGATCTATGTACTAAAACCTGAAATGTAACTACAACTAAACTTATGCACTACAAACCATCAAACTAAAATCACTGCTGCACCCAAAAAATCTGAATGCTAAAATGTATAATATGCTAAAACTTAAAACTGAAAGAAATCTTAAAATACCTCTGAAAATATGCTCAAAGTATTGAGCTTATTTGCACACCTACCTACATCTAGTCTGACAAAAAATTATCCTATCAAATAATAATCAAACTTCCAATGCAACCAGTGTTGAACCTTAGAATTTTCCTTTCTCTGACATCCTTCTCATCACTTTTTCCTTACTTTCTCATAATTCCATACACTCCAATCAATGATAAATTTCATGTTTTATCCTAGGGAATGCATTTAAATGATTTATATGTTATATTTTGATGTTCTAGTTATTTGAATGGAATTTTGTAACTTGGCTATAGAAAGCAACCTATTCTGCATCTAATTGTTGGTTCAACAAGTTCTTTCATGATTTGATAGGTTCTAAGGAGAAAATAGAGAAACGATCCACATGGGCATCTCCAGAATGATTCACACATGGATTTCGTCCTATCTACTTGATCAAAATCGATAGAGAAGGTTGCCTGAGATCGTGGTCAAAGTTTGGTCAAAGGACGTAAGCCGAGAGCGAAGGAATCTTGATTTGCTCTGACGTAGAAAATCAAGAGTTAACCGGTCAAAATCCAATTCTATGTTTCGGTTAAGATAGCCATATGTAGGCGTAATTAGCTCATCATAGTTAGGTTTTATTTTATTTAAATACTGGTTATGCAGAAATCGAAGAGAAGTGATAATTTTTGAAATGCCATGTATTGATTTAAACTTTGTTCTTTTCATAATACAAGGATCATGTTCATTGTTCCAGTATCTTCTTAATGCATATATAATCATCTAGGATCTTAGCCAATTCTATCGCAGAGGGACCCTACACAGGAGGAGGTTTTTCATTAATTGTTTTAGTTTAATTCTTTACTCTGCTTTGTCAATTTTCTGAGTAGATTAATATTGTGTTGTAACTTTTAAATTAGTATCATAGAATCAAGTCATGAATGTTTTCTTACCATCAATGATATAATTACTGTGTAATATTTGATTTCCTAAAACATCTCAAGAAGGTAGATTTATCTATTTTCCAATTGGATTAAGTTTGAGGCTAAAGAGCTCACATTTGTTTAGTTTTCTTTCATGTTCTAATATTTACTTTCCTAGATTAAATCCTCAGTCAATTGTGTAATTGGATGCTCCTAAATATCAGGCCAAGAAGGTGACTTGTCATACTTCCAAATTGGGTGCTCGAGTGTTCAACCTATGCAATCATTAAGCTTTTATTTTAAATGCTTTTAAATTGTTTTCTAGATTAAGATCCTTAGTCAATTGTCTAATGGATGTTCCTAAAGATCAGACCAAGAGTTGTCATACTTCGAAATTGGGTACTCAAATGTTTAACCTAGGAAATTACTGAGTTTTCCTTTACATGCTTTAATTGCTTTCCTAGATTTAAATTTTCAAAACTAAAGTATAATCGGTTGCTTGTACAACATTTCAAGCGGGTGATTACATAATACTTCCATATTGAATGTTGGAGTGATTGAACATACATTAGTTGTTTTTCCTTTGAATCTACTTTCATCTAGAGTAGCACTACAATTTCAATTTTTAGTTATAAGATTCATATCCATGGAATAGGACTAATATTAAATTAGAAGTCATTAGAATAGACACTCTGTTTTCAGATCATATTTGAACCATTCAGTAGTTTTTGAATCAATTTTATGAAAATTAGTTTAACTTAAGAACACTTCCTTTTCTTCCTTCTTTCAAAATTAGTCTTAAACATCTAAATTTCACTAGATTCAATTGATTCATTTCATAGTTTTCATTTTTTGAGATGAAAATTTAGACATAAAGCACAAAACCCCCCAAAAACAACATAAAATACATACAACGAAGTAAGAAGAAGATTAAATAAGCACATATAATGCACCACACTTCATCAAATTACAAATCTCGGTTGATAATTTATGTAAAAAATTTAAGACATTAAATTACCTAAACATTTTGGTGTCGTTTCCATGTAAGTGTAATTAGGTAGCCTCATTTCTTACATCTAAAAAAAAATGATATGCGTAGGCAAAGAGATTCTAGTGGTAGATTCATAGCTAGAGGCAGGAGAATCTATAATGGCAAGAAGAGGAGAAGGAGGAGAAAGAGAAGGAGAAGTTTTAAATGGATAAAATCTATTTTTTGGAGGAAGAGGTGGAGGAAAAGGTAGAGGGAATGTAGGAGGAGGTAGAAGAGGTGAAGAAAATAGAAGAAATAGGGAAATCAATAGTTCTTTTGGATTTCCTATAATTGATGGAGAAACAAATTACACAATGAAAAATATCTCACCTTCTGTCCTTCCAAATTTCCATGGATTAAAAAGTGAAGATCCTGAAACCTTTTTGTTTGAATTTGAAGTTTTTTGTAGAACTTATGATTATTTACAAGACTCTCAAAAACATAAGTTGTTTCCTTCAACATTGAAAGGAGTAGCTTTAAAATGGTTCATGGATTTAGTCACACAGTCTATTAGGACATGGAATGAAATGAAGAAATCATTTTTAGAAAGATATTTGGATTATTGCATACCCATTAATCACAAGGATGAAGTATTCAAAATGATAAAAAAGAGGATGAGAATTTGGAGGATTTAATTGAAAGATTCAATTATAACATAAAAAGAGCTAAAATGGATAATTTAGATCAATATACTTTAAAAGATATTTTATTAAAATCCATTAGAGATGAGAGGATAGATATCCTCAACATGACGGGGAAGGGAGATATCTCTCAACTCCCATTACTTGACATTGCTGAATTATGTATTCATTTCTCAAGGGGAAAATAAAAAATTGGGAAAAGTCCAAGAGAGTGAACATATCTACAACTGAAACAATAAGTAGAGTAGAAATTGGAAATATGCTTGATGAATTTATGTTGTGGAGGTAAATCCCCTCTGCGGACAGAGGCGATCCCTACTAGCCCAGACTAGGTCTAGCAACAATCGTTCATGCTATAGTGCAGGTTCCTAATTGCAAATAAACCAACTAGCGATGAAGGCTTACCTGGAATCCAACGCTGTTGCTTGTAGAGAAAGTAGCACTCCCGTTACTTTGCTCCGACAGATCACAATCCTCACGATCTCCGTGATCGGACACCTGCACACGCAAGAAACAAAACAAACGAAAGCATAAAATCCAGTGTATGCAACTATATGTCAGTCAGAGAAGACATAACTCATCGTCATAATCAACAATAAGAGTGGAACCATAACCAATAGTCGCTTATCATTAATCAATCAAAGAAGAATACAACCATAGCTCTGACGCTAAATTCTCCTTCGGAGGGTTGCCAACGGAACACGTCTCGAAGAAGCCTCTCGGGGATGGGACAAACCTCTCTCTCTGGATGTGTCAAAAATGATCTCCTTGCTTGGATTTGGCCTTAAGGGAATGGATCAAAGCTCTTGCAGCATTAGGCTTTTGGGAACTTGGAGACTCTATTCAGCCATTCAGCCCTTCAACCATTCAGCTATTCATCCCCTTCATCAATGAATGAAGGCTATATTTATAGAGGAGAGGAGGAGGTTGGGATCCCTACAATAGTGGAAGGGAGGCCTTATCCCTTGGGAGGTTCCCCATAAGGTGGAAACAAGAGGCCAAAGGAGGAAGGCCGTGGTTATTTAGTAGAAACCACTCCTGATGACTCATCCATGAAGTTGTTGTAATCGAAACTTCGCCTATTTTTTTAAAAAAAATTCCAAAAGAAGATTGGTGTGGGTGCTTAACTGGGATAGAGCACCAATTGGTGCGAGCTCAGTGTTAATTTTCCTCATTGGCGCGAGTACATAATGGGCTACCAGCGCCAAGGCAAAAATAAGTGTTTTTAGGGGTCTGCTCAGGAAATGATCAACAGAAGAAATGTTGTCCTCATGGAAAGGGATGAAATGATGGTACTTGCAAGGCATGACACCGATTATTGGTCACAGAAACGACCCTCCAATGGGTGAGACAGGAATTGCAGGGACAGTGACAAATTGCTGTGTAACAGATGCCCCCTAAAGCATGAGGCCCGAAAGAGAGAGAGGGGTGAAATTCTTTACGAGAGCGTGTCCAACTGGAAAAATCGCCGTTGGAAAACCTACGTAGAGAAGTACAACTGATATCTCAAATACATGATATATGTGTGGTATGGGCGCAGCCATCCATAACAGAGTATACAATAATCTAGATCCAAGGCATGGACGCAACCATCCAGTGAGGATCGGTAAATAGAATCAGGTATGGTTGCAGCCATCCAATCAGTGAGTCATGTAACTAATCATAAGAATCCAAAAAACCGCAACCTGGATTATAACAGACAAAAATCGAGGGTCTTGCGCTCCATCTCGACCCGAAAAAAATACAAGTTTAAGCATGCGAATATGTGAGCTAAAGTCGAACATGCAAGAACATCGCCTGATTACCAGCCAATGATGAAAGCTGTTAACAGACGTGAGAGGTACCACCATTAATGCCAATGGTCCTCAAGGTACTACAGGTACAATCTACGGCATGTGAACAATGAGCTGATGTCGAACACCTACAGAATCACTCGATCGGAGGCCAATGATGAAAACCTCACGTCGAATGCGAAGAACTTGCCATTGAGGCATGCAAGCTCCAAGGTACCAGAAGGGAGTCTCTAGATCAGCTTCCTAGATAATGAGTTGAAGTCGACAGGAAGTGACCTTGATCGAAGGTGGGCCATAGTGTTTCCCACATCATCAACGCGAGACAGAGGAACATAATGTTTTTGGAATCACGATCAGATGAGAATCAGAGGAAGGTTGAAACTTGCAGAGGTCAACTTCTCTTGAACATATAGGCGGAATGACAGTGGATTTGGCAGTATTTGACATCAAAAGATTAGAAGTCATGGTGATGAGGCAAAGAGCGGATGAGAGGTCAAAAGGGATCACCCAAACCCATGGAGGCAAGTTAAAAACGAGATGATATGTACCCAACCCGACACGAATGCAGACAAGTGCCATGTTCAAGAGCGACATACTGCTGACACGACAATGATGTTGGTTCCATTTTCCCCACCATTTCGGTGATTACCTCTTTATTTTTACACAAGCTTGAAGAGGATACCATATGCTTGTCATATAAATCCGTCCTTCGGACGAATCCATCCTAGTACATTTAACGAGCCCTAGGAAGGAGGAACTTGAATATCGTCATTTCGACTGAATCCAATGTTATTAGGGTTTAACGAGTCTGACAGAGGAAGAACTTAACGTCTTTTCATATTTAGAGAGTTTGACAAGACAACGGAAAAGTAAACTCCAACGGTCCCTTTTCGTAAATGGTTTCTCAGACCTGAAAAGGTAGAAAAATTTGTCTGAGAAAGCCTCCTAGTCACGATAGGCTATGGTATTCCTTTTTCGTAAGTAATCTATCCCAGCTTGAAAAAGGGGTAAACGTATACTGGGTAGATGTCATTTCGTGTCCACTTTAACGAGATCGAAAATGACAAGGGACTCGGCAATCTTTTCATGTTTAGAGAGTCAGAAAAGAGCTGAAAGATGACTCCTCCTGGAGGAACGAGTGGTATAAAGGGTAGCAACTGGTTCCGGTAATTGTGGAATTGCTCAGAACAAATAAAGGTCAAGAGGTTGGCTAACAAGACCACTCATCACACCGGTTCCTCAGGAATGGGAAAAACAACCAAGTGAAGGCATATGATCAGCCAAGCAGATAGTGACGACGAAGTGAGAAAACCAAGGCTCATCTGGCAAAAATAGGCTGATAAAATGGAAATCAAAAGAGGTAAAATGGGAATGGTTTCATTTTTACACAAGCTTGAAATCAGGAAAACTTTGCTTGAAGTTGGTTTCATTTTTACACAAGCTTGAAACAAAGATAAACTATGCTTGAAACCGGTTTCATTTTTACACAAGCTTGAAACGGAAAAAAACTATGCTTGAAATGGAAAAAAACTATGCTTGAAAAGTAAGCATGCCCCCAACATGGTGACTCAATTCGAGGTACATGTTGTTTGTGCTCAACCTAGTGTTCCTAAATTGAGTTCATTAATTGTCAACCAGGGTTGGTAAACTGTTGAAGTGTGGTGCACTATATGTGCCTAGGTATTTGTTTCTCACTACGTTGTGTTTAGTGTTTTCTGATGTTTTTGGTTTTATGGTTTTATGTTTTAAAAGGGAAAGAACTAAATGCTGGTGAAAAGAGGCTATTGGCCTAAACTATGGATGGCAAATAACAAATGCAAATACTAAAATAGAACAAAGCCTAAACTATGGCTGGCAAACAACAAATGCAAAGCTTGATAATGACTTCATTGCAAGGAAATAAATCACAACATGAGCTTAAACTTATCCAATTCATTCATTAAATATGTGTTGGAAGAGCTTGAGAAATGGACAAGTTAAGTGTGAATGAAGTTATCCTAAATAAACAATCAACTTACAATGTTACAACATCTCATCCATGATTAAAGGTTCATTAAAACATATTTGGAAAAGAACATTTGTAGCACAATAATATTTTTACTCTAAACTAACTTCTAATTCTGTTCTGCAACTCAATGTAGCACCACTAGACCTCATTCAAAAGTTATAGGTTTCTTTTTGGAATAGTCCTTGAGAAAAGGCTTATTTGTGAAATGGTAAAAGGTTGCAAAATAATCCAGGCCTTAGACTGATACTAGCTTATGTCCAGATGATTATGTATTAATATGAGGTTGGAACAAAAGAAGTTTTTGTAAATAATGAAGACCGTGGTATCTAAATTTAACAACTAATACAATCTAAAATGCAATGGATAAAAACTAAACTGAAATGCTAATACAGTGAGCTAAGACTAAACTAGAATGCTACTATTCTACTTGAAGTACAGTGAACAGAGTTAAATTAAAATGCCATTATCAAACTTGAAATGTAGTGACAGAGCTGAGCTAAATGAAATTATCCTCCGGAGTGTTATGACTAAACTAACATGCAACTAGTCTATTGGAATTCTACAGCCCATCTTGTTCAATGTGAATGATATTTTGGAAGAGTTTGTAAAAACAATTCTGGTTGTATTATTCAATGCAATTGAACATAAACATAAGATTTGAAAGCAAATATAATTAAAATCTAAGATAGCATAGTTGTTTCTTATTCATTGTTAATGATGTTTTGGAAGAGTTTGTAGGAGTAAGACCGGCTGTGACACTTAGTGTAAACAAGCATTAATCATAAAATTCAAAAGGAAATTCAACTAAAACCTACAACACCACAGCTATGCCTTATTCATCGTGATGATATTTTGGAAGATTTTATAAGAGTAAGTCTACCTGTGATGATCAATGTAAACAAGCATGAAACATAAACTTCAGAAATGTACTTAAGCTAGAAATGAAAAACGAGACTAAAATACTTATCTAAACCATATAAACAAGGCTGCTCAGGAGGCAGGGGCCCTCTACCACCAGAGTAGCACACAAAATATACTTCAAGATTGAATCAATGCTTTCAATAAAGTGATACTTCTTGCATTAGAGAGAAATTACGTCAAAACAGAGTGTTTTCGGACTTCTGAAATCTAGCAATCAATCACAAAATCTAACCTTGTCCCTCGGTTTCCCGAGCCATATTTATAATCAAAATTACATAACTGTCTTGAGATAACCTAAGGATAATTGTCTTTCCAAATAAAAACCAAACTAGGACTCTGATGGTGGTCACGTAATAGAATTAAGGACATTTGGACTGTCCTAGTCCTATTAGGAGTCTCTCTCCTAGTTTGAGTTCCCACGTACATAATCGCCTACAGAATTCCGTTCAAACTTTGTGAAGAGCAACAAATGATGAGGGAATGATGTGGAATACGTCCATATGTGTTTTTCTCCAAGATGACACCTGGAACTTGCGTAGACATAAAGACAGCTGTAGAATCGACAACTAGCTGCAGAATGTCTGCATTCTGTAGCTAGATCTAGTTCAAACAGTACTACAATGACAAAATCATAAAAACATAGCAAGTTAGTCATGATATTCATTCTTAAATAAATTTTAACTAATTCTACTGATCATTTGCGCCTGTGATTAATAATGGACAAAGAAAATGGAGTGGAATGTGGTGGAAGAAAGAACATCTTTGGAGCTCAACACATGCCCCCCAAGCTTCAATCCATATGAAGGTTCAAATGGAGTGAAGGTTCAAGTTACAAGATCAGAGAAAGACTCGACTGGGATTTTACGAGATCTTATCAAAGACTCGAATTGAACAGGAATGTGTTTAATTATTTTAACGAGGTTGACACATTAAAAGAACTATCCTCGAAGAGCTTGTTTCATTTTTTAACGAGCTTGACACAAGAAAATGACTTTTCTCCAGACAACTTGTTTCATTTTTTAACGAGCTTGACACAAGAAAACGAACTGTGCTCTGGCAAACTTGTTTCATTTTTTAAGGAGCTTGACACAAGACAAGGAACTCTGCTTCGAACACCTTGTTTCATTTTTTAAGGAGCTTGACACAAGACAAGGAACTCTGCTCCAAACACCTTTTTTCATTTTTTAAGGAGTTTGACACAAGGAAGCAAACTCTGCTCCGGACAACCTTGTTTCATTTTTTAAGGAGCTTGACACAAGACAAGGAACCATGCTCCAACCAGCTTGTTTCATTTTTTTAGGAGCTTGACACAAGAAAATGAACTGTGCTTCGACAACCTCATCATAATGAACAAGAAGTCATCGCTTCCAAGAGTTCCACTCCCGATGGAAGGAAAACATCCTAGAATTTAGGACCCAATGCCCCCAGCACACTATGCACGAAGGCATCAACACTGAGCACAGGCACGGGGTATGTAGCCACATAGTTGACTTATGGTGGGGTAGATACAACGGGTGGATAAAAATCAGGAAGGGATGATGGCGGGCTAGCTGCCACATTAGGACCAAAGAACGAAAGCTGATCAATGGTCACAATCCATCCTTCATGCGGAAAAAAGACCACATGAAAAAGGGAGGAGACAAGCGCTCCCATGGCATAGGTGTAATCACGCCCCAAAAGAAGATTGAAATCCAAGGGGCCTAGAACAACCATCACATCCATATGGACAATTTTACCTCCCAAAGTAACAGGTAACCGTGGAAGGATCCCTAACGGTTGACTAGTTCTTCTGTTAAATGCCAACAGATTCTGCGTAATAGGCGCAAGCGGTGGTGAGCCGAAATCTTGCTAGGTAGTTAAGGATAGAACACTAACAAAGGCGCCTTCATCTATAATGGTGTTGGGTACGACCACACCAAAAGCCTGTACCGTGATCTCGAAAGGCACATAAGATGGAAGGTGGTATCCCGAAAATCGATTCCAATCAAAGGAAGCGACCAGACTACTCGGAGGGGCTACCATCGAACCGATTTGGTCTGCCCTTGGTGTTACAGGAGAAGAAGGAGCATCCTCCATGACCACCATCTCGAAGGCGGGAGGAGTATCCTCCGGGACCTCCATCACGAGAGGTGGAGGAGCAACTTCTTGAGGTATGGGGATAGGAGAATCTTTCTCTAAGTCTGAAGAATCTGAAGAAACCAGAAGAACATGAGGGGTGTGAGGTCCACTCTCAACGAAAAATATCTGGTGTACCATAGACGGAGCCAGCTCAACTGATCCCACAACCAATGGTTGGTCAGGAACGAATTCATGAATTTGAATTTCCAGGGGAGCGGGATCGACCAAGGATGACCCTTGACCAATCGTAGGATAAACTGGTGGAGGAATCACAGAAAGATGTTTGTAACTAGCCGGAAGGCAAGGTACTGAAACAATAAAGTTGTCCAAAACTCTCTTAGCTTCATCCATATACAGACAAAGGTGAATGGCATGGTGCCCTTCACACAAATTACAGGGATCGGTAATATTACCCTGCTTCTTAAGAGTCTTACCAGCACTAGCTGAAGACGTGCCCCCAACCTGACTCCCGGAAGCCAAAGGCAATGGTGGGCGACTGTTGGACCATACTTTGAGTACCTTGGGAATGCCAGGGCAGTCTCGAAGAAGATGGTTTCCCGTGCACAACATGCAAGGGAACTTGACTTTCTGTGGAGGGTCGGAAGGTTTATCAAGAGGAGACTTCTTAGGTGCAATAGCCGCAGAGCTAGCCTCTCCTTTATGGGACTTCTTCTTCTTTGTATTCTTCTTCTTCTTCTTAGCCACCTAGTTACTCGAATCCAGACTTTCACCAGGAAAAGTAGAAGAGGAGGACGCAGAAACAGGCGAAGAAGGGTAGAGGTCCACCTTGGAATCAACATTATGCTGTTTAGGCAGAAAAACTGATTGAATAGTAGCCGGGACATTTGGGACCAGAGAGGTTGAAAACAACCAAATAGGCAACCCAACAGTTAACCCAGGAAGGGACAACGTTGCCATATAAGGAGCACCAACATTTCCAAAAGGAGGAAAAGGACCAGGATTCCCATCGGAGGGGATTCCTTGGTTGGTGAACTTCAAAAAAGTTGCCATTAGAAAAAATATTCAGAACAACACCCTAAGGAAACTAACTTTAACCAGGAATATTTCGTGGGCAGTTAATTTTTAAAACATTGAAACAAAACTATACCGTTTCATCTTTTAAGAGTCGAGAAACAAGAAAAAGGAGACTCTATCACTTTCAGATTGGAAACAAGCATGAAAGGACAAGCGCTTGATGATCTTTTCAAATTTAAGGAGTCAGATAAGATCAAAATGACTGCTCAGGCATGCTAGGCAAAGGGTGTACCAAACAACTGTGAACTGCAATATACACCTTGGTTTCAAAATGAAAGAGAAATCAACCAAGGACTTAACGTATGTGCAAGAAATCTCCCCGAATGATGTGTCCGGTGTATCACGGGTATAAGGCGGTAGACTCGACTTCCTATGGATAAAGGATAGAAACCTAGTGGGGTCTCCCTTTATATATGCGACGGTACGGGGAGCACAAGTCCGTACTAGTGCTGTCTAAAGCCAAGAGGCGAACGACAACTACTAGGTTTAAAGACGCCAGAACACGCCTCTAGCCTAGACCACTAAATGTTGCGTTAATGTTTCAATGCTTCCTTAGGTAAATTGAGTAAATTTTATGGTTGATATTCAATTATGTTTCGGTTTTCAGGCCCTAGCGAGTGTGATGACAATCTCCTATATGCATCTATATGAGAAAAGAAAATTTTTCAATTCGATGAATGCTATCTAGGTAAGGGAAGAGCTTCAAACAATGATGCAACAAACAACAACAATGAAAACAAAAATTTTCCCAAACTATATGACTTTCACTATCCAAAATTAATTTCAAGCATTCAACGATGCGAATAATGCAATGAAATCTATGAAAAATCCTCTTTTTCGAAAACTATGCAATTTTAATCTATGCACAATTTCCTTTTCCTTTTCAAATGATAAGAATGCACTGAAAGCGATTTTTAGTTTTCAATCATTAAACAATGTAATCTAAGTTCAATGATGGATCTCAAAAAAAATACTTTTCATTGCAATGTGATCTAATGCATTTTAATGAAAATCAAACTATGAGACGAAAAATAAAAGAACGCAAATCTCCTTAATGAAGGATGAATGCAAAAGAGATGTAAAAAAACAATAAGAATGCAATCGTTGTTTCAAACACTTTGTCACGAAATCCCTCAAAAGGCGACAAGACATATGAGGTCAAACACAAAGAGGGCTTCCAAAGCAAGAGATCAAAACAAGGCATTCATTCCCTTTTACATCAAAAAATCATGGAAATAAGACATTCCAAACAATGAGCAATGTAATATATGCCCATACAGAGGAAAGACTAGAAGGGAAAGACACACTGGTGAAGGATTCAGGGAAAAAATCTCAATTTTAACATACCCTGAAATTGGCCCGACTTTGTCATTGACAACTAGCGCCAACTGGCGCAACTTTCTCACTGACAACTAGCACCAATGCCCAATTGGTGTGGGTTGCTAACTGACAAAATGCGCCAAATCCTGAAAATGAAAAAACAAAGAATTTCTCCCAACCAAGACCAGACTCACCACTTCAAGCAGAATCTAAAACAAACCCAGAAGCAAAGTATTGACCAAAAGAAACTTCCGAACAAGGGTAAACCCTACCACCTACAGGAAATGGTGCGACTGTCTGGTTGTAATCCGTGCCAGACAGAGGATGTTACGAGTGATGAACTGGCAACCCGCGTCAATTGGTGCGATTGTCAGGGTGGAAACCGCGCCAATCAAGCCAACCATGAAAGGATGAAAACTCGGAAAAACAGAGGTTAGATCTGATACTCTGGGGCTGAACCAAAAGCCAAACACTCAGAAAAGAGCCATCCAAAAGAGCTGATCAAGCAAGAAAAGTCAAGAATCGACCGAAAAGACAAGACAATACTCCAAGTGTTCAGTTCATAAACTAGACCGGAGATTGACTGAAGTAGCATTCATCTACTTATGCTAATGCAAAGCAAGAGTCGCCAATTTGTTGTGGAGGTAAATCCCCTCTGCGGACAGAGGCGATCCCTACTAGCCCAGACCGGGTCTAGCAACAATCGGTCACGCTATAGTGCAGTTTCCTAATTGCAAATAAACCAAATAGCGATGAAGGCTTACCTGGAATCCAATGCTGTCACTTGTAGAGAAAGTAGCACTCCTGTTCCTTAGATCCGGAAGATCACAATCCTCACGATCTCTGTGATTGGACACCTGCACACGCAAGAAACAAAACAAACACAAGCGTAAAATCCAGTGTATGCAACTATATGTCAGTCAAAGAAGACATAACTCATCATCATAATCAACAATAAGAGTGGAACTATAACCAATAGTCGCTTATCATTAATCAATCAAAGAAGAATAAAACCATAGCTCTGACGCTGAATTCTCCTTCGGAGGGTCGCCAGCGGAACACGTCTCGAAGAAGCCTGTGGGGATGGGACCAACCTCTCTCTTCGGATGTGTCAACAATTATCTCCTTGCTTGGATTTGGCCTTAAGGGAATGGATCAAAGCTCTTGCAGCATTAGGCTTTTGGGAACTTGGAGACTCTATTCAGCCATTCAGCCCTTCAGCCATTCAGCTATTCAGCCCCTTCATCAATGAATGAAGGCTATATTTATAGAGGAGAGGAGGAGTTTTGGATCCCTATAATAGTGGAAGGGAGGCCTTATCCCTTGGGAGGTTCCCCATAAGGTGGAAACAAGAGGCCAAAGGAGGAAGGCCGTGGTTATTCAGTCGAAACCACTCCTGATGACTCATCCACGAAGTTGTTGTAATCGAAACTTCACCTCTTTTTTTTAAAAAAATTCCAAAAGCAGATTGGTGCGGGTGCTTAACTGGGACAGAGCGCCAATTGGCACGGGCTTAGTGTTAATTTTCCTCATTGGCACAAGTACAGAACGGGCTACCAGCGCCAAGGAAAAAACATGTGTTTTTAGGGGTCTGCTCAGGAAATGATCAACAGAAGAAATGTTGTCCTCATGGAAAGGGATGAAATGATGGTACTTGCAAGGCATGACACTGATTAGTGGTCACAGAAACGACCCTCCAATGGGCAAGATGGGAATTGCAGGGACGGTGACAAATTGCTATGTAACAATTTAAAATAGACATCTTAGGGAGTCTTAGTGAACAGATAGACACCCTTAAATTACAAAACAAGAAGAAAGACGAGATTGATGCTTTAGTTATTTTCTGTCCTAAATGTGGAAAGAAACATGCTTTAAGAGAATGTCCTCTTGATGAAAAAGTCATAGAGACCGGTGTGATTTTTTAAGAAAATCATGAAACTAAGAGTTGCCCTTCAATTCTAGGTCTTAAGGTTGTTTTTCAAGAAGAAACAACTTCAAATCCAACATAATCTCTTTGCTTTGTCTCTAAAAGAACATGGCAGGGACCACAAACTCAAGGCTTTAACAATCAAATGTATACTCAGTCCCCACCAAATAATTGGAATTCTTGGCAACAATCTTGGCCTCAATCTCAATCTTGGGTACAAGGAATGAAAACTCCGTATGGTAGATACTCTCAATACTACCAATATCCTCCATCCTATCCAAACTATCCTCCCCAACAAAATCCTCAACAAAATCAACAACCCCAACTCCAAAACCAAAATCCACAACCTTCATTACTATTTCCACAAATACCAAATAAACTACCTGCCCAACCATTCCCAAACCCCAATAATAAAAATCCTCAAAATACTTACATGATAGAAGGACAAAAAATTCCAACTTACATGATTATTCCACTAGATCTTAATGAACAACTTAGATCTGGTAGAATACTAGAAAATAAAAAGCGTTCTGTAGTTATTCAAGAAAAAGATAATTTTGAGGAAGATTCTCTACAGCCAAATACAAGTTTTCAGGAAGGAACATATCTTCAAAACCAGAATTTTGAAAATGAAAAAAAAAAGAACAAATAAACTCAATGTTACACTAAAATTTGTCACCATGACATTTATTTGTCTATGGGTTCATCATTACCTATATTATGCTCCCTTAGAGGTCCAAAATCATAAAGTTCCTAAACCAAGTCTTGAAATTGGAGAAAATCTCATCAAAACCTTAAAAAGCCTAACTCCACACTTTTCCTAGTCATTGCCTGCGATACCACAATTTATTGCTCTAAAACCTGTGGCACATCCCACACGTTCTGCTTATTAAAACTGCGGACCCCCGTAAAAGGTAAAATAAAAGAAAAAGTAAAATCTAGAAGCCTAGCTGGTCGAATATTCTCCTAGCTGGAGGCTTCTAGAAGCGTTATCTGGTCGAGCTTTGCCCCTTCATTCATGAACCTCTATCCCTTCATTAATGGAGCTATCCCTTGGTATTTGGAGCTAAAATACCTTTATGAGAGGACTTTATCCCTTCCTTATTGGAACTGAAACTACCTCCTCTCTGCTATAAATTGAGATCATGTTACAGTCTCAAGGGTACTTAGAACTTGGTTTTTTTGAGGTGAATTGCTGAAGAAATCATACTCTCTATACTTGGCATCATTGGCATGAGAACGATCACATAATCATGTCCATAGTTTCATGCTAGTTCATAGAGGCGAAGGCTTGTCAAATTGAGAGGAAACGGTTGTTCAGGACCCTGGAAGAACCTGTATAACATCAAGGTGTCAAGGTTGTAAGGTTACTTCTTATCATACAAGTTAATAAAAATGGATTCTATTTTCTCACTAAGTTGTTCATGTATATATTTGAATAATTTTATTCTTGGATTCCTTATTCACTGATATAGATTAGTGTTTCTGAATTATTATATCTTGCAGGTGATTTTAATCCTTTTTTCTTGTCTTTGATTGCAGGTCTTACATGCTGGATTGACCTCTTGTGGAGCAACTGGATTGAAGATCACAATAAGCGTTGGACTTCAGGTAGGATCATCTCTCCATATATAGTTAATTAATAATTCTGAATCATAATGGTTCAGAGGAAATGGTTTACATTTATTTGTTTGTTTCTAGATATCCTTAGGATACTAGGGAGATCATTCTTGTCTGCAAGG
Source organism: Pinus albicaulis (assembly GCA_034641835.2). Lineage (NCBI taxonomy): Eukaryota > Viridiplantae > Streptophyta > Pinopsida > Pinales > Pinaceae > Pinus > Pinus albicaulis. The sequence goes on along the minus strand of CM076572.1, from coordinate 1,193,510,769 downwards.
AGCATTTATCTATCTAAAAAAATGGCATCTTAACTAGGGATCTATCTGAACTTAGTTTTATTTTTTATTTTTCAGTTTGATTTTTGAAAGATTTCTTTGATTTTGATTAGTTCAAAACTCGGTTGGGCAGAAGACTCAATAGGATCCCTGACTGTAAATCTGTATTTTTATTTTTTTTGTGTTTTTCCTGTCTTCCACACTTTTTGTTTAAAAATAGAGCGATAGAATCCACATATTTTAGTGCAATATAGTGCGATACCGCACCTTGCTCCATTAAAAACTGCTGACTTCTGGAAAATTTTTGAAAAAAAAAATCTATTTTCTGGAATCCACTTACTTGATTCTCTGTTATTACCCCAACTTTTCTTGACTATCAAAGACTTCTGTGTGAGTTTCTTTCAGCAATTTGTTTGTTTGAAGTGAATTTTTCAACTAATTTGCATTTTATGAGTGAAGGTTTGCCTTGTCTTCTTATTGCTCTGAATCAGAAACTTTTGTATACCTCAGCTAATTGGTATTTCATCATTTTCCTGTTGAGCCATTGGACTTGATGCAAGTCTTGCTCTTATGAAAATTTGATTTTATTTTCATTTTCAAATTTAGAAAACCTTTTAGCTTGATAAGGTCTAAATTTCATTTTAAAACCATTATTGGATGTTTTTGATTTCTTGTTGAGATAAGCAGAAAACTATTGGTTAGATTACAAATTGGGCATAAACATCCTAAATTTTTCTTAGATAGAGTTCAAGATTAGAGTTTTCTTTTGGTTTTGAATTTTATAATTTTAAGTGTTTTTAGCTTTCTTTTGGAAGAAGTTTGATTCTCATTTCTGTTGGAAATATTGTCATTGATGGCAAAGGAGAAGACAGGAGTAGCACCCAAATTATCATCAAGACAGAGGAGCACAAAGGAACATTAGCAACCAAGGTAGAGAGGCAGTAGAGACATCATAGGAAACAAATGAAACAGAGAAAGAAGCAAAGGAAACAGAGATAGCAAAAGAGAAGCAAGGAGCAGCATTAGACAAGAAACAGAGGTAGCAAAGGCAGCAAAGGCAGCGAGGCAGACAAGAAACAGAGGCAGTGAATTGAAGCAGAGGAAGCAAAGAAGCAGAGAAGTAATGGAGGAGAGAACATCACACTTAGAATACATAATAAGATCAGGAGGGAACAACACACTTAATATAGAACAAGCTTAAGAGGAATAGTGTGGAGAAACAAGTGTCACAGAGCGAGACGATGTAAGAAAATGGAAAATAGACTAAGGCAGAGAAGTATTTAAAGAAATCCAAGTGAGGTGAATGAACGGTCACGATTAGATCGCGACAGCAAAGGAAAGAGATGGATGGCTGAGATTAAAGCAGGCAGAAGAGGCGAAGAAGAGTCGCTTGAAGGCAAGTGGATGGTGGAGATCTTATTGCAAATATGAAATGGGAGAATGGATGGTCCCAATTTCATCGCATCTGACCATAATATTTTAGCACACATCACAATCGATGGGTAGAGTAATGAAGAAGTGATGCGAAGTTGCAATTGTCGATATTGCGATGCGATCGCATATCGCAATCGGCGAAACATAAAAGGAATTGGCAAGTGAACATCCGGATATGCGATGGTGCGATATCCATTTGATCTACCACAGTTAAGATCTAACGGTGTTTGCATAGCATGATGTATCGAGATTAGCAAGGTAAGACACCCTGTGGGGCCGAGGTTATTATTTGAAGTTCAAGGTTTAATATATGTTATGAGGTTCAGTTATATGGTAAGTTGTGAACCAAAATCACATGGGTTAATCAAAGTTAAATATGGTGAGATTTAATCACAACCATCCGATCCTGATCAACCACAACCGTTGGATCGTGAGTTGAGTGGGACCATTGGAGGTTCATCGCATCGGCGGACATCGCGTCAGAGTTATCGCATCAGTGGAATGGAAGAGAAAAGGAACGATAGTTTGAACGTTGTGATTGCGACTGAGCGATTGAATTACAGCCATAAGATCTGATGAATGATGGATGGCGGATATGTGAGTTGGCTGATAGCTGGTGGGACCCTTCGCACATCGCATCAGTGGTGATCAGTGGCCAAAGGCACATCGGACCACTGAAGATTGCGATTGCGATAGTGCGATGGAATGTCAACAGTCGGATTGGGAAAGTTAAATGAAGCAGAGTGCGATGACCGTTAGATCGCAAAGGTGGATGTGCATGTGGATATGCCCATTGTATGAAGAAAAGACTAAGTGCAGGCAAAAGAATCAGGTGTATAAAAAAAAATATGAAGGCAATAGAAGGAGACTCGAGTAAGTGACCCGACACAGAGCAAAGGAGCAGGTGAAGGATAATCGCAGTGGGCATGCGCAGATGAGTTGAATCAGGTTGTAGCTTGATATATGTCAGTTGTAGATAGTTGAGGTAGGAGCCTCCTGTAGGTTGTAGCCTACAGAAAATAGATGGGAGTTGGAGCTTCCTTGCAAGTTGTAGCTTGTAGAATTGAGGTTGTAGCCTCCTGTAGGTAGGAGCCTATAGAAAATCAGTGGTGAGAGGGAGTTGGAGCTTGCCTTTGCATCACAACAATAATTAGATGTGGTTTTCTCCCTTATGGGTTTCCTCTTATATCAGTTGTCTATATGCATGATGATTATGTGTTGATATTCTGTATTTATTCTGCTTTATACCTGTTGCTCACTTATTAAGATTGTTGTTCCATTGTATATTAAGTTGATCACAAAATGAGGATGTGAATGAGTATAAAAGAAAATTTAATAAGAACATGACTACATTAAACTGATTCACCCCCCCCTCTCAGTTTAACCAAGGGTTCAACAATTGGTATCAGAGCCAAGTTCCTTCTGTATCATTTTAACAACTGGAAGGAGATCCTAGGTCCCCTAGATGGCTAGTCTAGAAGGATGCTCAAAAAATAAAGCCCCTTTGTTCACCAGTAAAAATTATGCCTTCTGGAAAATAAGAATGAGGACGTACATAATGTCTCTAGGAATAGAATTTTGGGCTACTGTGGAATTGGGATATGCCCCAAAGGAGTCTGACTCAGAGAAAGATGCCAAACTAGATTTTGTAGCTAATGCAAAAGCCATGAATGCTCTCTTAAGTGGACTATGGTAGGAAGAATTTATCAAAGTAATGCACAACAAGACTACCAAAGAAATATGGGATACATTAGAAAGCATCCATGAGGGAGACAAAAAGGTGAAGATAGCCAGAATACAAGTCTATAGAGCTCAGTTTGAAAATATAAAAATGAATGATGATGAAGACATTTCCAACTTCTTTTTAAGGGTTGCAGAAATTGTGAATAACATGAAATCTCTAGGAGAAACCCTAAAATAATGTGTAATTTCTCAAAATATTCTAAGATCTTTACCATCCAGCTTTAACCCCAAGGTTTCTGCCATAGAAGAAACAAATGATTGGGAAATTCTGACCATGAACCAATTACTTGGAAACCTAACAGCCTATGAGATGAGACTGCCATAGAGGAAGTCAAATGTGAGGGAGGCAGCCTTTAAGACAGAAAAGAACAAAGAAGAAAAAGAAGATATATGCTCTTGCTCTGATGAAGAAGAGGCCAAATTTGTCAGAAAATTGGATAGAGGCTCAGGAAAATATAAACGTAAACTTCCATTTAAATGCTTTAACTGTGGAAGAGTTGGGCACTATGCTTCTAAGTGTCCTCATAAGAAAACAAAGAATCACACTCAAGAAACAGAGAAAACCAAAACAAATAACTGGCAGAAAGGGAAGAGATTCAATAGAAAATCATTTTATGCTCAGCAAGACAACAGTGCATCTGAAGGCTCAGATGAATCCTCCAATGAAGAGGGAACCTATGAATTTGTATTGATGGCCAAGGAAGAGCTTGAAGGATTCCTTCTAGAAGATGAGGAAGAAGGTGAATTTGATCTTGAGGGGGAGCTAAGAAGTGCCCTGGAGGAAATAGATAGACTTAAACTAAAGTGCAGAAAATAGATTGACATTCTCCTCAAATATGTAAGAGAAAAAAAAATTCAGAAGACCTCATTTAGTTGAAAGTAGAGATTGAAGAAGCCAAGAAGGTAGAAGACACTCTACTTAAGCAAATTGAGGATAAAATTCAGAAGCGAGAGAAATTGGAAGAAGAAGTAGTATGCTTAAGAAGGAAATTAGAAAACTCCCAAAGGAAATTGTCAATGAACTCTTCTCAAATGACAAACTCTGAAAAATTGAATAACATTCTAAATGCTCAAAGATCTCCCTTGATAAAGAATGGGATAGGCTACGAAGGAGAAACAAGTAAGTCCGAGGAAGAAGATTACAGAAATATCACTTTTGTAAAAGCTGTTAAGGAGAATGAAGCAGCCCAGAAGGTTCCTACAAAATTAGAAGCCTACAATGAAGTAAACAGAAACAAGAAGGAACCTCAAATGACAAAGAAAAAAATAAATAAACAGTCAACTGAAAAAGGCTCATATACTCCTGAATATATAAAATTTGGAAGCTATCAAAGGAGATTCTCCCCCCTATGAAAATGGTTACTTGTTATCGATTCCAACCAGCAAAGGATGTAAAAAGTGAAAAGACTACCTCAAGCAAACAAATGGAGAAGACAACCCTTCATCAAGTACGCTACTTGTTTTTATGGGTATTGTTTTTACTGTAAGGAGTTCGGCCACAAAGCCAAGGGGTTCAAAACAAATGGAAAAAGGCTGATGTATGGAAACTCAAGGAGATGGATGAACAATGGAGAATTCACTCGTGTACATAATTCATTTAGAAACATAATAAAATGCTTTGACTACCATCAAATCGGGCCCAAATGTCACAAATTTCCTCTCAGAAAAGGTGGTCCATCCTCTCCAGAAAGGTACCAAACAAAAGGATGAATGCAGTGGAAAAAGAAGTTGAATAAGTGTGACCTGGCTCTAATAGCTCAAGATTAGAAAAACCAATGGCATTTGGACAGTGGATGATCAAAGCACATGACTGGAGATCGAAGCAAGTTTGTAACCTTTGATGAAAAGAAATATGGGAATGTAACATTCGGCAATGATAAAGCAGGGAAAATCAAAGGAAAAGGGTCAATCAGTCTGGATAATGGAAGAGGAAAGGCCCAAGATGTACTATTTGTGGATGGGCTGAAAGAAAATCTGCAAAGTGTCAGTCAAATGTGTGATAAAGGTTCTGAAGTCATTTTTAGAGCCCAAGATTGTGAAGTAAGATCAAGCACCACTGGAAAGTCCTTGATCAAAGGTGTTCGAACATAAAGTAATGTCTATTTAGTGAAAGAAGAGGATGAAGCATGTCACCTAAGCAAACTTGATGAATCATGGTTATGACATAGAATATTGGGACACCTAAACTTTGACCACATCATCAGTATGAGCAAGAAGAACGCAGTCAGATATATGCCAGCAATAAAGAAGCCTTCAAATACCATATGTAAAGCTTGCCAACTAGGCAAGCAGACCCACGCATCTTTCAAGACCAAAGAGAAATTATCTACAAGTAAGCCTCTTCATCTTGTATACCTGGACCTGTGTGGATGTTCAAGAACCAAAACACCAAGTGGAGAATCTTATTTCATGCTGATAATAGATGATTTTTCCAGAATTACGTGGGTAGCATTTCTTAAATATAAATCTGAAGCACTTGAGAAATTCAAGATATTAAAGGCATTGGTAGAAAATCAAACAGGATGCAAGCTAAAGTGCATCAGATCAGATAGAGGAGGTGAATTCACAGACTATGATTTTGCAGACCTATGCAATAAGCATGGGATAAAACAATAGTTTACAATTGCAGGCACACCTCAATAGAATGGAGTGGCAGAGAGGCAAAACAGGTCAGTACAACAAATTGCCAGAGCTATGATTCTAGAAAGTAACATTCCCCAAACCTACTGGGTAGAAGCAGTACACATAGATGTTCACATTCTCAACAAAGCTCATCTAAGACCAAATTGTGATAAGACTCCTTATGAATTATGGCATGGTAAACCAGCATCAATCAAGCACTTTAGAGTTTTTGGAAGCAAGTGTTTCATAAAAAATAATTATGAAAATCTGGGAAAGTTTGATGCAAGAGCACATGAAGGAATATTTTTAGGATATGCATCCAAGAGTAAGGGTTACAGGTGCTACAACAAAATATTGCATAAGATTATGGAAAGAATTGATGTAAGATTTGACGAAGAACTACCAAATAAAACAAGAAGCACAAGATGCGAAAATCCTCTAGATGATCTTGAAGATGAGAACCAAGATAATGATGAACTGAGCAGGACAACAAAATATAATAAACTAAACTCAAGAGGTCCCTCAAGACACTCAAAATAATCATCCAGAAGACCAAATCATTGGGGACAAGAGTGTTGGAGTCCAGACTAGAAGACAGTTAGTTGAACAGACAGAAGAAGTATACCTAGCCATGTTATCACAAATAGAGCCAAAGAAGTTTGAAGAAGCCAACAAAGATAAATATTGGGTAAATGCTATGAATGAAGAACTATACCAGATTAAGAAGAATAATACATGGGAGTTAATACCTAGACCCACGGGGAAAAATGTCATTGGAACAAAATGGATATTCAAGAATAAGATGAATGAACAAGGACATGTAATCATAAATAAAGCCAGACTTGTATGCAAGGGATAATCTCAAATCAAAGGTCTTGATTATGATGAAACCTTTGCCCCTATAGCCAGAATGGAAGCAATCAGAATGTTTTTGGCCTTTGCACGCTATCATGATTTCAAGGTATACCAAATGGATGTGAAGTCTGCCTTTCTGAATGGATATTTAGAGGAAGAATTCTACATGGAACAACCTGAAGGATTCTCCTTAACAGATAAACATGAATATGTGTGCAGACTAAAGAAAGCCTTATATGGGCTGAAACAAGCTCCTCGTGCATGGTATTCAAGGCTGGACAAATACTTACAAAAACAAGGTTTTAAGAAAGGAGGTGTAGACAACAATTTGTACATAAAGGCTAATGAAAATGATCTCCTAATTGTAGTAGTCTATGTATATGACATCATGTTTGGTAGGAACAAAGATAAGTTAACAAAAGGATTTGCTGAAGAGATGAAATCAGAATTTCAGATGTCTATGATTGGAGAGCTCACCTTCTATTTAGGACTTCAAATCCAACTAAAGGACACAGGAACATTCATCTCACAAGAAAAATACTTAAGAGAGATGTTGAAAAGGTTCCAAATGGAAGACTGCAAACTTGTGTCAACTCCCATGATCACTGGATGCAAGCTATGTGCTAATGATAGATCTGTAGATATAGATCAAAGACTTTATAGATCCATGGTAGGATGTCTGCTATACCTAACTGCCTTTAGAACATACATTGTGTTGGCAGTAGGACTTGTGGCAAGATATCAAGTAGCACCAAAACAAAATCACTTACTAGAAATCAAGAGAATATTCAGATATCTACAAGGAACTGCACATTATGGGCTATGGTATCCAAAAAGAAAAAGCTTCACTTTGACAACATATACATATACAGATTGGGCCAGCTGCATGGATGATAGGAAATATACCCTTAACATATACCCAGTTTTGGCTACGTCCACCCCGAACAGCCAGTCCTTCCTTTCTATTATCCAGCAAAATGAAAAGACAAAACCTACAGCAGATCCGTTGTAATATCCTCTATTCTCTCTCACAGTCTCCCTCTCTGTTTCTTGCTCCGAGAATACACATACAAATACACAGCCACAATAAAATACCCTCATAAAAGTGAGGGGTTTCCTTCTAGGGTAAAAAACCCTAAAATAAACATAACTTCTACCGTCAGATCATTTGCCTAATGAACGGCCCAGATTGACTAGAAATTACTATACTTTTACAAGGCAATTTTACATCTATTTTTAGCTTCGGGGGCGCTGCCCCCGAAACCCCCGCCAGGGGGGGGCTCCGAAAAGCGCTGCTGCCCCCCCTGGACCCCCCACGGTAGTGATTAATTACGGGCGGCGTTGCCGCCCCTTTTAAGGTACAGGGGTCCAATGCTGTGATACAAAGTAAACAAGATAATCAGGCTCCACACCCAACAATCTCCCACTTGGAGACTGATTGTAGCAACTCCATCGTTGCTTCATTTGCTGGACAATGACTCCTCTTTGGACATGGTTGTTCCTCATCTTCATCGTCATCCTTGAAGACCAATTGAAACTGAGCATGTTCTCAGTTTCTCCCTGGTTACAACTTTTGTTAGCATATCTGCAGGATTCTGGCTGGTGTGTATCTTTTCCAGCTTCAACTCTCCATCTTCCAATACTGACCGTATGAAATGGTACTTGAGATGTATGTGTTTAGTCCTGGAATGAAATGCTGAGTTCTTTGCAAGATGAATAACACTTTGGCTATCACTGTATAGTGTGCCCATATCATGCTTCTTACCCGATTCATCCATAAACCTTTGTAACCAAATCATTTCTTTACTAGCCTCTGTAGTAGCAACATACTCGGCTTCTGTTGTTGAAAGTGCAACAACACTTTGGATTTTTGAAACCCAACTGACAGCTGTTCCACCTACAGTAAATACATATCCTGTAGTGCTCCTCCTGTTATCTTTGTTACCTCCCATATCTGCATCAACATATCCCTGTAGAGCAATGTTTGTACCACCAAATCATAATGCTTGATTTGTGGTACCTCTCAAATATTTGAGAATCCATTTTACTTCCATCCAATGTTATTTTCCTGGATTATTCATGTACCTTCTTACAACTCCCACTTCATGTGCAATATCAGGCCTTGTGCAGACCATTGCATACATTAAGCTTCCAACTGATGATGCATATGGAACTTTAGACATATAATCCATGTCTTCTTGGGTCTTTGGGCACATCTCCTTACTAAGTTTGAAATGGCTAGCAAAAGGTGTACTAATTGGTTTTGCATTCTGCATATTAAATATTTTCAACACCTTCTCTATGTACTCATTCTGAGACAGTGTTAATTTGCAATTTTTCCTGTCTCTAGTTATCCTCATACCAAGGATTTGTTTTTCTAGTTTCATCATCAATAAAAGTAACATAATAACGAGAGCCACCGAGAGATGATACCTGAGCAGGTCCCCATACATCTGTATGCACAAGCTCCAATTTTTCGCTCTTCTTTTCTTTCCCAACTCTGAGAAATCAGACTCTCTTCTGTTTTCCATAAATGAAATTCTCACAGAAATCCAAATCAACAATCTTCAAACCTGGCAGCAAATTTCTTGAGTGAAGAATTTTCATCCCCTTCTCACTCATGTGTCCGAGCCTATGATGCCATAATGCTACATCTGCTCCTTTGGAAGTTAAAGCATTAATAGAGTTAGAAATACCATTGCATAAATACAATGTACCAACCTTTTCGCCTTTTGCTATTACCAGGGCTCCTTTGGTGACCTTCCAAGTTTTATCTGTGAAAGTTGTCACACAACCTTCACCGCCTAACTGCCCTGTTGAAATCAGATTTTTCTTCAGATCTGGAACATGCCTTACCTCCTTTAGTAACCATTGGTTTCCATTCTGTTGTTTTACAAGAACTTTACACATTCCAACAATTTTACAGGGTTTATCATCACCCAAACGAACTTGTCCAAAATCTCCTTGAACATAGTCATGAAAATGTTTCTTATCAGGTGTGGCATGGAATGAAGCCCCTGAATCTACAACCCAAGAATCGGTAACATTTTCGAAAGAAATAATCAAAGCATCTTGTAACACATCACCTGTCACATTTGCTTCATGATTGTTTTCTTGCTGTGTGTCTCCTTCTTTTCCCTTCCGAGATCTACAGTCTTTCTTTAGGTGTCCTTTCTTTCCGCAATTCCAGCACACTATCCCCGATCTAGACTTGGATCTTCCTTTCCTTGATTTACTGCGATATCCAGAGCTCTTTCCTCTTTCCATTCTTCTTCCCCTAGACTCTGCACTCAAAGCATTACCTGATGTCTCACCGGAGCTTTTCCGTCGCATTTCCTCACTAAGGATAGCACCAACAACATCATCAAACTTTAAAGTACTAGATCTAGAGACAGAGTTACTAATGGCCATATCTAAACCATTCCAGCTTTCTGGTAATGAGCACAAGAATAACAGAGCTCTAACTTCATCATCAAAGTTTACCCCTACAGAACTTAACTGACTGGTAATTGTATTAAATTCATTTAAATGGTCTGCAACAGATCCACCTTCCGACATCTTCATATTAAATAGTTGTTTCATAAGAAATACCTTGTTTGAGGCCGAGGGTTTTTCATATAGTTTCGCCAACGTCTGCATCAAACCCTCTATTGTTGTTTCCTTCAAAATATTGAAGGCGACTGATGCTGCAAGGCACAACCGTACTATTCTGAGTGCCTTTCTATCAAGAATGTTCCATTCCGCGTCTGTCATGGTCGTCGGCTTCTTTGTTTTTCCGCTCAATGGTAGGTATAAATATTTCTGATATAGATAATCTTCCATCTGCATCTTCCACAGCGGGAAGTTTTGGCCGTTAAATTTCTCGACCCTAAACTTACCATCGTCCGCCATTGCTCCCACTCGAATCAGGAACCCTTCTTTCCTGCGAGTTTATCAGCCAAATATACCTTCGGCTCTGATACTAGTTGTTAGAAAATTATATATTATGGAGCAATGCAACACATAAAATATGCGGAAAATACAAGCACACAAAAAACACATAAAACCAGAGAGACACAGATATACGTGGTTCACCCAGTTTGGGCTACGTCCACCCCGAACAACCAGTCCTTCCTTTCTATTATCTAGCAAAATTTAAAGACAAAACCTACAGCAGATCCGTTGTAATATCCTCTGTTCTCTCTCACAGTATCCTTCTCTGTTTCTCGCTCTGAGAATACACATACAAATACACAGTCGCAATACAATACCCTCATAAAAGCGAGGGGTTGCCTTCTAGGGCAAAAAAGCCTAAACTAAACATAACTTCTACTGTCAGATCATTTTCCTAATGAACAACCCAGATTGACTAGAAATTACTATACTTTTACAAGGAAATTTTACATCTATTTTTAGCTTCGGGGGTGCTGCCCCCGAAACCCCCGCTAGGGGGGGGGGGGGGCTCCCCCATGGCAGCAATTAATTACGGGCGGTGTTGCCGCCCCTTTTTAAGGTACAGGGGTCCAATGCTGTGATACAAAGTAAACAAAATAATCAGGCTCCACACCCAACAAAGGCTAATCGCAGTGGGCACGAGCAGATGAGTTGAATCGGGAAAAAGTTGATTATGCAGAACAATCACAATATAACAATAGAAACTAAAAAAGACAGTGAAAACAACAGGAAAGACAAACGTACAACGAGCCAAGGGCCGAAAAAAGGCTGAGTGAAATTGATTTATGTAACTGTAAATGATTTAAAATTATTTTTATTGGATGTGATGCAAAGGAAAGTCTCTGTAGGCAAACTAAACTCCACTGTAAAACTAAAAAAATACACATATTACTATATTCTTTTGAACGAGATGAAAAATAAATGAGAAGGTGGAAGGCAAAGAGTCATGGCTCTTCATTTCGAATTCCCTGTGAAATGCAAACAATCATGAGGTAATCTCTATAAATGATGTCACATAGATATGCATAGCGAGGTGAGAGAATGGAGAAATGAGGCAGAGAGTGTAAGAAGAAGCAGGAGTAGATAGAGAAGCTGTGAAGGTTTAGAGATTTTATAAGGCAGATATGAAGGTTGGTGGACAACAATGAAGAAGGAACAGAATAGAGCTGACATCTAGGTAAATCAACACGTGTTTTTTTTGAAATAGTAAGGAAGTGGGTGCTTCCATATCAGGTTGTAGCTTGATAGATGTCAGTTGTAGCTAGCTGAGGTAGGAGCCTCCTGTAGGTTGTATCCTGCAGAAAATAGATGGGAGTTGAAGCTTCCTTGCAAGTTGTAGCTTGCATAATTGAGGTTGTAGCCTCATTGTAGGTAGGAGCCTACAGAAAATCAATGGTGAGAGGGAGTTGGAGCTTGCCTTTGCATCACAACAATAATTAGATGTGGTTTTATCCTTTATGGGTTTCCACTTATATCTGTTGTCTATATGCATGATGATTATGTGTTGATACTCTATATTTATTCTACTTAATACCTGCTGCTCACTTATTAAGATTGTTGTTCCATTGTATATTAAGTTGATCACAAAATGAGGATGTGAATGAGTATAAAAGAAAATTTAATAACAACATGAATGCTTTAAACTGATTCCCCCCCCCCCTCCCAGTTTAACCAAGGGTTCAAAAATTTCTGATTTGAATGTTATAAGGAATTTCATTTTGAGCAAAATATCTTTTTTTTTTTTTTTTTTTTTTTTTTTTTTCTGTAGAATTGAGTTCTCCAAAATTGTCTTCTTTTCAAAGTTTCTTACATAGGAAAGAAAGGATTGATATTTTGAAAATTATTGAAATCTCTTAACTCTTTCCTCTAAATAGATTTCATTGAAAAGAAATGAGTTTCTTTTCATATAGATGCATTATAGCATATTTTTGAGTCGGGTCATTAAACCTCATCGAAGTTTCACTTCCGTACCTTTTGTCCTAAGGAAAAACCAAATAAAAGTAACGCTTAATTAAAATCAATCTAGAAATTTTATATTTTCTAGGTTTCTTTTCCACCAACATAGCTTAGGCTAGTGTCTTGGAATAGGTTGTAGTTAACTTTCCAAAGTAGTTCAAACAAACAAGTAGTCAATCTTACGGTAGGAAAATCCAATTGTAGCATGTATGCTCTGGGAAGCTCCTCCTAAAGGAGTTAAGCACGAGATCATATCCGAACTAGTGAGGTAATCATACCTATCTCATTGGGAAACATAACAGATGTGCACATATTAAAAATGTTAAACCTCATATAGACCATTGTTGAGGAGCCTAGGGTCACTTGTTGGTAAACCTTGGACTATGTCAAGGAGCCTTCAAGAGGATTGAGCTTGTTACTCTGCCCTTGCGTGTATATCGGATCGTAGACTATTCCCCCAGGTATATGTGTTCCCGTTGGTGACCTTAGTGGCTATAAAATTTAGGATTCTTTCCCAAGGTGACAGTGGAGGGAATGTCCCATTGTACCTGGAGCAGACATCGACTAGACTCACTTGGACTCTCTAGAGGGTTATCTTCACTCAAGATGGTTTAAGTGGAGAAATTTGCACCGGTCTGTTTCATTAAGCAGGTTGTCCGGGTAACTATTCCAATCGCCATTTCTGCATTAAAATTCTACAATGTTGGATTTCATCACCAACTGGTGTTTTTAGTGTGGGAATATACTATTTGTGCATGGATTGTTCTCTTATATTTTTATAGGCGTGTGATTCATTTGATTTTTTCCTTATTGACGTTAGGATTTTTATTGAAATTTTCTTTGATTGCGTGTGTTAAAAGGTTTTAATCATGGCTGAATTACCGAGAAAATCACGTAGAATGCAGGGGAAACCCCCTGAATATACACCAAGCCAATTAGAAAGAATTAAATCTGAAAAAGGACAAACATCAGGGACTGGATCAACAAAACAGGAAGAAACATCTATTATTATTCATCCTGATTACGAAGTAGATCAACCGCAAGTAGAAGAAGATACTCCTTAGAAACTTTCTATTTCCCAAATAGTTGAACTTGCTTTTATAACAAGTGAATTATCATCTACTGAACCTGAAATTTTTGAGCCAGAAACTGAACCTACTACGTTTGAGTCTATTTTAGAGTTCATTACTCCAACCCCTGGTCATCCTGATTCACCTAGAGTGAAGGATCGGATTACAGAAGATCTTCCTCCTGGTCTCATTAGTATTGAAGAGGTTACTGACACTGAAGAAGAAGTTGTTCTTCGTTCAACTTAGGAAACTTTAGAGCTTAGAGAACGTGAATCAATTTTTTATAGTCCTTTTAGACAAGACACTTGGTATTCTTCATTGATAGACTTTCTACAAAACGTTGGTCTGAATTATTCACCACCCCGAATTCCTTATTACCCTACACCAATAGGTTATAGACCTCCATTAAACATGTCTAATGAGTCATCCATGTTTTCTGAATCTCCAGAAACATATTTATAAGGTGGTCCGTCTGTTCCTGCAGGATAACATTCACTCTCTAGTATTTTCTCGTGGGCATCTTTGCTTCCTGACAAACGAATACCATCATCTTGTCCAAATGAATCAAATACCATAACTTTGAACAATGAACAAGTTTATATAATTTCTGGAAATATTCCAAACCCTGGACCTCAAGGTAGTAATTTACCACCTAGGGGGCAACCTCAAAGTAGTCATTTATCGCCTGGGGGGTAACCTCAAGGATAGTACATACATCAGGGTCAATATCAAACCCAAGGATAGTACATACCTCAGGGTCAATATTAACCCCAAGGACAATATATGCCTCAAGGTCAATATCAACCTAATGGGCAGTACCCAGCTCAAGGTTTGCAACCTCCTTTAGGACAACAGTTCTACCTGGAACAACAATTGTTACAAGGAAGTGGAAATTATCCAGCTAATTATACCCCATATGTTCAACCTAGTTATGGTCCTTCTTATGTACAACCTTCAATGGGACCCTCATATCCCTGAGTAAATATGGTGTGGGATCCATCCCAAGTTCAACAGAATTTGTAGCCCAATGTGCAAGTACCTTATTATCAATATGGACAACCAATTGGTTATAATTACTGAGAGGGGGGGGGGGGGGGGGGTGAATCAGTATCTTGATTTTTCAATCAAATTTTTACTTTTCTTTTCTCAAAAACCCATACGCTACTTTACAGAACAGAACTAGCGTATATACGCGGATATCCTTAAGAAAACTCGCGTATGCTCAGATCTCTTATTATGCAGATAATTCTTCTCTTAGATTATTGCATCATTCACTTATTAGATGTTAGTAAGCAGTAAACATGTACAGTAAGAACATAATAAATCAACACACATGAACACCAGGATTTTAGGTGGAAACCCAATTCGGGAGAAAACCATCGTTGCCGTCGTCTCAGTCTTCAATATTTATTATAAAGAAAACATCTTACAACTGTGTACTGGCGCAGACTCATACCAGCACGCAGGCACCCACCTGCAGAAGGCTACAACCTTCTCTCATTTACCAGCCTCTCCTGGAAGGGAGCTACAACCCCCTGCTCTCATTTACCAGCCTCTCCTGGAAGGGAGCTACTACCCCCTGCTCTCGTTTACCAGTTATCACTGGAAAGGAGCTACTACCCCCTTACTAAAGGCTTCAACCCTCAGCACCACTGTAGACCACGTTTCATCAATTTTCAAATTGGATCAAACAGCTTCTACTCAACCTTTCATTTTTCAACAAACATACTTAGCCCAATGCTTCAAATAGAACAGTGAAACCACTGTAACCAGAATATCAGAGATTACTTAGACTTCAGAATAGATATGCAGAAACACATTCAACCATGAACAACCTTTAGTTCAAATTACATACGCACTTTTATTTAAATAGACCCGCGTATACATGCGCTTTTCATTAGACTAACCCGCGTATACATCTGTGCATTTTCAATAAACCCTAACTTCCCATACGCGCTTTTATCAGATCAGATCCACATATACACACGATTTTTCCACAACAAACTCGCGTATAGATCTGTAAATGAAAGCTTTGCAAAACAAAACAGATCTATAAGCTTACCCAGATTTCTTCATTACCTTCAGCAGACTTTGCGCCAGATCTTCACCAGTTCTTCTTTTGCAGATCATCTTAGAGATTCATCATCATCAGATATAAGGATTTAGAAACATCCATGGGTGCATCATAGATTCAGATTTATCAATCAAGAACAAATTTCAATCATGTAGATATACTTCAAAGTGAAGTATTCATTCAATACCCAGACACATGCACACCCTTGCACACCCTTGCACAATGATCTTCTTCTCCTTATATAGGTTTAGCCTTTATCAATACCATGAGTCAAAACCACACCACTTCCGATGGTATTCCTAGACAGGACCAAATAGATAATCAAGCGCTCAATACAATGGGTCAATACCATGGTAACACCCCTTGGTATTCTAATTTGGAGCGCAAAATGGCATACGCGACTTGGCATGTACTTTTCCGCGTGCATATGCTACTTCGCCTTAACAAACCCGCGTATGCTTTGTGACACATCATATTTATCATTTTTCTGTCACTTCCTTTCTTTTGTTCCTTCTGAGCTGATTTGTAGATACATCATCCTTACATATTTAACAAAAAGGTTGCTTATCATAGGCAACTCATCAAGAACAACTTCATCAAATAGGTTTCCATCAAGGACAACATATGCCAACAATCTCCCCCTTTGGACTTGATGGCAACCATGATGGTGTTTGATCACCACAACAACAGATAGATACATTGATTATAACCATTATGCAAACACCATGATATTCTCCCCCTATTCAAACACCATGCTACTCTCCCCCTTTGACATCAAGGGAAAAGGGTGGATCAAAACCAAGACAATGTTTTTCTCCTCATGTAGAAAGAAGAGCTCTGTAGATCTGATGTGCATTGAAGTTACCATGCTCCCTCTGAGTTCATGCTGAGTCTTCAACATAATATTCAATGAAGTACATCACTCTATGACCTTACCTATCACCAAGGACTCATAATTACATCAATGATCCAACCAAGGGGATTTACAAATTGGAACAAGCCCTTTACAAGACTGAATATTACAATTTACATCATAGGTCTCAACATAACCTTTTCATCAAATTACAATTATGAATTTTTATAACCAATATCAAAAAGACCTCAAGAGAGATCATAATTCAGAATCATCATAATGCCAAAAATGCATTATATTCAGCAAGGCTATTTCTCCCCCTGAAACTGTGCATCCAATGCATCCTTTCCAAATGACCAATGCTCCCCCTTAGCTTGAGCATCCTGAACACTTTTAACCACAAATCATCAAGGCATCTTCACCCAATATCAGAGAATGAAACATAAATATAAGAACTGAAACATCATCAGAGATATCATACAGCATCAGAGATACCAAACAACACTACATCTGTGCTAAAGAATGCTGACCCCAAGTAAAATTTGTCAGCAATTAACCATACGCAGTTTTATTTGTATAAACTCGCGTATATACGCGACTGTCTTTCAGGAAACCCGCATATCCAATTTAATCTTCTGAATTTAAGCAGTTTTGATTTTCTGCAAGGTAGAGACTACTCCCAGCTTCTGTCTGAGATATTCGAACGCTTCCCTGGGCAGAGGTTTGGTAAATATATCAACAACTTGTTCTTTGGAGGGAACATACTCCAACTTCACCTTTTGTTCAAGCATTTTTTCATGTAAGAAGTAATACTTGATGGGAATGTGCTTGGTCTTGGAATTCATAACATGATTCTTTGAAATACTGATGGCACTTGTATTATCACACATAATGGAGACGAGAGGTGTGCACTTGATTTGAAAGTATTGTAAGGTTTTCATCATCCAAAGAAGTTGTGTGAAACATGATGCGATAGCCACATATTCTGCTTCTGCTGTAGATAAGGCAATAGAGTTTTGCTTCTTGCTGAACCAAGATACTAACTGGGGCCCCATATAGAATGCTCCACCACTAGTGCTTTTCCGATCATCAACATTTCTAGCCCAATCTGCATCAGTGTAAGCATGAAGAGTAAGACGAGCATTCTTTGGATACCATAGTCCAGAGTCTTGAGTTCCTTGTAGATATTTGAATATTATTTTGACAGCCTGAAGATGAGACTCTTTTGGATTAGCTTGGAATTGTCCAACAATCCCAACAACATGCATAATGTCTAGTCTAGTCCCAGTGAGATAAAGTAGACTTCCTATCATAGATCTGTATTCTAGTTGATTCACCATGGGGGAATCATCATGAGAACTGAGATTACATCCGGTTATCATTGGTGTACTTACAGGTTTGCATTCTTCCATGCCATCTTCAGAATTTGCTTAAGGTATTTTTCTTGTGATAAGAATATACCATCAGTAGTTTGATGCACTTGCAAACCAAGAAAGAATGTTAGTTCCCCAAGTAAAGACATTTCAAATTCTTGCTGCATGAAAGAAGCAAATTTCTGACTCATAGATTCTTCATTACTTCCAAAAATGATATCATCAACATATACAACCACAATCAAAAGTCTATCATTTTCAATTTTTGTGTATAAGTTGCTATCAGCAGACCCCTTTGAAAATCCTTGTTGGTGAAGATATTTTTCAAGACGATAATACCATGCTCTTGGAGCTTGTTTGAGACCATATAGAGCCTTTTTAAGTCTACAAACAAGATTTTCATCATTTCCAAAAATGAATTCTTCTGGTTGTTCTATATAAGCTTCTTCTTCTAGATCACCATTGAGAAATGTAGATTTAACATCCATTTGATAAACTTTGATTTGTTGAAAGCTTGAAAAGGCAAGAAACATTCTTATGGCTTCAAGTCTAGCTACAGAAGCAAAAGTTTCTTCAAAGTCTATACGTTCTTGTTGAGTATACCCCTTGCAAAAAAGTCTAGCCTTGTTTCTTACAACATCCCCATTTTCATTTAACTTGTTTTTGAATATCCATTTAGTTCCAATGACATTTTTGTTATGAGGTCTTGGTACTAATTCCCAAGTATGATTCTTTTCAATTTGATCAAGCTCTTCATTCATGGCTTGAACCCAACATTCATCTTTGTTAGCTTGATTGACATTGTGAGGTTCAATAGTAGATAGAAATGCCAAATAGCTAGAAGATCCCACAAGAGTCCTTCTTGTTTGTACACCTGATCCCTTATCTCCCAAAATTTGAGATTCTGGATGATTCTTTTGAACATATCTGGATGGAGCCTTGTCAGATAAATCATCTTCAGGTTCTTCATTGGGTTCACTATCTATATCATTTCTATTTGATGTAGAAGGACATAAGTCACCATTGTCTTCATTTGTTATCTGTTTTTCTTCCTTTGGGGCTGCAAGAGACTCATTAATAACAACATCAATACATTCAACAATCTTCCGAAGTCTTTTATTGTAACATTTATATGCTCTACTCGTAGAGGAGTAACCAAGAAGTATTCCTTCATCTGATCTAGGTTCAAACTTGCCAAGTTTTTCATCATTATTTTTTATAAAGCATTTACTTCCAAAAACTCTAAAATGCTTCACAGAGGGAGAATTACCATACCAGAGTTCATATGGAGTTTTGTCACTATTTACCTGAACATGTGCCTTGTTGAGAATGTTTACTGCTGTATGTGTTTCTTCTCCCCAAAATGTGTCAGGTGTTCCAGAATCATCAAGCATAGCTCTAGCCATTTGTTGAACTGTTCTATTCATTCTTTCTGCTACGCCATTTTGTTGTGGAGTTCCAGCTATAGAAAATTGTCTTTTTATGCCATGTTGTTCACGAAATCCAAGAAATTCATTTGAAGTATATTCTCCTCCTCAATCAGATCTAAGACATTTGAGTTTTAGATCTACTTCATTTTCAACCAGCGCCTTGAAGATCTGAAATTTCTCAAATGCTTCATCTTTGTGCTTCAGCAACCCAATCCAACACATTCTAGAGAAATCATTAATAAATAAGATATAGTATTGTTCACCACGAGGTGAATTTTTCCTCATAGGTCCACATATGTTAGTATGAATGAGTTCAAGAGGCATACTTGATGATCCTTCCTTGGCATTAAATTGCACTCTAGTCTGCTTGCCGAATTGGCAAGATTTGCATATGATACTTTCAGGTAGAGTAATATTGGGAAGACCACGAATAGCATTAAGTCTACTTGATTTGTTGATTTGAGAGAAGCTTAGATGTCCCAACCTTCTATGCCATAGCCAGTTTTCTGAAGATTTACTCAAGTAACATTGTTCTTTGTAGTTATTAAATACATATAGGTTGCTTGGAGTTATTTTTCCTTTTATGGTTGTTTTACTTGTATCAAGATCACGAACCACACATTCTTTTGAACTAAAGACAACTTCAGTTCCTTGATCACACATTTGAATTACACTTAACAAGTTATGCCTTAATCCATCCACATACATGACATCATTAGCCTTCACCTTATCTTTTAGAAACACAGACCCTTTTCCTTTAATTACAGTAGGAGTATCATTTCCAAAAGTAACTTTCTTTTCCTTTTCTAATGTACTATATGCACGAAGTTTGGTTTTGTCACCTGTCATGTGTCTTGAGCATCCGCTATCAATGTACCATTGATTTTATTCTCCTTCTGCAAATAACGCTATGCCACAATTTTCAACCTGTAAATCTTTCTTTTTCCATACTTTGGAACTTGAAGAAAAATGCTCTTTTGGCTGAACTTTGCTCCTGCATTCAGATTCTTCATGCCCAAAGTTATTGCAATAAGCACATTCAACTTCATTTAGAAGAGGAGAAATTTTTTTATAGGTATTCTTCTTTGTTTCAATATCAATCCTTTTCTTTCTCGCTTCTCTTGTCATGATGGTTTTATATGCAACACATTGAACAACTTTGTGACCAAAATTGTGACATGAGAAACATTGTCCGTTGAAGAAGAAATTTCTGCGATCATGAAATCTTCTACTTGAATTTACCTGTTGATTGGTGTTTATTTGAAAGATATTCCTATTAGTGTTCTTTGAATTGAGATGATCATGCTTTACCTGTAAAGATTCTTTATTCCCTTGTTGAGTGGCATAATTTTGTAAACCAGCTATAACTGCTTTTAGATAATTTGGTGCTGAAGCCTGAGAAGATTCCCCGGTATATCCAAGACCTGTCTTTAGAAGAGGAGAGCGTTGTACCTTGATAATCTCATTTAAGGTTTCTGATCCTTTAATAAATCTAAGATTCAGAGTCTTTTCTTTCTCAAAATCTTTTCTTAGACTTACCACTTCACATTATAATTTCTCAATGTGTTTCTTCGCTTCTTCAAACTGCCTTTTCATAGTCTCTATGGTTATTTTCCTTTCTTCTAAGAGTATTTTACATTCTTCTAAGTGTATTTTGAGTTGATTGTTTTCTTCAAGAGAATCATTGTCCTCTAGAGCATCCACAAAAGTATCATTTTCTTCTCTAGATACAAATGCCATGAGAAGTCTAAGATCTTGTTCACATTCTTCCTCACTATCAGATAACCCATCACTATCTTCATGAGTATAGTAACTTTTTCTAGTGCTAGACCAGTTCTTATTCCTTCTTGCTACTTCTTTCCCTTTTGCAGATATTTCTTTATAAGGACACTTAGCAGCATAATGACCAACTCTTCCACAATCAAAACATTTGAAAGGAAGCTTACCTCTGAACCGTCTTGTGCCAAGTTGAAGTTTCTTTACAAAATTTACCTCATCTTCTTCTGAGATATATCCTGATCCTTATGCTTCTTGCACTTCTTTCCCTTTTGTAGAAGCTCTAAAAATGGCTTCTTTGACTTCACATGGTCCTCCTCTTCTCATTTCATATGCAGTTAGTATCCCATGAAGTTGCACCACAGTAAGATTTTGAAGATCCTGTTTTTCTTCAAGAGCAGAAACTTTTGACTCAAATTTTGTCGTTAGAGATCTTAAAATTTTCTCAACCAAAGTAGATTCGGTTATTTTTTCTCCCAGATTTCTCATACGATTTACAACATCATCAAGACGTAAAAAGAAACTGGCAATACTTTCATCACTTTAAATTTTCATATTCAATTCTGAGAGTTTGGAGTTTTGCACTTTTTACCTTTGCATCACCTTCATAACTTAGAATGATTTTGTACCACATTTCCTTTGCTATATTTAGCTGCATAACTTTGACAAATTAAGATTCGGCCAGACTTCCCGTTATAGCATTGACCACCTTTGCATTTGATTCATAATTCTTCTTTTCAGTCGGATCTGTTGGTATTGTAGCTGGATATTGATATCTTTGTTGAACAATGGCCCATACATCTGTTCCCATAGACTGAATATAGGATCTCATCCTTGTTTTCCAGAAGATTAAATTGCTTCCATTAAAGAGGGGAGGCTTGATAGATGCCGTTCCATCTTGATTGCTCATCTTGCTTGATCTTCCTTCTAGCGGCTAAGCTTTTTCAGAAGGACTTGCTCCGATACCAATTTTTGGGAAAGATAATGAGAGGGGGGGGGGGGGGTGAATCAGTATCTTGATTTGTCAATCAACTTTTTAATTTTCTTTTCTCAAAAACCCATACACTACTTTATAGAACAGAACTAGCGTATATACGCGGATATCCTTAAGGAAACTCGCGTATGCTCAGATCTCTTATTATGCAGATAATTCTTCTCTTATATTACTGCATCATTCACTTATTAGATGTTAGTAAGCAGTAAACATGTACAGTAAGAACAGGATAAATCAACACACATGAGCATCACACATGAACACCAGGATTTTAGGTGGAAACCCAATTCGGGAGAAAACCACCACTGCCGTCATCTTAGTCTTCAATATTTATTATAAAGAAAACATCTTACAACTGTGTACTGGCACAGACTCATACCAGCACGCAGGCACCCACCTGCAGAAGGCTACAACCTTCTCTCATTTACCAGCCTCTCCTGGAAGGGAGCTACAACCCCCTGCTCTCATTTACCAGCCTCTCCTGGAAGGGAGCTACTACCCCCTACTCTCGTTTACCAGTTATCACTGGAAGGGAGCTACTACCCCCTTACTGAAGGCTTCGACCCTCAACACCACTGCAGACCACGTTTCATCAATTTTCAAACTAGATCAAACAACTTCAACTCAACCTTTTATTTTTCAACAAACATACTTAGCCCAATGCTTCAAACAGAACAGTGAAACCACTATAACAAGAATATCAGAGATTACCCAGACTTCAGAATATATATGCAGAAACACATTCAACCATGAGCAAACTTTAGTTCAAATTACATACGCGCTTTTATTTAAACAGACCCGCATATACACACGCTTTTCATTAGACTAACCCGCGTATACATCTGTGCATTTTCAGTAAACCCTAACTTCCCATACGTGATTTTATCAGATCAGATCCGTGTATACACGTGCTTTTTCCACAACAAACTCGCGTATAGATTTGTAAATGAAAGCTTTGCAAAACAGACCAGATCTATAAGCTTACCCATATTTCTTCATTACCTTCAGCAAAATTTGCGCCAGATCTTCACCAGTTCTTCTTCTGCAGATCATCTTAGAGATTCATCATCATTAGATCTAAGGATTTAGAAACATCCATGGGTGCATCATAGATTTAGATTTATCAATAAAGAACAAATTTCAATCATGTAGATATACTTCAAAGTGAAGTATTCATTCAATACCCAGACACATGCACACCCTTGCACACCCTTGCACAATGATCTTCTTCTCCTTATATAGGTTTAGCCTTTATCAATACCATGAGTCAAAACCACACCACTTCCGATGGTATTCCTGGACGGGACCAAATAGATAATCAAGCGCTCAATACAATGGGTCAATACCATGGTAACACCCCTTGGTATTCTAAATTTTGAGCGCAAAAGGGCATACGTGACTTGGCACGTACTTTTCCGCGTGCATACGCTACTTCACCTTAACAAAACCGCGTATGCTTTTTGACACATCATATTTATCATTTTTCTGTCACTTCCTTTCTTCTGTTCCTTCTGAGCTAATCTGTAGATACATCATCCTTCCTTTTAACACATAGATACATCATCCTTACATATTTAACACAAAGGTTGCTTCTCATAGGCAACTCATCAAGAACAACTTCATCAAATAGGTTGCCATCAAGGACAATAGGTTGCCATCAAGGACAACATATGCCAACACTCTCTAGTACTTTCTCATGGGCATCTCCGCTTCCTGAAAAAAGAATACCATCATCTGGTCCAAATGAATCAAATACCAGAACTTTGAACAATGAACAAGTTTATATGATTTTTGGAAATATTCCAAACCTTGGACCTCAAGGTAGTAATTTACCGCCTGGGGGGCAACCTCAAAGTAGTCATTTACCGCCTGGGGGGAAACCTCAAGGATAGTACATACATCAGGGTCAATATCAAACCCAAGGATAGTACATACCTCAGGGTCAATATCAACCCCAAGGACAGTATATGCCTCAAGGTCAATATCAACCTAAAGGGAAGTACCCAGCTCAAGGTTTGCAACCTCCTTTAGGACAACAGTTCTACCCGGAACAACAATTGTTACAAGGAAGTGGAAATTATCCAGCTAATTATACCCCATATGTTCAAACTAGTTATGGTCCTTCTTATGTGCAACCTTCAATGGGACCCTCATATCCCTGAGTAAATATGGTGTGGGATCCATCCCAAGTTCAACAGAATTTGCAACCCAATGTGCAAGTACCTTATTATCAATCTGGACAACCAATTGGTTATAATCAAACCCAACAGCTAGTCCAGCCTACAATTCAAATACCTTCATCTAGTCAAGTTCCACAGCCTGGTTCGAGTACACCTAGAACTCTGCCACAAATTTCTGCTCCAACTTTTGTTCAAGCTACCACACCTATTCCTAGAGTGTCTACAGCTCCTATTACTACTGCCCCACAAATATCAATATTGATTCCTCAAGTTTCTGCTCCGCAGTCTGGACCTACAATTCAGACTACTATTCAGATGCCTATAGGACAACCTGGTACAAGTACAGTTATAACAAGCCAACCTCAGTTTACTTATCAACCGTATCAAGGGAAATATCAATATGAACCTGTTCCAAAAAATCCAGTTTACCAGCAACAGCCTTATCCTGGGTATACATATCAAACGCCTTTCAACCCCAGTACGGACCGATTGTTCTTGGTTATCCAGGTAGCATTCTGATTCCAAATGCAAGGCTATTCCAAGATATCCTCGATATCCTCCTCCTGGAATTAGTATAGGTTCACAAGGTTATCAATTTAATCAGTAGGACCCTAACCGTCAGTTGCCATTCATAGTAACTTTGGATTTACATGATTTGTTGTGCCTTACGAATGATCCCATCTATTATCATCCGTATTGGCCGCCAATGCCAAATAAGTTGCCCAGTGATATCCTGAAGTTTGAAGGAAAATCTGGAGAGGACCCTTCTAACCATGTCATGACTTACCACCTCTGGTGTGCATCCAACTCATTGATTGACGATTCCATTCGATTAAGACTTTTTTAGAGAACATTGATAGGATTAGCTACCAAATGGTACATTGAACTGCCACGAGGCTCATTTAATAATTTCAATGCTTTAGCAACCACCTTCTTAACCCATTTTCAGTTTCCAGTCAGATACGACAATGGCACGGAATTATTAACTTCACTAAAAAAATATATGTCTAAATACATATCAGAGAATATACATGAATGGAGAGGTAGAAGACATTTGGTGAAATTTTTATTCCAGATCAGATATTGGCAGAATGGTTTATAAAATCATTACTGCCCAAAATCACTGAAGATGTAGCTAAAGGAGGAGTTGTTACAAAAGAAAAAGTCATTGCTCAAGCTCAGTATCTTGACTTGGTATATACACAGTCAGGTACTTTGTACGAGAAAATTCTTGATTTACCGTGTCCTGGTCAGATAACAACAACTCCTTCAGGGTCTCATGCCATTGATGGTGTAATCAGTTCAGTTAGTACGACTAAAAGTAAGAAGAAATATTCAAAGGTTACTTCTCCTATAATAACTTTATTTGATTCACCAAAAGAACATTCTTCCCTTGAAACTTCTGTTGACATTCACATTGTAGATTCATCTACTACTAAGTCAAAATCTGGAAATAAGAAGAAAGGGAAGAATAAAAGTAAACATATTTCGTCTCCCAAGGAAAAAGTTGAGAAAAATGAACTGATTGATGATAAACGAAAACCTTGTTATCCTTGTCTTATCTATGACAAGGATTATTTCACCATGGAATGTCCGCATACATTTGAGGTACCTAAGTTTGTCAAAGGTTCACCCACCCTTGCTGTCTTGAAGGATCATTTTCCTGTTCAAGATAGAAAAATTATTGGATCTTCTTCTAATACATCAGTAGATATTTTGATGATGTCTCAAATAATGGTTGCGACTCGATCGCAAGACTATGGAAGTAAAAATCCTATTACTAATAAATAAGTAGAAAATTATAATTCAACACTAGCTACATCTCCTTTGGTTTTTGATCCACTTTATATTGAGAAAACCAATCCTGATCTAGTAATTAAACTGCCTGCTAAAGGTGTACTTAAGAAATCAGCTTTCAATCCAAATGCGAGAGCTTCCGAGAACTACAACATTGTTGAAGATTTAGCAATATCTCCTTCAGCAATGTCGGCCTTAGAAGTGATGCAATCATGTCCGGCACAAAAGAAATTACTCTTATCAGTTATTGGAGATATAGATCTTCAGGATTCGAACCTTATGGTCTTTCATTTAGAAAATTTTACACCACAGCTTCATCATCAAATGGCTTTTCAGATTCCAATACTAGTAAAAAACAGACGTTGCTTTCATACTGTTATTGATGAAGGAGCATCTACGTGTATTATGTCGTTAAACTGTTGGAAATCACTTGGTTCTATGACACTTAATCAATCCCCGAAAATCATCAAAGCTTTTTATGGAAGAGGATTCCATCCATCCATAATTTTGCAGGATCTACCTATAGAAGTCGAAGGTAAAACTGTTAATTTAGATGCGGAAGTAGTTGATGCCCCTCTATATTACAACCTTCTTCTGGGTTGAAGTTGGTCTTATGCTATGAATGTTGTCATATCATCCGTCTTTAGATTAATCATGTTTCCTCATCAAGGAAAGATTGTGAAAATCTATCAACTCTCATATTATTCATATGACCCAGCTTCTACAGATAGTATTCAACATGTTGGAAAATTGACTATCCCTTAAGAGGATGTTGGAGTAGGTTTAATTAAAGATTCCGCTTTAATGGGAACTTTTTCTATGCGTCCACCTAATGTACCACATACTATTGCTAATATCAATATGATTACATCAAGCACTATTCCATTTGATGACCCTTGGATAGTGCCTTTAGAGTCAGATCTGGATTATTTCAATGGCGTGATGCCTTTGAGTCCTTTTGAGATAGCATATCAACCGATTCTGATCCAATGAATGTGATCAATGAAGAATCATTTTCACCATCGAGCTCAACTATAACATCAACTCCTGATAATTTTCAAGAAGTGTTTTATACTGATTAAAGCATTCGTGAATTCTTGTCCATCGATGAATTACCATGGGATGATCTCCATCATAGGTCATCATTTTACCTTAGCTTGATAGATTTGAAAATATTTTTTCATCTATTTTTATGATTGAATATGCCATGGAACCCTAGAGTCCAATATCGATTACAAATTTGGATTCTAAAGTTAATTTTGGAAATATTTCTTCGACGGTTCCCATTGACATACCAGTTAAACCAGGAGTTGTTGAAAACATTCATATAGGTTCTTCTTGTACGTTAGATGAAATTACTACATATAAAGACCTATTTCAAGAATTTTGTGACATATTTGCTTGGTCTTATGAAGAAATGCTAGGAATTGATCCTAAGATTATCATTCATGAAATAAAAACTTACCCGGATGCTAAACCTATCAGGAAAAAATTACGTCCAATACATCCATGAAAAGCTGCTTCTATTAAAGCCGAAGTTGAGAAATTACTAAGAGCAGGTTTTATTTATCCTATCCCATTAACAGATTGGGTATCTAATATCGTTCCTGTTACTAAAAAACAAGGAACTATATGAGTGTGTGTCGACTATAGGGATATTAACAAAGCCTGTCCTAAGGACAATTATCCAACTCCCTATATCAACCAAATCATTGACGATTGTGCCAGAAATGAAATGTATTCATTTATGGATGGATTTTCCAGGTACAATCAAATAAACATACTCCTTGCTGATCAACCAAAAACAACATTCATTTGTCCTTGGGAAACATTTGCTTACTGTAAACTACCTTTCGGATTAAAGAATACTGGTGAAACTTTTCAAAGGGAAGTTTCTTATGCCTTTCATGGTATTAAACACATTGTGCAACCTTATCTCAATTGTTTACCTGCTCAGTCCTTACATAGGGAAGATCATCCTACTCATTTAAGAGCGACTTTTATGAGATGTAGGCATTATAAGATTCGCTTGAATCCCCACAAATGTGTTTTTTGTGTACAATCTAGTAGATTACTGGGATTTGTTGTTTTGAAAGAAGGAATTCGTGTTGACCCTTAGAAGGTTGAGGCTATCATCATTTTACCTCCTCCTTCCACACTTCGCCAACTCCAAAGTTTTCAAGGGAAAGCAAACTTTCTGCGTAGATTTTTCTAGAACGACGCTGAGTTAACAAAAGGTTTTACCAAGTTTTTGAAACAGAATGTTCCTTTTATTTGGGATGAGATTGTTGATCGATATTTTGATGCTTTAAAACACGTGTTGAACCATGCATCGTTATTGCATCCACCAAATTACAGACATGATTACTTTTTATACCTAGAAGCATATGATTCCACCATTGGAATCGTATTAGTTCAAGAAGATGAATTCCACGACGAACATATGATTTACTATCTAAGTCAGAATCTCAATCCAACAGAGATTAAATATTCACATGTGGAGAAATTGGCCTTGGCAGTAGTTCAAGCTGTCCAACGATTTCGTCATTACATATTGTTACGAAAAACAACTGTGGTATATAATTGCAACCCGATGATGTACATTTTGAATAAGCAATTACTCAGGGGAAAATAATCTAAATGGATTGTTATCCTTCAGGAGTTTGATATAGAATTTTAAAAATCCAAATCAAATAAATCACTAGTGTTTGTAGAACTTATGTGTGACTTCCCAAATAGTGAGACAGAAACTATGGTAGAGCATATGATTGCTGATGAATCTCTGTTTCTTATCAGTACGCTAGATTCTTGGTATGGAGATATCATCATTTATCTCCAAACCCAAACTTTTCATCCTGAAATTTCACGTTCAAATCGATAAAATATCCGTTACCAATCTTAGGAATACAATATCGTTGGAGACACACTTTATCGTCGTCGTGTGGATTCTGTATTTGGATGAAGTTTAACTCATGAAGAGGCTAAAAGAGTTTTGAATGAATGCCACTCTGGAGCGTGTGGTGGTAATATGTCTGGGTATGCCATAGCCTGAAAGATATTGCACGCTAGTTATTTTTGGTCGTCATTATTCAAATATTTCATTCTTGCGGTCTGAAAATGCCACAACTGTCAGATACTTGATCGAAATATGAGTGCACCACCATCCCCTCTTCACCCAATAATTGTTTTCGGTCCTTTTGCAAAATGGAGCATTGATTTCATTACATGTAACCCTCACTCAGCTGGGGGGAATGGGTATATTATTCTCGCAGTAGATTATTTTACCAAATGGGCCAAGCCGATGCCTACTTTTGCGACAGATGGAAAAATTTCAGCTACGCTTGTATTCAATCATGTAATTGCTAATTTCGATGTACCCCAAGCTATCGTTACTGACCATGGGAGTCATTTTTGAAACATCATGATGACTGAACTTTTCGACCAACTTGGCATGTGCCATGATAACTCTACTCCATATTACCCACAGGCTAATGGTCAGGTTGAAGACGTTAATAAATTTTTAACCACCATGATTAAAAGGATAATTGAAATTAATAAATAGAATTGGCATACCATGATTTTTTCAACAC
Source organism: Pinus albicaulis (assembly GCA_034641835.2). Taxonomy (NCBI): domain Eukaryota; kingdom Viridiplantae; phylum Streptophyta; class Pinopsida; order Pinales; family Pinaceae; genus Pinus; species Pinus albicaulis. The sequence continues at coordinate 1,193,481,092 of CM076572.1, read as the reverse complement.
TTTGGGCATACCGAACCTCATCAAAAACTGCAATAGGGTTCACTCCTTTTCAACTGGTTTATAGTTTAGAAGTTGTGTTACAGATTGAATGCAAAATATCGTCATTCCAATTAGCCATAGAGTTACTACCAGCTACTTCTGAAGAGGAAAATCACTTTTTGTACTTAGCACAATTAGATGAGACTCGACACACCGCTGCATTAGCAGTTGAAGCTCATTAAAAATGTGTTAAAGCTCAGTATGATCGAAGTGTTACACCTCATGTTTTCAGAAGGTAACCTAGTCTTGGTATATGATCAAGCTAACGATAAGATAGGAGCTGGGAAATTCAAACTAATGTGGCATGGTCCTTATATTGTCAAGCGAGTGCTTGCAAAAGGGGCTTATGAATTGACTGATTATGATGGGGTTCCTTTAGATAAACCCATAAATGGAATTTATTTGAAAATATATTATGTTTAATTCTTGTGTGAAGATCTCACTTGTACATTAGTTATTTTTCAAGTTAAAATTACTTAGATTAGATGAGTGTGTCTAGTTTAAGTTTGATTTTACTACTATCACTGCTTAACTTGACTACTCTTGACATTGCAGATGTCGACATCCCTTCAAGCATACATTGGTTTTGTTGATGGTGCCTGTCGTAGTACACATAATATTTCTTCTATAGCCTGGGTTATTTATTCACCCACTGATGAGTTAATTTATATGCATGGGGTAAGCCTTGGTCAAACAAAGAATAATGTTGCAGAATATAGCGCAGTGATTGAGTTGTTATCTGATTCCATTTCATTTGGAATTTGGTGTTTGATCGTTAGGCTAGATTCGGAACTCATTGTCATGCATTTAAACATAGTATACGCAATTAAAAATCTAGTGTTAATGAGATTATTTTTGAAGGTTCGTCTCTTGGAAAGGTAATTTTATTACATCGAATATCAACGCATACCAAGAAATTTAAATACATTGGCTGATGCATTAGCTCATAATGTTATAAATAGACATTTGCAGCGTTAAAATAGTAAATCAAAACAACATTCGATATGTGTTGAACAAGATAGTCAACAAAAGTAGTAATATCAGAGATAGGAGTTTGTGCTTTCAAAAAAATTACATCGTTTGCGACCATAGGTTTAAAACACCTTATGATCTGAAATATAGAGATACAAAAAAAAAATACAATAGTCTGTGATGATCATGATAGTAAACTATCGCCTGTGCCACCCTACGTAGGAATCTCCTAAATTGGCTAGGAACACTAGTAACATGTCTCTGGAGATGAAGAGGAATATCATCTGTCGATGTCTTTGGGATATCTATAGTCAACCTTTATAGGTTTTGCTCCAAGACAGTAAGAATTTCTGTTGCCTGGTTTTGTGGCTGTGCAACAGGCTCTGTTGGCTTCCTTTCGAAGCGGTGGAGAGTGGCTGGACTTCGTGGACTAACATCTACATTTGAAATTTTTTTATTAGTATTGGACGATTAAAAAAAATAAATAAAAAAAATTAGAGTTAAAACACATCAAAATTGATTCATTTACCTAATTCATCCCACTGTGTCCCTGGAGGTAAGGACATTTCAGGATCTCCTCGAAAATCTATGCTTGTATACGAGAAATCCTTAATAGCAAAGATTTGGTTATGTAACCAATGAAAATATGTTGGAGTGAATTGAACTAACACACAACCATCGCCACCATGTCGGAACATCAGTGCAACCCAACGTACCATACGAGGCTCTCTTAGTTCACCATGATCAACATTTTCATGATGAACCCTGTGGTGGACACTTTGTCGATAATAGGACAACCTATAAACACTACAAGGAAAATACCCTCTAGCGGAGGTTATTAAGGAGGTTTTTAGTGTTATAGAAATGACCAAAATTGTCAAAAAAAAAATTTCTATGACATTCGTTTATGGTTATAGAGGTTTTGGTGTAGCTTTTAACGGAAATTCAACATAACTAAAAAAATTGGGCAGCCAGAGGTTATTAAATTTTTTTTTTTCATCGGTGTGCTACCTTGGCTTTAACGCACTGGTGCGTACATGCAGACAGCCCCCCGGGGCGGTCTTAGTCCAACGCATCGGGACGTTTAGCTGTAAAACTGCATCGGGCGTAGTGTTGGTCATACAATGCACGAGGCCATTCTAATTGGTCTTAGGATTTTTGTGATATCCATAGGTCATATCAATGCACCAGTGCATATACTTATATAAATACAATGGTGTGCCGTATAATAGAAATACACAGAGATTTATAAGTGGTATCGGTATTCGTGTAGTGCTCATAGATCGTAAAAATGCACTGGTGCTTATAGATACGTAAACGCCCTGGTGCGTAGTATCACACAAACACACCAATATTTATAACTGGTATCGGTATTTGTACGGTGCCATAGACACATAAACACACCGGTGTACAAATACTGACACACACTAGTTGTCATTTTGTATTTTTTAGAAACATCGACCCGTGACAATCCAATTATTGTGATTTTTTAAAATTCATTATTCATCAAAAGTCGACACATATATATCTTATAACAATATTCATATGAATTAAAATTTTATTAGTGCATTTGAGAACGACAATGGAGATCGCAATAGAATAAATTAAAACATATATATATATATATATATATATATATATATATATATATATGAGTAAGAGTAAGACAATCTTTATCATACAAAATGGGACAATTATTGGTATCCCTTTGTCTTTAAATTGGGACACTATGTCCATTACATTAAACAAAATGTATGATTTCATAGACATATATATTTCAAAAAATAAAACGCCTTGCTTTGACATCCAAACATAGTGATCATCATTCTTCGCTTGAACTACTGTCACTGCTAGAACTACTTCCATGACTTGGGTTATTTTCAGGAATGTTTTGTTCACAACGTTGATTGTTTTCTTCTTCTTCGCCTTCCATCTACAAACATAAAAATAAACTGAAATGAGTGTATATACATTGGTGAGAATAATGAAAATTGCAATATTAAATAATATACATCAATGTAAATTGAAAAGGAAAATGACATACCATAGCAACAATTGACTCATAAACTACACACATTCTTTCAAAACCATGTACCATGCCATCTTTCAAAATTTCATTTGTTGGTGCAGTTCCACACTTTGTTTCCTGCAAGTTTTATACCCCATAACAAAACATATATTTAATATAAAAGATTTTTTTGTTCTATTAATTATAGACAGAGCTAAGTAAAACAAGATTGATAGATGCTTACAAATTCCACAATTAAATTTTGATATGCCAACATATACTCACAACCCGTATTTAACCCAATTTCAATCAATTCCTCTGATGGTTCTTCTTTATATGTTAGCACCTGTTTGAAGACATTAAATGATGATTTTTGTAAAACAACCTAAAAAATACAAAAATGAAATCTAGTTAAGTTGTTATAAGGAAGTAACAATTACCCACAAACTTAGAGATCAACCATTTTCTTCCTTGTCGTCCTGTTTTATGTGTTGAATGGGTTCCATTTTCTTTTCTTTTCTGGAAGAAAATTCTTGAAAATTAATATTTAATTCTAATTTTTTTTTATTTATTGTACCTAATGATCAAAAAAATCAATGATTACATATTACATTTGAAGCACGTTGTTGTTGACATGGCTCCTACTGTGATGAAATTTTGTCCATTTCTTTGACCATCTCCTTGTACACTTTTTTGAACATTCCTACTGGCATATTTCTGATATCAGTTCATTCATATTTTGATATTTTCATAATCTTCCTGAAAATGTAACATGAGAATAAAATATTTAATTTTTATATTGATATATGAAAAGTAAATATAACAAAAGTGATATTTATAAATAATTCTAGACAAACATTTAAAGGAATATTATTTTTTCATTCCTTCTTTTTTTTTGTTGTACATTTTTTCTATTAAAAGTATGACATGCCTCATTAACCAATTCTCTGGAAACTCTTCCTGTAGTTTAAATAAAATTTGGTTCTTGGAATCATTGGATTGATTTTTGAATTGTAAGTGGAAATAACGTTTATACATTCATTCCACTAGATCCCTCAAACTTTTGTAAAAGTTTTCCCTCCTTTTTTTAACTTCCAACACCACTCCAGATGAGCTAAGGAGCCATTCATTTTCATTTGCATGTTCTATTTTTTTTTTTCTTAGAACAACATTCATTTTCTGAGTTGTTGGTCCCTGTAGAACATTAAACAAATGTGAATTAATAGACTATTTGACACATGTTATCTAATAATTTTAGGTATATTATTAATGATGATTAAAAAAAGAAACTCATATTGGATTGATAGTATTTTTTCATTCACCTGATTCATCCTTTTGAAATTTTTCCATTAAGATTTTATGCTCTTTTGGTCCTAGATCAGAAATAATCATATCGAGCTTCTTCATTTTGTGGCTCTGCATGATACACAGTAAACAATACATAAAGAATTTACAAAGAACTTGCCTTTTTTGTTTTTCTTGATGTGTTATCAGTATTTTTGTTACTTGATCTCTTGTCATTCATTTCTTTATCAATCTGAAACCTGCACCATATCATTCATTAAAATATTTATAAATAAATTCTCAACTTTTCAGGTACAAAATAAATCTCAAGACACCGGTGCGCCTTTCATGAGGTACGCACCACGACCGGTGCGTGGGGGTATTAAAAACACACCACAAAACAATATAATAGACCGTATGGTGTGTGGGGTATTATAAACGCACTGCAAAAATAGTGTAATATACTGTACGGTGCTATCCTCGTAAAATGGAGCACTGGTGCCCTATTTCAGATATGGCGCACTAATTTAGAAAAAATATTTTTAATTTCTTTATTACACGGTACTTGCACAGTGCGTTGTATAATATAGCGCATTGGTGCGCTAGGGTACAGAGGGTGCACCAATAAAGAAAAATCCATTTTTTCCAAAAATTCACGCAATGGATGAATGGATTGGGATCCGATTATGCAAGTTGTCCCGTGGGTTGAATGTCAATATAAAATGAAAAATCCTAATTCTAAAATCACAAAAATGGGGAGAAGAAAGGGAAAAAACAAATAAATGAAGGGTTTAGGGTAAAAATGGATAAAACTACAGAAAAAGTAAAAAAAATAATCAAATTTAATCACGAGATGGTTTGAAATTCTATGATACATGGTTTGAATCACCAGAGGTTTGGTTTTTGATTGTCTGAATACTTATGTTCAAATGTATTTCGCTGCTCCACAGTGCCCTTGTGCTCTCTTGCTCCAGGTCTGTCTCCTGCAAATATCTGGCTGAAAATTTTAGCAAAAATAGTGAAATAATGAAAAGTGTTTAGTATTTAAAGAATTATTTTATGAAATTGTATTTTCGAAAATATTTTGCCACCAAATTTTCAAATTGCCACTTTTTTTTTTTCACTTAAATAAAATAGAGTTGCGCTTTTTTTATTTGCGTTTATTCATGACCAGTGTGGAAGAGTTGTGAAGCACCGGTGCGTCTGAGTAATACGACGCACCGGTGCGTGTTATGATGATAAGCGCACCGGACTATATAAAGTTCTTTTTTTGTATGTAAGATCATAATAAAATAATGATAATTCTAAAGTATATGAATTTATTTTCATTATTTTCTAAAATTTATTATGTTACAAAAATTCATATTATTCTAGATTTGTTATTTTACAATTATTTACAAATTTACAAATTTAAATATTTTAATAAAATCATCTCACATTAATACAATTAAAATTTTACAAATATTTTACATACAATTACAATTAGAATTAGAATTACGATTACAATTTTATGTTAATTTCAAATACAATTATGATTAGAATTAGAATTAGAATTTTAATTTTACATACAATTACATTTACAATTTTACATAGAATTACATTTACAATTACAATTACAATTTTACAAATATTTTACAACAGTTACAATTAAAATTACAATTACAAATACAATTACAATTTTAGAATTTTACATACAATTAGAATTAGAATTACAATTTTACGATTTTTCATATATACAATTACAATAATTTCACAATAAATTAAATATTACAATTACAATTAAAATTTTACATACAATTACATTTAAAATTACAATTACAAATACAAATACAGTTTTACAATTTTACATACAATTAAAATTTCAATTTCAATTACAATCATGAAATAATATTTAATATTAAATTAATTAATAAACATCATCACGATCATGATAACCCTTGTACAAACATCATATTCGACTAAAAAACACATTCAAACATCCAATTAACATCATCACAACACAAACATCAAATATACATCTCATGTCAAATAACTCATGCTATCACATATACACATTTATTTGCAAGCTAAACATTAAATGAACAGATCTAACATGACCTAACAATTTCCACATCATAATGATCACCAACATGTAAACTAAGTACAATTGCAACATGAACATAAAACACATGGAACACATTATATATATATATATATATATATAATGTTAAAAATATACAACTGTAATATAGATGTCATGGATCAGCTAGTGGTAGTACAACATTAATAGAAGTACAAGTGGAGGCCGTCTCAGGAAATAGTGCAGCCTCGATGGTCGATGGTCGAGCCTACTCATGATCATGATTAGTACTGATGGATGGATCAGCTGGTGGTAGTAAAACATCAATATAAGCAGTAGTAGTGGAGGCTTGCTCAGTCAATAGTGCAGCCTTGACATTCGATGGTCCAGCCTGCTCATGATCATGACTAGTACTGATGGATGCTGCAGGCTGTTGACTGGACATGGCCGATGGTCCAACCTCATGTCCATGATGACTGCTATATGCTGCTAGTGGAGCCTCATGCTCATCAGGCGCGACGCAAGGTGAACGATCATGAGATGATGAGTTGATGCTCGCGGACTGTCCATCATGTGCTACGACTTGACTACACCTATAACGTGCAACAGTCCTCATCAGTCGTGTAACAACTGTTGTAGTTCCTATGACATGCCGCATCAGGCTATACATGTCACGCGACATGCCTCTCCACATCCGTAATAGCCTATCATCGGCCTGTATGTCTCTGTAATGAGCGGGCCTGATGCCCGCCTCAACAATCAATGCACTGAGTTGGTTTCCCAACTCCATCCTATATCTAGTCTCAGGTCGATCGTGCCTAGCAAAAGGCGGTACCGGTGCACTAGCAAGAGGATGTCTCTCTGCACCAACCTCATCCTGATCATGATCCTCGGCGTCAGCCATGTTCTGATCGTCATCAGGATCCACACCTTGATAATGTGGTGGTTCCGGCATCTCCTCGCCATCAAAAGAGCCAGTGTCTGCAAAATATATACAAGTACACAACAATAATTAGACAATTTCATTACATAATTTAAGAAAAACAAGTTAAATAACATGTTAGAATAAATATAAATAAAACATTAATATTACCTCTATCATCTGGCGGCTCATCATCTGTGAAGAGGATGCTGGCACACCCTCACTAATCTAATCCAACATAAGGACATGGGACCATAATGAAGGGATGTAGCTCGTCAACGCTGGCTAGTAAGTCTAGTGCATCATGCAATATCCTGGATGGAAACATAGTATCTCCCCTCTTGGGCATCATCTACCCCCACATGTGCATCCAGGCCTCCAACATCGGCCTACGAGGCTGTCGAACAAAACTAGGCCTCATCTCTAGAAACCTCTCAAAAAATAAAAAAATAGCTCTGAAGCAAAAGGGAAGTTGGCCCTCCCTTGTGCATGAGCACGAAATCTATCTAAGGCTGTACAAAACTGCCGCAAAAAAATGGTAGACCACCTAACAAGTTGTGGCTCCTGTACTAAAGAATCAACATAATATAAAAGAAAGTAACTAATGAGTTGCCCATCACTGGTGTTGTGCAAAATGGTCAAAATTATAAGTGAGAGGAACTTCATGTCCTGTCTACCAAATGCACCTATATGTAACTGACCTCCAGGTACCTGAAACTCTGAAGGAGATAGTACATGTGCTCCAATGTATCTCTTGGAGTAAACTAACTGACTCCTTGCTACACAACCAGCTGGAACCTCTGGGAATGGGGGAAAATCCACCCCTCTCCTCAATAGTCTTGTAATAAAATAAATATCCTCCTCAGTGGGTGTGTACCACTGGTCAGGACCAACCTAGAAATCCTGTCGGTGGGCAGTCCACCTGTAGATAAGATATCTCAAAAAAACACTATGGGCCTTTAGGGAAGTAGCCTCCTCATAGAACTTGAGGAGCCCTAACTACCTTAGGATCCTGTGGGTATCTGTTGTAATAGGGTGAGGGTATGCATCTCTCTCCCTCTCTTGTGCCTCCCACTGGCGAATCATGTCATACTATTCCGGCTGTTGTTGCTGATGTTCCTCCTCTTCTCTCTAAATCATTGACATATTAAATAATTTTTTTATTAAAACAAACATGTATTTAGGAATACACACACACACACACACACACACACACACACACACACACACACACACACACATATATATATTTTTGAAAAAAAAAAACAGACCAACTGGTGCGCCACAAAAATAGTCACGCACCGGTTCTAGTGCGGCTTCTGTTTGGAGCGCACTGATGGCGGTGCCTTAAATGAAATACAACGCACAGGCCTCGGTGCAGCTGAAAATTTTTCAAGCACCATTGCCTATATCTGATGTTAGAATAGTGGTGCGCTAACTGAAATATATGCCCTGGAGCATATAGTCTTGTCAGCGCACTGACTTCCTGACAATTACATAGTCGACGGTGCGGTATTTTACCTAGCCGCACCGTTGACCCTTTCAGAATGCCGAATGTGGTGCGTTGACAGACACTCGAGTGGATAATTCTGTCAACGCACCACACTACTATTCCAATGGTCAACGATGCACCTAGCTAAATGAGTGCACCACTTTTTTTTTAAATTTAAAATAATGTGGGGTGCCTTTCGGTACCGCCCCAGAAATGGTGCGGATACCGTTAGCACCGGTGGTGGTGTGGCCTGTAAATTTTATAGGTAGCACCGCTATCCGGTGTGAGCCGAACGGCTCGGGTGCACTGCACGACAAATTTTTTTTTTCTTTTTTAATGGTTATTTTTAAGGTTATTTCAAATTCTAATTCGCTAAAAAGCTTAATTATGGAAAAACTAGAAAAATACGCGAACATTTCATCATCGAGGAGGCATATTGGCTGTAGAATTTGCAATAAAAAATTTTCCCACCGTTTTTCAAAATGCAAGCTGGAGATTGGTGGCCAATTCACAGTAGCAGTGCCTGCAATGGATGCAATGGGAGCACCGATGTCAGGGCGGCTCAGAGAAGGGGAAATGGCACCAGTGCTTGAGAGCTTTGGAGCACTGAGGAAAGTGAAAAATGCAGATTTTTGGCCGTATTTTTTTTTTATTTAACCGTGTTCCAGTGTGTGGGGTTTTATAGGCACACTGGTACGCTTACTTATAACTGCACCGGGCGGTGTTAGATTTGGCGCGTTGTTTATGATGCACCGGGACGGTTCCCTAACACCGCACCGGGATGTTTCTGTTTTGGCGCGATATTTTGACGATGAAACATGGTATAATATCCATAAAGCATCGATGCAGAATAGTCATAAAGCACCGGTTTTTTGGCCATAGTTTTTTTTTTTATTTAACGCTATTCTGGTGCATGCATTTTATAGGCGCACTGGTGCTCTTGGATAAGAATGCACTGGCACGTTTCAGTTTTGGTGCAATATCTTATGATGCACCGACGTGGAAGAGTTGTGAAGCACTGGTGTGTTATCGTAATAGGATGCCCTGGGCGAGTGTGTACGTCACACACGGTGTCCGGTGTGCCAATATTTTGTGTGCACTGGGGCTTTCTATGGTAGAGCACACCAGTAATTGAGAGCTTAGGAGCACTAAAAAATTGAAAAAACTGGGTTTTTTGCCGTAATTTTTTTCTTTATTTTACCCTTTTCTGGTGCACATGGTTTATATGTGCATTGGTTTTTTTTCTTACGAACGCACTGGTCGGTTTTTGTTTTGGCACATTGTTTTATGCTTCACCGGTGCAGTTTCTTAATACCGCATCGGGCAGTTTCGGTTTTGGCACGATGTTTTATAATGCATCGGCGTGGAAGAGTTGTGAAGCAGCGGTGCTCTCCAATAATACGACGCACCAAGTGGGTGTGTATGGAGTGCACGATGTCTAGTGTTCCAATGTTTTGTGTGCACCGGTGCTTTCGAGTTTCAAGAGCACCGATGCGATGTTTAATGATAAGCGCACCAAGTGGAAAACATCTGCAAAACCCTCTGCCTGCCAACCTCCTCTAGTAACCTCCGCTAGAAATGGATGTATAGGGTATTTTTCTGTGGGGGTCCTCAAAAACATCAGCTAGAGGGTCTTTTCCTTGTAGTGAAAATCCTTCATTTAGGATATTATTGGCCATCCATATTTAAGGATACTAAAGAATATGTCAAAAGGTGTGATAACTGTCAAAGAATGGGAAAACTTGTTCCTTCAGATGAAATGTCATTACAACCTCAGGTACTCATCGAACCATTTGAAAAATGGGCTTTGGATTTTGTTGGACCAATCAATCCACCATCCAATCAAAAGAAATATATTATGGTATGTACTGATTATGTCACTAAGTGGGTAGAAGCTAAAGCACTTTCTTTAGCTAATGAACATTCTGTAGTTAAATTTATTTTTTAGGATATCTTCACTCATTTTGGTGTTCCAAGAGAAATTGTGACAGATTAGGGATCCCATTTTACATCCAAGTTGGTGGAAAAGATCTTGGAAAACTAAAATATCAAGCATAGAAAATCCACTCCTAATCATCCACAGGAAAATGGTCAAGTAGAGTCTACCAATAAAGTGATTGAAGGAATTATCACTAAGAATGTACATCTACATAGAAGAGATTGGGCAGAAAGGCTTCCTGAAGCCTTATGGGCCTACATAACTACATGTAGGAATACAACAAGACATACTGCCTATGAACTTGTTTATGGGAAGAAAGTCATGTTTCCTATATAATTTCATATTCAAACCTTCAAGATGGCAGTCCAATTGGGACTTGATTTATCATAAGCCCAGAAGCATAGATTGGAGCAACTTAATGAGCTTGAGGAAATCAGGCAAGATGTAGTTAAAATAACCAGTATAGTCAAGAAAAAAAGGTCCAAATGGCATGATAAATATATCAAGGAGAAGAAGTTTCAAGCAGGGGATTGGGCACTTTTGTTCGATTCAAAGTTCAAATAATTTCAATGAAAGTTTCACACTCATTGGCTTGGGCCTTATGAGATTGAAAAAGTCTTTGACAATGGAGTAGTTAGGATAAGGACAATTGATGAAGAAAAGATACCTCTTCTTGTGAATGGACATCGATTGAAAGTATATCATAAGCCAATTTCAAGAGAAGAGTTTATCAAGATTTTTCAAGATAATACTTATATGATGTTAGTGAAGAATAATCCTTCTTCTTCCCTAACTTATTTTTTATTTTTCCTATATAAATAATAATAATAATAATAATAATAATAATAAATTGTATAAGTATGAAAACCAAATAATGATTGGCATCCTTATACAGAAAATACATGATGAAAATGAGAAATTCTGACATCTTATATTTTCCATTCCATTTCTAAAAAATTCCAGAAATTCTTGTTCCCTTTCTTTTCTACAATAAGTAGTACATAATTGCATTCAATGCTACATTTACATTCCATTTTGCAATTGGTATTCCATTATGTAGCTGATATTCCTTTCTGTAGCTAATTCCACATTCTGCAACCACATTCCATTCTACAGTTACATTCCATTCTGCAGCTGATTCAACATTCTGCAGCCACATTCCATTCTACAGTTACATTACAATTTGCAACCGATTCCACATTCTACAGCCATATTCCATTTCTACAAGTACATTCCATTCTGCAGCTCTGACACATTTATACAGCTTATTGAAAAAATGATGAATATAGGAAATTGAGGGACTACATTTGAGGAACATCATGCTAAAAGGTACCTAAAGAATCAACACCAAAGAAACGAAAATGAAAGGTTATTTCTAAAGGTAAAGTTGCAAAAATTATTTTAATAGCAAGGTCAAAACATTAGCATGTATAACATAGATAATCATATGCTACCTTGACATTTCATCATTTGAATTGATTGAGACTTCCATCATGTCATAGATCGACCACATCATCTGCATTATCTTTCATAACTGTCCACAATGGACTCCCCCATTTATGATTAATGGTCATGACTTGTTGTCGTGACATATCCATCTACGTTTCTTCAAAATCCCAATCCATCTCACTCATTCCTACAACCCCTCGACGTCCTTCATTAGATCCATAATCCAATTCACTTCATAACAGAGAAGGATAATTCTGAAGGCTAGAATCTTCACAACAGAATACATGGGTTTGATAGTTAGGTTAGAATCGGTGGGAACAAAATATATGGAGGGATATCCTCAGATCAGGGAGATGTTGCAGAAGGCTAAATGGCTCGAGTTTATAGAAAAATTTGATGGCTTCCACAAAGAGATCACCAAATATTTTGTGAGGTATTTTGATGGGAAAAAAGTTGAAATAGGAGACATCAAGTTCTCAGTAACTGAGACATTCATAGCTGAAGCCACAGAACTCCCAAGGGTTGGAAAAAGGTGGTTCAAAAGAAAATAATTTCACAGTGAATCATGGAAGATGTCCTAAAAAATCTAGGTATTGATACTTTTGTTTTCAGAAAGGGTATTCCTAGCTCAACACTAAGAAAAAATGGAGGAACATGCTTTTAATTCTGTAGAATTTTATCACCTATGAAGGCATATTTGGCTGCATGTATGTATATAATATTCAATTGTTGATGAATTTATTAGAGAACGGTGAAATAAATATTCCCTTCTATCTAATAAATAACTTAAAAAGAATATCTAAACATGTGCAGAAGAGAATTCAGTTTATAGATAATACTATGCATCATCATGGGTTGGTAAAAATACTTCTTAAATTTCATTTGAAAAGGAGATTCTTGGGAGAACTTTCTTATCATAAACCATTTACAAGATGAACCAAAGCAGCCTAAAGAAGACAAGACCAGAAAGAGTAGAAGAAAGAAGATTTACACAAGCATGGAAAACATAGCTGCATTTCCACTTCAACAAAGCGATGAAGAGCTCACCTTTGTAGAGCTAAAAAAGAACAAGAAGCAAGGTAAAGATAAGATTGGAGGTAAAACAGAAAATAGGAGCAAGGCTACAATTGGACAAAACGTAAATCCTCTACAGTTGATAAGGAGCTCTAGACTCCAAGTTTCAATGAAGAGAACACTACCATAAGAGACAAAGTTTGTAAATTTAGAGGAAGAACCTCCAATACCATCTCCTATCAATATTTCTCCTATGCATATCCCTGAAAAGTCTCCTATACATAATTTTAAAGGTAGTCCCAACAGAAGATATCCAGGCATAGAATCAGTACAACAAGAGATATATGATTACATAGTCATTGGAGAAGAGAAATGCAACAGTGAATCCAAAACCTCCTATCAATCCACAAGAACCTCTAGCTGATACTCTTAAACATGAAATCTATGAACTAGAGATATTGAATAGGCATATTAAATAGGATAATGAATCTTTAAAGCAGCAGAAAAAATTTGAGAAAGTGATTAATGATAATACCATCCTACACTTAGGACTATGGTACCAAAATAACAGGAAGTTAAAAATAAAGAACAAATCACTAAACAAGGTAGTCATCAATCTCAAATACAAACTCCTTATAAGGAAGCCTAGATGGAAGTCACTTCAAAGAAAATAAAAAGGAGAAAACTAGATGTATTAGCAGAAGTGTCTGAACAAATGCAATATGAGAGGGAAGTTTATTTTTTTGGTAAATTGCATGAGGACATGCAATGAATTCTTAGTGGGGGTATGTTGAACCTCAAAATTGTCCTTTCTTTGACATCCTTCTCATCACTTTTTCCTTACTTTCTCAGAAGTCCATACACTCCAATCAATGATAAATGTCATGTTTTATCTCAGGGAATGCATTTAAATGATTTCTATGTTATATTCTGATGTTCTTATTATTTTAATATATTTTTGTAACTTGGCTATAGAACGCAGCCTATTCTACAACTAATCGTTGGTTTCACAGCTACTTTCATGGTTTGATAGGTTCCAAGGAGAAAATAGAGAAATGAGCCACATGGGCATCTAAAAAATTATTCACACATGGATTTCGTCCTATCTACTTGATCGAAATCGATAGAAAAGGATGCATGAGATCATGGTCAAATTTCGGTCAAAGGACATAAGCTGAGAGCGAATAACTCTTGATTTTCTCTGACGTAGAAAATCAAGAGTTAACCAGTCAAAATAAAATTCTATGTTTTTGTTAATATTGCCATCTGTAGGCGTAATTAGATCATCACGGTTAGGTTTTACTTTATTTAAATACCGGTTATGTAGAAACCGAAGAGAAGTGATCATTTCTGAAACACTGTGTATTTCTTTAAACTCTGTTCTTTTCATAATACAAGGATCATGTTTATGGTTCTAGTATCTGCTTAATGCGTGTATAATCTGCTAGGGTCTTGACCAGTTCTGTTGCAGAGGCCCCCTACACAGGATGGGGTTTTTCATTATTTGTTTTAGTTGAATTATTTACTCTGTATTGTCAATTTTCTGAGTAGATTAATATTGTGTTGTAGTTTTTAAATTAGCATCATAGAATCAATTCATGAATGTTTTCTTAGCATCAAGGATAGAATGACTGTGTAATATTTTCTTTCCTAAAACATCTCAAGAAGGTAGATTTATCTATTTTCCAATTGGAATAAGTTTGAGGCAATAGAGCTCACAATTGTTTAGTTTTATTTAATGTTCTGATATTTACTTTCCTAGATTAAATCCTCAGCCAATTGTGTAATTTAATGCTCCTAAAGATCAGGCCAAGAAGGTGACTTTTCATACTGCCAAATTGGGTGCTCGAGTGTTCAACCTATGCAATCATTGAGATTTTATTTTACATGCTTTTAAATTGTTTTCTAGATTAAGATCCTGAGTTAATTCTATAATTGGATGTTCCTAAAGACCAAGCCAAGAAGGTGACTTGTCATACTTCCAAATTGGGTACTCAAATGTTTAACCTATGTAATTACTGAGTTTTCCTTTACATGCTTTAATTGTTTTCTTAGATTTAAGTTTTCAAAACTAAAGTATATTCGGTTGCTTGTACATCATTTCAAGAGGGTGATCACATCATACTTCCACATTGAATGCTGGAGTGATTGAACATACATTAGTTGTTTTTACTTTGAATATGCTTTTATCTAGAGTAGCACTGCAATTTCAATTTTTAGTTATAAGATTCATATCCATGGAATAGGACTAATATTGAATTAGAAGTAATTAGAATAGACACTCTGTTTTAAGATCATATTTTTACCATTCAATAGTTATTTATTCTTTTTTATTCAAATTAGTTTAACTTAAGAACACTTCCTTTTCTTCGTTCTTTCAAAATTAGTCTTAAACATCTAAATTTCACTAGATTCAATTGATTCCTTTCATAGTTTTCATTTATTGAGATTAACATTTAGACATAAATGACAAAACCCCCCTAAAAACAGCATAAAATACATACAACAAAGTAAGAAGAAGGTTAACTAAGGACATATAGTGCACCAAACTTCATCAGATTACAAACCTCCATTGATAATTTATGTAATAAATTTAAGACATTAAATTTCCTAACAATGAGTCAAGAAGATGAGTTCTTAACTGAAATTGATCTTCCATTTCCTTAGATAGAAAAATGGATTCAAATCATGGAAACTAAACTCTTCCACTGAATTCAATAACTCTGTTGATGAACCTAGCGAATTCTTCCTTCACTAATGTCTGTAATAAACTGCTCAGAGGTTCTAGGTAAATGTACAACATGAGATCCCTCAAATTATTGGTGATATAAAAACATACCTCATCCTAGATTGTTCCCTTGCCTTTGTGTTGGTTCTAACTGTCATCTAATATTAAGGGAGACAGTTGTTTTTCTTCTCTATCCATGATAATCACCTGTTCAGTTTTCTCCTTGTAATTCCATTTATTATTCAGAAACTTGCCAGGAAGCTACAAATTATAAATAATATTGGGCAAATGATGATTGGCTATAACATCAATATGTTGTGCAACTTTGTCAACATCCCAAGAAGGAAACGGAGAAATTTTGTGATCTTCTTCAAAGTCGGTAAAAAGAGGATTAGAGAGGTCTCCAATCAACAAACCTAATGGGTCTTCTTTTGGCAAGCTTTATTGGCTCTCATCAAGAAAACTTGATTGGTGTTCAACCTCTGGATAAAACACCATTGGTTGAAGATGCTCTTGTGAATCTGGGCCATCAAACTCAGCTCCCTTTTCTTCTGAATTGCTAGACTGCCGGAGGTTTTCACTACTGTCCTCTGCTAGATCTAGTTCAGGGAGTCGAATTTATTCTTTAACCATCTACTGATCATATTGTGCTTGTACTGCTATGGATATTTCCTGTGATGAACCTTCACGAGATTTTGGAAAACATATATCATTCCCTTTTTTGTGATGAGAATACATTTCAGACAAAACTTCCACTTTCTGAAATGGTATTTCTTCTAAAACTTGTAATATCTCATCATTCATAAATTTATCATCATCATAGTAATCCTCTAGATATTAAATAAAACTTTTAAAGTTATCACAACAGTCTTGAACTCATGGCAACAAAATCATTCTACTTGTTAGGTATAAGTATGTGCATATTATTTGCTAATTTTTAACCACAAATTCACTTAAAAATACTAGGAATTAATAAATTTTGGAAAAACATAAATGTAACCCAATAGTGGTAATGGTAAGGTAAATGTAATGAAATGGAAGTGGAGTGAAGGTGATAATATGGAAATATAAGAGAAAATTTAATGAAATTAAATGACAATTTCAAGGTCCAACATGCATTACCTATTTAAGGTTTCAAAATTGGTGTATGGGCAGTCGGGACGGAGTTAAACTTGGACCTTGGTCCACCCAACTAAGTCGAAGTAAGATAGGGATTTGGGGTTAACCTCAACCATAATTGGCATACCATGGACCATATAAAAATACACGTTATATCCAAATTTTGCAACGGGCGATGGATATATATTAAACCCAAAAAATATATAATATGTGCATAACCAAAGTTTGATACAACATATAACCGATAGACCATGCGAGGTATTCGATGGCATCAAAACCTTATGTTAAAAATTATCCAAAATCTGGAGCGACAGATGAAGGTTTGGGGGCCTCGAGGTTTAGTAATACACAATGACATGCTATGGTCAAAGAAAATGTTAAGTTTGATGCTATGGCACCGTTGTATGGAAGTCAGATTAACCCGACGGTTATTAAGTACCACATCATATGTGAACTCTCGGTGATCAAGTTTAATGTTATGGCAGTGTTATCAAACCACCAGTGGAACTCCAGTGAAACCATGGGTTGGTATGTGGGTTTGGTTAAGTTGTCACGTGTGAAAATTCAAACTTAACTATGGTGGAATTAAGCCAACCACACCCCGACCAGGAGTCAAACCGACTGGCATGATTTTCAACTACCTCCACATCTGATAGTCCACCAGGAGACACTTGGTGCAATATTAAGGGTTTAAGGTCGACATGGTGAATTTAATTGTTCGAAAATTTTCACCCGGTGCGGCAGGAATCTTGTCAGCATGGGGCAAATTTGTCGCTCCACGCGACTGCAAAAGGCAGAAGTTGTAGAACATATTGTAGAGAAGTCTGAATTGTATGAAAGTTAGCAGAAAAAAATCTATGGAGCATAACTCAATTAGTTTTTTACCCTTTTGAGTGTAGAAATATCCCAACTAGGGGTTTTTTACTATTCTGGAGCCATTGGAGACATTGTTTTAGCATTCTAAGCATTGTAAATTGATGTAAACACATATTTGAGCATAACGAAAGAGGCCCAACATTAGAAGTTGGACGAAGAGATGTAGCCTAGGAGGGGTGAACTCCTTCATCATTTTTTGTCTTTTGTATATTGTTATGGTACTAATGTCTTTTTTATTTTCTGTAAAACTGAGTTTCAAAGCATGTTAATGTGTTAATTAAATTTACATAAGTGTTTAAAAACCATAATATTTTCACTTGCAATCTGTACCATAAACT
This sequence comes from Pinus albicaulis, assembly GCA_034641835.2. NCBI lineage: Eukaryota > Viridiplantae > Streptophyta > Pinopsida > Pinales > Pinaceae > Pinus > Pinus albicaulis. The sequence goes on along the minus strand of CM076572.1, from coordinate 1,193,462,853 downwards.
CTCGAGAATTCATATACAAATCGATATGGGTATATTTTGAAATCTTGTGGACCATTATATCAAATCGGGATAGCAGGTTCCTGGAAAAAATCTAGTCAAGCCTTTGGACATTATTGGACATGTGTATAGTTTGAGGTTGATAAAGAAACCAAGCTTGTTGAATGCATCCAACACATATTCCAGTAGGTGCACGACAACTTGGATAAGTCCAATTCCAAGTACAAATAGTGACATGATCAACATCGGGTGTTGCACAAGTTTCAGATGGGAGACAAATTTTGGTTGCATTTCAAGAAAGAACGCCTTACCAGAGCCCATCGGAATCTCAGACTACTATGATATGGGCCTTACACAATCACCAAGGTTGTGGGAGACAATTATTTTGAGCTCAACATTCTCCCATTCCTTGGCCTACACCCATTATTCAATGTGGACCACCTTCAGCTATTCTTTCCACCATTACTAGACACATCAGACATTGTAGAACAACTCACACCAAAAGAGCTAAATCCAAATTTCATGGAAAATACCACAACTAATCAGATCATGGACATGTAGATCAATAACACTCACCAACAGAAGATCCAACTGTGTCGGGTTGTCAAAGTTGGCCAACTCCTACTCCAAGGCAAGTGGCTCATCAGGGAACAAGTTTAGCAGAAGTTTCCCCATCTCATGGAGGAACTTAGCGCAATGGGGACCATTAATTCCTAAGGCAGGAGTACTAATCTAGGTGGATATTGGTGGCCATCCACCTATTCCACTCAGATCACCACCATTTTTTCTTTCAATTTCCTTTATTGTAGCACGGTTACTATTTATGTTAATTTTTTGAGTCCTTGACTTCTAGAGCTGTTTTGAGGCCCTAAACAATGTTTTTTTGGAAAACGGGAAACCCCTTTCCTTTGTAGACAAAATTAGTATTCCTTGGATTTATATTTCCAACGAGGTATCGTACGAGTCAAACAGAGATCATATGCCAAAGTTACGACCCCATGAAGTTTATGTACCAATTTACCCCAATGGGGCCCACATACTTTTGGCACTTCATCTCCTAGGGTTAGGGTTTTAGGATCTTTAGGGTTTTCCATTGTTTCTAAATAATAAATAGGATTTCAAGCATCATTATAACATATATCAAAAGGCATGTACCTGCCACATATCTTCTCAAAGATAAGCTACCATCACCCGAGCTAGTTTATTTCCATTTTGTATGTAAAGAGTTTTCAGTACTTTGTTATTAATGAATTGAAATTTTGTTTTCTTTGTATCTTTGTGTTTATGTTTATATATGTATTTAATTTCATTCCTTCATAAATCCAAATCCAAAACCATGATAATCTATGTTAAAACCATGTTTAATAATGGTCTGCATGATCAACATGGTTAAATATGGTTAATAATGGACAATATGGTTGAACGTGGTTAACCGTAGTAAACGTGGGATCATAGTCAACCATTTTTTATCATAGTCATCTATATGCAACTATTCAAAACCTTGATCAACAATGTATACCCATAGTCAATCATATGTTTACCATAGTCAACCATGTTTCATCAAGCTCAACTATGGTCAAACAAACTCAACCATGGCCAAAATTGTCAAAATGGTCAACCATGGTCAACATTTTTTAACCACAACCAATCATGGTCATATCTGGTGAACCATATAAAACCTTGAACAATAATGGTCAAACCATGCTCTACCATGCTCAACATGGGAAAATATGGTCAACCATGGTTAGAATGGTTGAGCATGGTGAACCAAGTTTTCCATGGCCAAACATGGTCAACCATGTCCATCCATTGTCAACATGCAAAATTGTAATATATTATAGAAAAATATTGTCAACCATGTTCAAATTTATCAAATATGTTGATACATGGTTAGCATGGTCAAACCATGGTCAACCCTCATCAACCATGATCAAACATGGTGAGCCATGGTCAGTAATGGTCAACCATAGTCAATCTGCATAATTTATCAAACTACAGTTAGCTATGTATGAGCATTGTCATCCATAGTAAACTATGTGTACTTGACCATAATAGACCTCCTCAACCATAGCTTGAAGATATTTAGCCATATCCAACCACGATTTGCTAATCCTTCCAACTAAAGGTAAGGGTGTCAACTAGCATAACTTTGTTACTAAATTTGTTTGATACACACTGATCAGTTCCATTTTTTTTACCTTTTATACTCAAAGTGATATAGAAAAGGTATTAGATTGGCTTATGTCAACCACATTTACTAATTTGGTTATGCTAGTCCTATGTATTCATCATTTTCTCTCATATTTCTGCCCATTGTAGATGAATTCCTATCTACATATATCCCAACATCATCAATATGTTTCTAGCAACCAACTTCATTGGATGTTGTGATTGGAGAAATGGAGAGTTAAATGAGATTATTACAAAAATGAAGGAATTGGATATGAATTGCAGAGGCATGTCCTAATTGAATTAATTAAAATGTGGTGAATTTTTTTATATGGTGTTGATATCAACTTCTCACTTCAATTAATTAAGAGAATATAGATTGCAAAGGTATTTCTCATTTCAATTAATGAAAATATGATGTTCTTTCAATATTAAGGTAACATTGTGCCCTCATGAAAGGACGTGTGATCAAAGACACTATGTTTTTGTTTTCTATTTAAAAGGATATGGTGGTAATATCATCATAATGTTACTAAAGTAAAATATCCTTCATTTATGAAAGGTGTAGAGAATGAGAGAAAGAAGAGTTGGTAGGATCGTTATTTAAGATACAATGCAAAATAATTACATTAGTGAAGGAATGGATAATGAATTATGCACAGAGGAGAGGGAATGAGGTGACTGCAAAAACTTGAGAAGGGAAAATCGAACTAGAGAAGAAAATATTAAAGATTAGAGAGAGGAAGTAGGTGACTACAAACAATTGAGGAAGAGGAAAGTGGACCAAAGAATAATGTATTAGAGATAATATATCAGAGGGGACTGGTGTTTCCTATAGTTTGGTGCGTACAAAGTAGTAGAGAGGATTGGTTTCTCCTATAGGTTGGTACCTACAAAATAGTAGAGGGGATTTTCATTTATTGTAGGTTGGTACATAAAAGGGCTGAGAGCATTGGTGCCCCCTATATTTTGGTTCCTACAAAGATTGTAAGAGTAGCTTGGTTCGTTCAAAGAAAAATCAAACCAAATAAGTTTTGGATTCATTCCTGATAGGTTTCCACATATTACCTATGACCCATGTTCTACCTCCAAGTTTTTTTTTAATTGAAAATTGTATTATATTGATCCACCCCCCCCCCCCCCCCCTCTTAGTATTATTGTGAATCCAACAAGTTGATGAGTAAAAAATTGATATTGCAATGTGACAACCATATCTTAGTGTGAGAATACAATCATGTCATAATGGCCACGACATAGTCAACCGTGGCCAAATATGGTCTAGCATATCCTTAATTTTCAACCATGTTAAAACATGGCCAATCATAGTCACAAACGTCCAACATGGTCACAAATTCCCAATGTCAAAAAGGTCAAACCTAGTCAAAGTGGTAAAGAATTATGACATGGTTAACTATAGTCAACATAGTCAACCATTTTAAGCCATAGTCAATCTTAGCTAATCATATGTTGACCATAGTCAACCATTTCCAACCTTAGTCAGCCATAGTCAACCATAGTCAACCTTAGTCCACAATGGCTAAGCATAGTCATCCTTAGTCAATGACATGTGTACTGTAGACAATAATAATCAATTGCATGTTTACAATAATTAACTTTAGTTTACTATAGCCAACCATGGTATGACATAGATAGCTTGGGCAACCATGGTGAATAATGGTTTGTGAGGTCAACATAAACAATTGTGGTCAACCATGGATTACATGGTTGAACATAGTCAACTATAGTCAAAATTTTCATCATAGTGAGCCATGGTCAACCATAGTCATCTATAAGTAACTATTTATAACCTTGATTAACCATGTACACCCATAGTCAACCATCTTTAATGGTCAACTATGGTCAAACATATTCAAGCAAACTCAAGCATCGTCAAACATTGTTAACATTGTCAACCATCGTTAATATTTGTCAACCATGATCAATCATGGTTTTTTATGGTCAACCATAACCAACCTTGAACAATAATGGTCAACCAATTCTCTATCATGTTGCAACATGGCCAACCGTGGTCAACCATAGTTAGAATGGTTGAGTATGGTGAACCAAGTTATTCATGGTCAAAGTGGAAAATCATGGTCAACCATGGTCATCATGGCCATCCAGTGTCAGCATAGACAACCATAATCTATAATGGAAAGCTATGGAAAACCATGGTCAAATTTGTTTGACCATGTTCACATATGGGGAGCATGGTCAAACAATGGCCCCTACGCCCAACCATGGTTAGCCATGGTAAATTTTATTAAACCATGATCAAATATTGTGAGACATGGTCAAAGAAGGGCAGAGTGAACTAGAGAATAAAACATTAAATATCAAAGAGAGGAAGTAGGCGACGACAAAAAAATCAAAGAAGAGAAAAGTGAACCAAATAGGAACAGATTGGATATAATACATCTAAGGGGATGGGTGTCTCCTTTAGGTTGGTTCCTACAGAGGGGATTGATGTATCCTATGTGTTGGTACCTACAAAGCAGTAGAGGAAATTATTTTTTATTATAGGTTGGTGCATACAAATATTGAGGGCATTGGTGTCCCACGTATCTTGGTGCCTATGAAGATTGTAAGAGTAGGTTGGTGCCTTCAAAGAAAAATCAATTAAAAGATTTTTTGGGTTTATTCCCTCATGGGTTTCCACATATATCCCCCGATCCATATTCTGCCTACAAGTTTTATTTCTATGGTGCTCAATTGTTTTAAATAATTAAAAATTGTATTATTTTGATTCAACCAGCCCCCAACCTCGTCGTCCCTCTCTGTATAATTATGAATCGAACAAGTTTATGAGTAAAAAATCAATTCTACAATGTGACAACCATATTTTAGTGTTAGAATGTGATCATGTCATAATGGTCATCCGTAGTCAAGCATGGAAAAATATGGTCAAAAAAATTCTTAATTGTCAAGCATGTTCGAGCATGGCCAATCATAGTCGATAAAGTTAAACGTGGTCTCACAAAATATCATTGTCACAATGGTCAACCATTGTGATATCGTTGACTATGGTCAACATAGTCAACCAATTTAAATGATATTCAACATTAGCTAACTAGACGTTGATCATACTCAACCATAAGTAACCTTAGACAAACATAATAAATCCTACCATCAACGACAATTAACCATAGTCAGTGTTAGTCAATCATGTTTTTACTATATGCAGCCATAGTCAACTATATGTTTACAGTAGTCAACATTAATTAGCCATAGCCAACCATGGTACACCATAGACAACGCGATAGACCATGGTAATCTATGGTCAAAGCATGTCTAATAATGGTCTGCAGGTCAACATAGCTAACTATGGTCAACAATGGACAACTTGGCTGAACATGGTCAACTATAGTAAACATTGGCTTTATAGTCAACTGTTATTGACCATAATCATCAATAGGGAACTTTTGAGAACCTTGATCAACAATGTAGACCCATAAGCAATCAGATGTTGACCATAGTCAGCCATGTTTGGCCAAGCTCAACTATGGTCAAACAAACTCAACCATGGCCAAAAATTGTCGAAATTTTCAACCATGGTCAACATTTATCAACCACGATCAATCATGGCCATTTGTAAACCTTGAACAACCATTTTCAACCCATTCTCTATCATGCTAAACATGGGCAGTTGTGTTCAACCATGGTTGGAATGGTTGAGCATGGTGGACCAAGTTGTCCATGGTCAAACATGGCCATCCCTTGTCAACATGGACAACTATAATCTATCATAAAAATATATGGCCAACAATGGTCAATTTTTTCAAGCATGTTCACCCATGGTTAGCATGGTAAAACCATGGTCAATAGGCCCAACCATGTTCAACCATATTACATTACATATATATATATATATATATATATATATATGTAATGTAATGAAATATATATATATATATATATATATATATATATAATGTAATGTGTAATATATATATATATATATATTATATTTCATTACATTACATATATATATATATATATATATATATTATAATATCATATTGTATTATATATATATATATATATATATATATATATATATATATATATTATAAATATTTCATATTTATAATATATATATCAAAATATATATAATCTATGTTTAAAAGTTAAAACATGAAACTTATGTCATGACACTTTGAAAATCAACCAAGATTTAAAAACCAAAATTTACCGTGGTAAAAGTAAATAAAAACACATTAAAACTTTATGCTAAGGTTTGAAACCTTATTTCATCATGCCGCATATTACAAAATGCATAAACCTTTATACTTTCCGTGGGGTGCTTGGAAAAAATTCATGCCAGTTCTTTTACCCCACAAAATTGCTATGGTGGGTCCGAAGAAGAGATGACGTCACCTTCACTAGTGGGTCAATTTCCTTTCTCGCAGCTCAAGCTTGCTACCCCTGAAATGTGATATTGGTTGCACATTGAATGTGGTTGGTTAGTGTTCAATGCGGTAGGTGGATGGTTAAGTGCAGAGGAGAGTGTGGTTGCGTGAAGATTAGAAGCTAGAGATTGTTGCTCCCATAGTCCTTCAGATTTCCCATCAGCGTTTATGTTCACCGTCCTACTGCTTTGTGCAGCAGTTGGAATTAAATTCCAACACTCCCCCTTAATTTCAACTGCTGGATTTTCTTGCATACCCAGACATTTTCTTAAGTAATTAAAATTCTTCTGCCCCAATGGTTTTGTCAGTATATCAGCAAAATACTCTTCAGTTCTGCAATGTTGCAAAACAATTTCTCCATTGCTCACTAACTCTCTGATGTAGTGATACTTGGCATCAATGTGTTTCGTTCTCTTAGGAAACACTGAATTATTTGATAATTCTATTGCTGAGCTATTATCACAATAAATTGTTGTGTCTTTTACCTGTTCATGATACAAACTCCTCAACATTCTCCTCATCCAAACTGCCTGACACGCTGCTGCTGTAGTTGCCACATACTCTGCCTCTGCTGTTGATAAAGCCATAATTGGTTGTTTCTTAGGAGCCCATGAGATGGCTCCTGAACCCATATGAAAAACATATCCAGAGGTGCTTTTCCTGTCGTCTATACTTCTAGCCCAATCACTGTCAGTATATTCAATTAACTCAAAATTTTCTGAATTTGTATATAAAATTCCATACCTCTTTATTCCTTTCACATACCTCAGAATTCTTTTTGTTGCTTGCCAATGTGCCTCCTTTGGCCTTTCCATAAATTTGGAAATTAAACTTACAACATGCATAATATCAGGCCTAGTTGCAATCAAATACATAAGGCTATCAGCTATGCTTTTGTACAAACTTGGATCAAAATCCTTACAGATGTCTTCTTTGCTTAACTTCAATCCCATCACTGTAGGATTAATTACTGCCTTGCAATCCTGCATATTAAATCTCTCCAAACCTTCATTCACATACTTTGCTTGAGAAATAAAAATCTTATTTTTATTTTTCTCTACTTCTATTCCTAAGAAGTATCTCAGAAATCCCATATCAGTCATCTCAAATTCATCCTTCATGACTGTTTTAAAATTCTCAATGAGGTAAGCATCATTACATGTGAATATAACATCATCAACATAAAAAACAACAATGAGCATCGTACCATCTTTCTCCTTGATGTATAATGTGGGTTCTCCTTCACATTTCTCAAACCCATTTTCCAGTAGATAGGCATCTATCCTACTGTACCATGCCCTTGGTGCTTGTTTCAGCCCATACAGAGCTTTCTTCAATTTGCAAACTTTGTGCTCTTGGCCTTCTTTCTCATATCCCAGAGGTTGTTAAACATATACCTCTTCCATCAATACTCCATTTAGGAATGTTGATTTCACATCCATTTGGTAAAATTTCCACTTGTGTTGTGCTGCTATGGACAACACTGCTCTTACTGTTTCCATTCTTGCAACTGTTGCAAAAGTTTCCTCATAGTCGCTTCCTTGTTTCTGTTTGTAGCCTTTGACAACAAGTCTGGCCTTTTGCCTTTCAATCTTACCTTCGACATTGCTTTTGGTATTGTACACCCATTTTACTCCAATCACTTCTTTTCCTTTTGGGAGATCAAGTAATTCCCATGTCTTATTTTTCTCTATGGCATTCATTTCTTCATCCATAGCATCTATCCATTTCTTATCTTTTACTGCTTCTTCAAAATGAATAGGATCATCTACATGACAATATAATGCAAATAAAAAGTTAATACCTTCATTTTCTTCCTCTTTCTCATAAATCTCATTCAGAATTCTGAATCTGGTTCCTCTTTCACTTGGTGAACTTGTGCTTGTAGAAGCACTCAAATCTGCTCCTTGTGATGTGCTTGAAGAAAAATCATAATCACTTCTCAAGGGTGTTCTAATATGTGCTTGTGGTGTCCCTTGCTGTAATTGTGTTGGTGGAGGTGGTGTTTCTAATGAGGGATGTATTTCAGCCATTTCTTCCTCATCATCATCATGAGACAAAAAACTCTTCACATTCACTATTTTCTCAATGCTTCCATCCCAAGCTTCTTCCTCAATAAATTATACATCTCTGCTTATAATTAACTTCTTGGTGGATGGGTTATACAATCTATATGCCTTGGATTCTTCACTGTATCCAATAAATATACACTTCTCCCCCTTACTGTCCAACTTCTTCCTTAGCTAATCCGGAATGTGTGCATAAGCCACACAACCGAATACTCTCATGTGGGTGACATGCTGCTTTATGCAACTCCACGCTTCTTTAGGAACTATGTTCATTACAACTTTGGTTGGGAATATATTCAAGCTGTATGCTGCACAATGTATAGCTTCAACCCAATATTCATTTGGCAAATTTTTTTCCTTCTTACCATATCCATAATGGTTCGGTTTTTCCTTTCAGCAACTCCATTTTGCTGCGGTGTATACCTTGCTGTAAATTGTTTATTTATCCCATTTTCCCTACAAAAACATAGGAAATATTTGGAGATATATTCTCCTCCTCTGTCTATACTTAAGAATTTAATACGTTTCCCACTTTGATTCTCTACAAGAACTTTAAAGTGGCAGAACTTCTCAAACACTCCACTTTTAAATTTCAAGAAATAAACTCAAGTTTTTCTTGTGAAATCATCAATAAAAGTTAGCATATAGTGGTTGCTTGCTAATGATGGTGTTTGCATTGGTCCACACAAATCAGAATGGACAATTTCTAAGGGTGCCTTTGCCCTTATGCTCTTTCCTGATGGAAAGCTTTCTATGTGTTATTTTCCCAAGATGCAACCTTCACAAAGGTTGTCCGGTTTCTCAATCAATGGTAATCCCTTTACCATACCTTTCCTATGCAACAAATTCAAACCTCCAAAGTTGAGATGTCCAAATCTCAAATGCCATAACCAATTTTCATCTTTTTCTTCTCTTTGGAATGTCTCTTGTGTCATTGCTGCCATTTCAACTCCTTTCTTCAAATCTGCTCTCATCTTGAGAGGGAATATTCTATTCCTTGTCATCTTCACTTGTTCAATGCATTGCTTGATTGGTGGTTTATCCATGATGGTGCATACATCATCTTCAAAGAAAACATTGTAGCCTTTTTGAATGAGTTGTTCAATGCTCAAAAGGTTACACTTCATACCAGGCACATAATAAACATCTGATATGGTTTTTCTTTCTCCTTTCTTTGTTAAAACACTTAATTTTCCTTTTCCCATGACAGAGACCTTACTGTTTGTCCCCATTGTTACTTCAGACTTTACATTTTCATCTAACATGGAAAACATGGAAATTTTTCCAGTCATATGGTTGTTACATCCTGAATCTAGAAACCATATATCTTCATTCTTCTCTTCAGCCATGTTACATGCTAAAAACAACATCTCGTGACTGATATTTTCTTTAGTAAAATTAGCACTGGGTCTATTACCCATGTCACTCTATTTCTTCCTACATTCATTGGTATAATGGCCATATTTTTTACAGTATTGACATTGGACTTGGTATTTATCATACCTTTGTCCATTTGCTTGATTTTTTCCACCTTGTTGGCTGTTGCCTTGGCTTTGGTTCTGATTTTGATTGCTGCCCCTTCCATTTGTATTTGTTGGGTTGCTTCTTCCTCCTCAGTTCTAGCTTCTACCTCTACCTTTTCCTCTGTAGTTTCCTCTGCCTTGACCTCTTCCTTTTCCAAAGGACATTTGGGTCTTGAAGGCATGCTCCAAAGATGAGTTTGTTGTTCTACCCAATCTTTGTTCATGAGTCACCAATGATGCATGTAGCTCATCAAATGAAAACTTAGAGAGATCCTTTGTCTCTTCAATGGTTGTGACTATCATATCAAACCTTGAGGGTAAGATCCTCAACAATTTCTCCACTATTCTTCTTTCTTCTACTATCTCTCCATGAGATCTCATTTGGGTAACCAACCCAATCAATTATGTGAAGAACGAGTCTATTGTTTCAGAGTCTTTCATGCAAATGACTTCAAAATCCCTTCTCATTAATTGAAGCTTTGCTGTCTTTACCTTCTCCATAACTTGGTAGGCTGTTTGGAGGGTATCCCATGCATCCTTGGACCTCTTAGCTGTTTCTATCCTTGGGAATACACTTTCATGCCCTGCTTGATAGAGATATAAGAGGGATTTTGAGTCCTTATTCCTATTACTCTTCAACAAGTCTTTCTCTGCTTGTGTTAAGGCATTAAATGCTTGTTCATCTGTTGGTTCTTCTAAACCATCTTCAACTAGCTCCTATAAATATTGAGAGGCAAACAAGACTCTTATTGTGATTGCCCAATAGTCATAGTTTATCCCATTGAAGTGTGTGAGTTGATTATTTCCTATACTCATGCTTTTGTTGGCTCCTGCCATAGCTAGCTCACTGAACTATGCTTAAAAAAAACTTGACTGTGTTTTTAAACAAACTGTCTCTTTGCTGAGAAATAAACTGTCTCTAAAACTCTTGAGACTTCTCTTTTACAACTCTCTAGACTGTAATCTTAACAACAAAAAATAAACTCTATTTTTTTTGTAAACACCTTGCTTTGCTAATCTTCACATTGCTGGAGAAATATTCAACAAGCTTCTTCTTCCTTCCTTCATCTTCTTTGTCAAACGCAAAGAGCCTGGACTAGCTCTGATACCATGTTGGAATTTCTGAACAATTTCGAACACACAAAGGAAAATAAAAATTCCCCAACTTCAACACAGAGATTAATAGACAGAGATGCAGAAAACACTATTTCATTAAACTTAAAAAAAAACTATTATAGAGATGCCACAAAACTGTTGTTCTGGCATTTACAAAAAAAAAAAATGATAAGCTGCTACACAACACAGCGTTAAAACTTGCTCTCTGTCTCCTTAAAAAATGCACACACAATGCTCTTCTATTCTCTGTTTTTCACACACAGAGTCTCACTGCTCTCTGTCTCTTTGTTTTCTACCTTCAGGCAACAAATTACACTACATAGTCAAATTTGATGCACTTACATCATATTACATTATATATATATATATATATATATATATATATATATATATATATATATATATAAACTATGTTTAAAAGTTAAAACAAGAAACGTATGTCATGACACTTTTAAAATCAACCAAGGTTTAAAAACCAAAATGTACCGCGGTAAAAAGTAAATAAAAAAACATTAAAAATTTATGCTAAAGTTTGAAACCTTATTTCATCGTGCCACATATAACAAAATACATAAACCTTTATACTTTCCATGGGGTGCTTGGAAAACATTCACGCCAATTCTTTTACCCCACGGAATTGCTATGGTGGGTCCAGAGAAGGGATGAAATCACCTTCTCCGGTGGGTCAATTTCCTTTCTCGCAGCTCAAGCTTGCTGCCCACAGAATGTGATACTGGCTGCACGTTGAATGTGGTTGGTCAGTGTTCAATTCGGTAGGTGGATGGTTAAGTGCGAAGGATATTGTGGTTGCGTGAAGATCAGAAGCTGGAGATTGTTGCTCCTGTAGTCCTTCAAATTTCCCATCAGCGTTTATGTTCGCCATCCTACTGCTGTGTGCAGAAGTTGGAATTAAATTCCAACACTCCCCCTTAATTTCAACTGCTGGATTTTCTTGCATACCCAAACATTTTATTAAGTAATTAAAACTCTTCTGCCCCAATGGTTTTGTCAGTATATCAACAAATTGCTCTTTAGTTCTGCAATGTTGCAAAATAATTTCTCCATTGCTTACTAACTCTCTGATGTAGTGATACTTGGCATCAATGTGTTTCGTTCTCTTATGAAACACTGAATTATTTGATAATGCTATTGCTAAGCTATTATCACAATAAATTGCTATGCCTTTTACCTGTTCATGACAAAAACTACTCAACATTCTTCTCATCCAAACTGCTTGACACGCTGTTGTTGTAGATGCCACATACTCTGCCTCTGCTATTGATAAAGCCATAATTGCCTCTTTCTTAGAAGCCCATGAGATGGCTCCTGAACCCATATGAAAACCATATCTATAGGTGCTTTTCCTGTCATCTATACTTCTAGCCCAATCACTATTAGTATATCCAATTAACTTAAAATTTTCTGAAGTTGTATATAAAATTCCATACCTCTTTGTTCCTTCCACATACTTTGGAATTATTTTTGCTACTTGCCAATGTGCCTCCTTTGGCCTTTCCATAAATTTGGAAATTAAACTTATAGCATGCATAATATCCGGCCTAGTTGCAGTCAAATACATAAGGCTGCCAACTATGCTCTTGTACAAACTTGGATCAAAATCCTTGCTGCTGTCTTCTTTGCTTAACTTCAATCCCATCACTATAGGAGTAATTGCTGCCTTGCAATCCTTCATATTAAATATTTCCAAAAATTCATTCACATAATTTTCTTGAGAGATAAAAATCTTATTTTCATTTTTCTCTACTTCTATTCCTAAGAAGTATCTCAACAATCCCATATCAGTGATCTCAAATTCATCCTTCATGACTGTTTTAAAATTCTCAATGAGGTAAGCATCATTACCTGTGAATATAACATCATCAACATACAAAAAAACAATGATAATCTTACCATATTTCTCCTTGATGTATAATGTGGGTTCTCCTTCACATTTCTCAAACCCATTTTCTAGTAGATAGACATCTATCCTACTGTACCATGCTCTTGGTGCTTGTTTCAGCCCATACAGAGCTTTCTTCAATCTGAAAAATTTGTGCTCTTGGCCTTCTTTCTCATATCCCAAAGATTGTTAAATATATACCTCTTCCATCAATACTCCATTTAGGAATGTTGATTTCACACCCATTTGGTAAACTTTCCACTTGTGTTGTGCTGCTATGGACAACACTGCTCTTACTGTTTCCATTCTTGCAACTAGTGCAATGTTTCCTCATAGTCTCTTCCTTGTTGCTGCTTGTAGCCTTTGACAACAACTCTGTCCTTGTGCCTTTCACTCTTACCTTTGGCATTGATTTTGGTCTTGTATACCCATTTTACTCCAATCACTTCTTTGCCTTTTGGGATATCAACTGATTTCCATGTCTTCTGCATTTCTCAGAAAGTCAAGGAAAGAGCAGATTGAAATCCATGAAGTAGCCTTTCTAGATTAATAATTTCGAGTATCTTCCAACATGTGTGCTTCAAAATCATTCTCATACAAAGCTACTCCTGCTCCTGCATCGTTCATTCCAATGTCCATGAAAAATTTTAAAACATTTTTCAGCAAAGGCCAATCTACAATTCACTCTCCCTCACGCTCCTTGTGGATGAGCGTCAACACCACATTCCTTGTCATAGCCTTGATTTCATGGTACACATGCTCATAGAAACACATGATCCCCACCTCTTTGAGAGGAGTCAAATAGTTGGTTTTAACAAAGCAACTATCCAAAAATATGAACCAAAATGAGAGAGCCTCTACCATCACATTGTGTTTTTCCCAGCTTTTGACAAGTTTTTCCAACATCACCTCTCCATCCTTACTCCTTAGATCTGGAAAAATGACACACACTACGTATTCTTTTACCACCCCTTGTATTTGTCATATAGTTTTTGCGAGTAGACTTGAGAAGGCCTTCGTTTGAGAATGTTGAAAGCAATTGTGTAAGTGTTCACATACTCTTTTTTAGTAAACAGTTGGGCTTCTGAATCTCCTTCCAAGATCCTTACCAACCTTAAGAAATGCTAGTATAAAAAATCCCACATCCCTTGCTCCATCTTGCCCGCAATACCAATTCTTCTCTCTGTCCTTCTTCAGGCCTTTTCTACAAATTCTACAATCTATCGTTCTTCACACCTTTGGTAAAAAAGGGATCTGTGATTTCTGTTAGTATGAATCTTTTGTCGAAGTGTACGAAAAAAGACCACTTTAGCTACGCATAAATTATAGCCCTAACATCAAATATGGCTACCAATATCTTCAGATCTGCAGTTAGTTGATCAAGACAAATGCTGCAAAAATCCAGATCTATGCATAAAGAGACATTAAGCAGTAAAAATAAGGTTTTTCTCCATACATCCAATAGACAAGACAAGAACAATATTTTTGAAATAATTTTTTGTATTAAGGGCACCTGGGAGGAAAACAAGAAGGTGTTTCCAATTCTCCTCAATGGGATGGGTTCTTGGAAGTCCTCAGTACTTCAGATCTAGTATTTCTCTCTCTTGTTGGTGTAGAAAACCCAGACAAAGATAGAACTCAAAGGGAGCTCACACAGCAAAAAATGGAAAATTTGAGAATGATAATGGCTCAAAGTCAGACCAAGAGTATAGATACAGAGTGATCTAATAGGCAACAAAAGGTGAAGAATGGTAGGAGAAACCCTCCTATTTATAATAAAATATTGGGTCATTCTAGATCTTGGTGCATGATTAAAATAACATTAACCAAATCTAGATCCACCTTTTATGGAATATTTTATTATATTTGTTGGAGGGAAAAAGTATTTGACTTGGGTCAAATCCCTTTTATTTGTGAATAATAAATAAATAAATGATTTATGTATCATTTTAAGGAAGTGGTTGAAAGATAATCAAATAAATAATGATTTATTTAATTATTTATGGGTGATTTAGTCATATTTAACAAGGAATACTATTTAAATAAGATTTAAATAATTATTCCTAGAAAATAATAAGATAAATAAAGATTTATCTAATTAATTTCTTTGTTTTGGGTTAAACATGACCAGGAATAATAATTAAATTATTGTTTAATTAATTATTCCTTGAGGAAAATCAAACAAATATAGGTTTGTTTAATATTTCCTTGTGGGGTTTCCTATTTAGACCATAAACAACCTAATAAATGTGTTTTATTAAGTTATTTTACATAGTGAAAGCAATTTTACTTAGGGTAAAATTGGTCTTACATGGTGTACTTGGGTCCATCTAATGATAATAGGTTAGATGACCAAAAATGGTGTAACAGATTGCCCCCCAGCGTGCGAGTGTCAGGAGCAAATCGTATGACCGAAGTACGTTGTAAGCACTCAATCACTAGACAACAAAAGGGAAGTCAGAGAGAGAAATGCAAGGTAGATAGTGTGCTGAAGAACTAGACCCTGAGGAGACGAGACTCGCAGGTGCAACGAGTCTCTTTTTATGAGAGGGTACCTGTGTTGAAGGCGGCGGGGGAGGCATACCTATGCCCGCCGAGACAAAGTACAAAAGAATAGTGTGTCCAATAAACAAGGGACCGAACCATAAAGTACAGCTGTCATAGTCATGAGCCAGATAAAAATACAATGAGGAATCCCATATACATGTTGTGCCTGGGATCACAGCCAGGACTTGTACAATAATATCTGAGTACATGAGATATAAATACAACCCAAATGCCCCCTACAAGTGGGGAAGGGTGTTGAGCCTCAA